>CM021107.1:436528285-436593304 GCA_007115665.2 Sequoiadendron giganteum | reverse complement strand
AGAATGCAGTCATGATAATACTATATCAACCTTATTGGGTTCTTTGAAAGAAGAAGAAAACCATGAAGTTCCAAATCAATTTCTTGTACCACAAGAGCACCATAAGAGTAAGATGAAGGATATGATCACACCAAAAGAGGAAAAAGGAAAAACCAATCTAAAGCTTTCAAGGGGATGTCCTATCAGGCATCTAACTAGGATGGAAACTAGCAATGCATTACAAGTCATTATTGCACCCAAGCATGAAGACTCTATCCTACTATCCTATCCATTTTAAGATAACATGAATGGTAAGTGGATTTGTGGATTTGTTTTCTCCATTTATGAGGCATTGCAATAGTTGGTTAAACATCTATCATTTCTTCATTTCCTCTTGATGCTCACAAACATATGGAGCATTACAAGTTGCAAAGAAAGGGTAGCTACTTTCATGAACCAGTTAATGGTTTTATTTAGGTATTCCTTTCCTTAGTTAGTCTAGGTTAGGATAGTTTTTGTTTTAAGTGAATAAGTTTTGTTTGCACAGTTAGTTTGTTTTGAGTCATTTGGTAGGTTGAATAAGGTTGGTAGGTGTTATGCACTATTTTGGATGAGTTAAAACATTATGCAAGACTATTTCTCAAGTCTTGTCAAGTTCCAAGAGTCGACACCATGCCCAATGGATAAGTTTAGGCAACTGGTGAGGATGTTTAGCAGGAAAACATATAGAAGATGTCACCAATTTTTTAACCTAATTTAGCTTCTAACTCAATCAAGTAAAGTTGGGATAGTTTTTGCAAAAATAAAGATAAAGGTACACATTCAATTCTACTAAGTTCCATTCATATACACAAAAGTATTATCAAATGAATTGCAGTTCATTGTGCAAATGTATACAAGAGAAAGATTGCACAAAATTTTCACAAATGTCTTTTATTGATAATTACAAATGTATGGTGTCCCACACAAGTTGTGGGAATAACTACTTCAATACAATATAAGACATAAACTATACATTTGAAGAAATAGAAAGGAAAGAGCATATGGAAAGAGTAGGGATCCGTCATTGCCTAAATGATGAACCCCAAAGTTGAACTGTTGCATCATTGGAAAAGTATGATCAAATTTATCTATTATGAAGAATTGGTCTATGTGCCTCTAGTAATCACTATAAAAATGTGAAAGACAAAGCTATTTTATTTTTTCTGTCTTATCTTATACCATTTTACAAGAATGGGGGGGCCAATGTGCGAGAAGATCTTTGGAAACTAGGAATGAAAATTGTAGGTTAAAGAGAATGGGGGTGCCAAACTTACAGTACTCATTGTCCCTTGGTCGTCGATTTTCCCTGAGTGCCCTCAACCTGGTCCTCGGCGTTGGTATTGACCTTGTTTTAGCTCTAAACTCTTCGTCGATGCTAGTATTGACCTTGTTTTCACTCCTCCAAAGTCTTCCTCAGTGCTGGTATTGACCTTTCACTTGTCCAATTTGACAAGCTACAACCTGCTTTAGTTAGGTTTTAGAGTATGTTAATTAAATTTAAAAAATTATGGCACCATTTAGAGTAGTGAATATAAAGCAAGCAAAGCCTATTATGGTGCCATTTAGAGTAGTGAATATAAAGTAAGCCAAGCCTATTATAGTCATGAGGGAAATAATAAAACTCCTAGGATACTTTTTGAAACCATTTTCCTTGGTTAAAGGGAGGCCATAAAATATACCTTTGGATTTTTTCAATCTTCACATATGAGGATTTGCAAGGTTCTTAGCAACATGAGTAATGGAAATGTGTGCAACAAGAATTTTTGAACACACATGGAATCTCCTTGCCAAAGAAAGGGGCTTCATAATTTAATATGATAATTTTTCTCAGCTCTAGAATCAACTTTTAAATCTTCTCCTAATAGGGCCAAAATCACATCTTCTTGTGTTTGAGAAGTCACCAGCACTGAACATAACCGTCAAGCAACTTTTCATCAAGATTATAACATCACCGTCGATTTTGAGCACGTGCATCTCGGAGCCGCTTTAGTAACCTGTCATATAATGTACTAAAACTCGACATAAATATTAAAGCACTTTGATTAATAGTAATGTTATAATATTAATATATTATATTACATTATATGAATTATAATGATATATTTGATATATTAAGATTATATATAATCTATATATAGATTAATAGTAATTATATTAGATTATTAATATTATTGGTATATTATTAATAATATTAATATTGTATTAGATTAATAATAATTATAATATTGTTAAATGATTAATTATATTACAAATGAACACTGCTTTCAAATTCTTAGCTTTGAATGAATGGTTGAAGCACCAATGTTGAATGTTGCAACTCTAGTAGGCATGAATAGAAGTAGAGGAGATTGTTTGGGAGAAGAATTTTTTCTAGTGCTAGGTTATGTGTTAGGTTATATAGGGTTAGGTTATATAGTGTTTGAGCCTAGCCTCAAACACTACAATTAGGGTTAGGTTATGTGTTTTCTTTAGGGTTAGGTTTGGGATTAGGTTTATGGTTATGGTTAGAGTTTAGGGTAATCCAAATCATAACCTAACCCTTTTTCTTGAAACCTTAACCTTGACCCTAACCCTCACCTTTATCCTATCTTTATAACCCTAACCACAACAAAAACTCTAACCCCAACCCTAACCCTAATTACCTAACCCTAAATATTATTTATTTTATTAATTAGTTGCATTCACTCTAATAACCCTAAACCTATCCCTAAACTTAACCCTAGCCCTATCCCTGGCCCTAATCCTAACCCCAACTCTAAGCCAAATATAAAAACAACCCTTAATCATAATTACAATAACCCTAAAACTTCATTCTAGATATAACCCTAATACTATAATCCCTAATTGTAATACTAAACCCTAACCCTAATTTCATATCTAATCCCAACCATAACCAAAACTCTAAATCTAACCCTAACCATAAAACATAAACCCTAATCTAACCCTAATCCTAACATTATTTTCCTAACCCTAACCCTAACTCTAAACCTAACACTAACCCGAACACTAAATCCTAACCCTAATTAAATACCCAATCATAACCCTAAATTGTAACATCATCCTTTGAATTGGATACTACATCAAAATATGTGTTACAATCATTGTTCCATTGTTGGCATTTTTACATTGGGATGCATATATTTTTAAAATCAACAAAATCTTTTAATGTCTTTCCAAAATTAATATTATTAATTGTAATATCAAACTTATAAACATGTATCCAATTTAGAACATAAATAAGAAATATATGGTAATAGTTTCTTCAAAAAACAAAGTGATGTGGACTAGAAGGACTATAAGGACTATAATGATTTTAGAATATACACATAATGGATTTGTTGAAAAGGTTTTAGAAACTTTCAAACAAATGCAATTGGTAGATGCAAAGAAAAATTCCACAACCTTCACCAAAATCCTTATTGGTTTCCTTAATATGGGAGATTTGGAACAAGGTATAGACATCCATCAAAGCATAATATGAAGATGATTTTTTTCAAATGTTGTGGTTGTAGATGCCCTTTTAAAATTTATACAGAATGTGGAAGGATAGAAAAAGCTTGTGAACTATTTGACAAAATGTCTCAAAGAATTGTAATCTCTCAATTTATTTTAGTGTCTATTTTGTTATACCCCATGTCCCAAATTGGGTATAACACAATAGACACTAAAACAAATTGATAGATTGTTATGAGGGCAGTGATGAGACTTTTCTAATTAGAGTGTATTCCATGAGATTACAATTATTTGAGGCATTGTGTCAAATAGTTCATGAGCTTTGTCTATCCTCCCACATTTTGCATAGATTTCAAAAGGGCATCTACAACCACAAGATTTGAGAAAATTCATCTTCATATTATGTTTTCCTTATGATTGGTTGACTCTTATACTAAATTAATATGTTCAATTTATGTTTCCTACTTGATCTAACTATCCACAAATGGCAATTTAACAGTGGAAAGATATGATCCTACTTTGGTATAAATTGTATATGCAATATCAAGGTATGAATTAATATGTTCAATTAAGAGATGTTAAATGAAATGAATAAAACTAATGTAATGTAAATAAGGGAGACTAGTGCCTTATTGGGTAAAATGGAGTCAAATGAAAGCCTTTAATGAATGGTTTCTATCTAGCAGGTCCTCTAATTGTTTGGCATATAACTATGAGTTTACAACTGGTATAAACATGCAAGAGTGTAATTGATAAACCCTACTTGAGGCAGAATATCAAATCTAATAATCTGATTCTTCTTAATGATCCAAATGGAATTCCCAGATTACTGTAATTTATTGAAAGGAATTTTAATTCTTCTTTAAAGAATCCAATAAACCAAATCACACAAAAACAACAAATGTGTACTGATAAATAGAATATATACTTGATACTTCAATTTAAACAACCAAGAAACATCAGATTGGAGACAATCAAATAATCGCAAGAATCCAACAAACAATTGATACCAGAATGAAGCCACTAAATCAACAGTCTTTCATTATCTCCTTCAAAGTTTCATACATGCAACATAGTCTCCTTGAATGTCATCATTTCTGAAAATTTAATGCTTACAACAGTCTATCCTATTCTAATTCTATCTTCTACCCCTTAAATTTATCCAACAACGGATACTTATACATCAGTTTGCAAAAGGAATGCCTTTTCAAAAAGGTTTAAAGCATAAAAGGTTTAACAAATCCACTATTAACTAATTTCTCTTGAGCCACAAATGGACTGCAGACATATGCTCCGTATAATCCTGGCGCTCATGAGTGTCGGCATCTCCCAACGCATCACGGATCACAATCTCCATCATTATCATTTGCTCATTTTTCTCACATGCTGCATCCAATATCACATCTTTCGCAGTGGCTGTCTCCAGCATCCCTTGGAGTATTGTTTCGCACTCACTTTTCCATGTAGTCGCTTCCTTCATTTTCCCTTCATCATCACATAACTTGGTGAATCTATCTTCGGCAGCCTCTGTCAATCCCTTGCATATCCCCTTGTAACTCCACATAGAAATCCCTATGCCTATCCATAATACAATTGGCATTTTCAATCTCTTCATTACTAGTAGTGTCCTCCTCCAATTCCTCAATTCTTTCCTGAATTCTACTATCCACTCTCCTGTGTTCCTTTATTGCATCTACATACTGTGAATGTTTTCCCCAGAGTTTATTTGACCAAGTGGTTAAAACAACTTGCCTTTTTTTTATTATTTCAGCAAATGCATCCATTCTCCCTTGAGAGTATGCAGTTGACCCTTCCCAACGGTCTTTTTTCTATGAAATTTCACCTTGAGTGAGCATCCTTGTTGGTTATATTACACCACCTACCAAGTATTTCAAGCATTCATTCTCTCTCAACATCCTCTCATTATTGGTTTTGTACATCTCCCTTTCCCTTATCAATGCTTGGATTTGGGCTTTATTCAACTTGGCTATATTTATCCCAATATCAGCAGTCGCTACAGGATCAACCTCCCCAACCTTCAGGGTCATGACATGTCCGAATGCCTTTTCAGTATCAATAACAATTGATTTCTTGTGAGGAGGATACAAGGCCCAAATCATCAATGTTTCATCATCAGGATTGTATCTCGATCCTGTATATACCTTCGTCACCTTCTCTATACTAAGCTTGTGGGTAGCATTATTATCTTTTAAGAAATTATCAAAAACTAATGCAAAATTCATATCCAAACTTGGAAAAATCATAACACCTGCCTTTTCAAGCAGCTCCCTTCCCTTTTCAGGGGTCATTTCAATCATCTCTTTGTCCACTTCATCTTTTAAGCTTTTTAACAGTTGATCCTCATTCCTTGGAGTGACATTGTCAACCTGTCCCCTTATCTCTTTCCCTTTTTGCTTATATAAAAATGTCTTAAACTCCGAGGTCTTTATAAATTCATCATTTGATATGAAAGACCTATAGTCTTCATGTCTTGTATCTACATCCATGGTTTCCTCAACATCTGTTTCTCTGGAAACATAGGCATACTCCTGAGCCTTTATTCTTGAAACTTTCCCAGATGAGCTTTGTGGCCTGTCTATTTCTGAAATCCCCTTAATGGAGGATAACAACTCAGCATCCACCAACTCTTGATTATGTTTTTCAATCACAATTTCAGCTTCCTCTTCCTCCAGGTTTCTGATTATGTCATCATATTTAAAGGGCACGTGAT
The DNA here is from genome assembly GCA_007115665.2 of Sequoiadendron giganteum. NCBI lineage: Eukaryota > Viridiplantae > Streptophyta > Pinopsida > Cupressales > Cupressaceae > Sequoiadendron > Sequoiadendron giganteum. The sequence goes on along the minus strand of CM021107.1, from coordinate 436,587,099 downwards.
GGTACCCTCCGAGATTTACTTTTTTTCTGGCATAGTGGATATACCCTTCTGGATCAAAGTTCTTTCTCGCTGGTGCTCTGCTCATGTTGTAGTGCAATAATTTGTCCAAAATCAGATCATAACCTTCCTTGGCTAATATAGTGAAATCACTAAAACACAATGTACTGGGCATAAAAGCTTGTTTCCCATATGAACTTAAGTTCATAAGACTGGAGTAATCCATTTGCCTAACAATTTCAAGGTACGCAATTCTATCCGGGACAGTTATGGGTAGAATGAAAAGTGTATCCTCAAAGCCATAAACCCTAATCATTGTGGCATTCTCTAAGAAATACCAATCCCCCCAGTTGTGGTTAATTGGTCCATTGTAATCTCTAGGCCTAAGAAACCTTTTTACTTGTTCAGATAAAGAATAATCACAAGGATGGCTAAAAAATCTATACAAGGGTTTCACAAAGAATTCTTCAAAATGCAAGAAATTTGAATTGGCAAACCTGCTGTCCCAAACAATAGTCCATAATTGAACAGGCAATGGCCTACCTTCCTTGTCAGATTGTGAAATCCTCAGCTCCTGGGGCCATAAACCTAACTCTTGTCCAAAATACAACACTAAGTGCATTAGCAGTGAGTAATTTCTGAGATGGAGAACATAAGCACCACTCTTTATCACCATCAAACCTGCATCCAGCTCCTTAAAAACATGTGCAACATAGTCAAATGATCTGGAATTGTGGTACTGAATGTCTGCAGAAATCACCATGGGCACATCCGCCATATGGTCAGGTACCTCCATCCCTAATACCTGCCCCACTGAGTAGTAAGTATATTTTAGGTAAGGTTCAAAGAGGTCTACATGAAAGGGTGGCCCCTCACTGTCTTCCATTGGAGTAGGTTTGTCATGCCACCTAATTCTGTACAGAGGTAACCTCCACCCTTTATAAATGGTTTCCATCGTTCTGAACTCACTATCTAGCTCTTCACTCACTGCTTTGTCACTACATATTCCCTCCATTCTAAAAACCTTAGCAATTGCATTCTCAGATACATGTACCAATGGATTCCCTGACAAATCACATGTAGCTTTCTTTTTCGAATCATAGTGTCTGACCAACAATTTTACCGGTTTGACATTAATAAAAACATTAGGGCACACTAATTTCCCTAAATTGAGCCTCCATGGATTGCATATTGGCTCAAAGTGATTTCTCCTGTGGTAATGGAAATTGAATAACTCATAGCCTCTAATCGGAGTCCAAACATCACCTATAAATTTGCATTTGTCATCCAATTTGTCAACTTCCACTTTGAGTTGTACAGAATGCCTAGCTTTAGGTTCAGAACCAGGTAACTGGTCTACGAGGTCTTGATTTAGCTTCCTTTTAGTACCTTCTGGTTGCAACTCAGTCTTTTGCTTTTTTGCTTTTGATTGGCTTCCCTCCCCGGGTTTTCTTCCCTTTAGTTATCCTAAACCAGTGCCTTCCATAATTCAAATTTTTATGAATTCTGAGAGGATGAGAAACTTACTGTAACTTCTTCCAAACTCAAGCTAGGTGAATGCCTTAATTGCTCTACTGGTTCCCTTGCTCTCCTTCACTTTGAATTATGTGAGACAATGATTTCAATTGATCATACCCTGATATGCAAAATCTCTTATGCTTCGTGGCGCCATTAATGTCTTTACCGATCGAGACATGAATGCTGCAAGTTTTTTTTTCGAAATTCTCGCTGTCACATCAGGGTTCAACGATCACCCACCCGCCAAGATGTCTTGCAGTTTCCCCAACATCACAAGTCTCCCCGATAGTTTCTTTCCTTTTTCTTTTATATCGCCATGACTTTCACCGAAACAACTATCACTCAGACTTAATGAATTGGGCCAACGGTTCTTTGCCTTACTCCGAAAGTACTTTGTCTCACTGAGATGTTCACTTTATCGAGTATGTCACCAAGACCGAGCAATTTGTTTTGGCAACAAAATAATACTCGCTGTGATGTCTCTTAGATCTCCCTGCAGTGACATGTCTCACTGATACGCCTCTTCTTCGGTAAGACAACGAGCATCGTCTTATCGATACCCTTTATCTCCGCATGCTCAATTCTGTCGGTGTAACCTGAGGGGTTGGTAAGACTTTTATGAACTATTCCCAACATCGTTTGTCTTATCGATTGAGTCCTCTTTCTTTATTGGCAAGTCCAATAGCGCTTCGGCCAGTGTTTTGAAATCTCTCTCCGATGACCAAAGTCTCTCCGATAAACTTTTCTTTTCTCCAATTGGCAAAAGGTAACTTAGCTCGATATGACCTTACACCGTCACGCCGATACCTTTTGTCTTGCCGATAAGTAATACAAACCCACATTCTCCTAGTGTATAACTTTATCGGTATGACCTATTTGATGTCTCGCTGATACAATAACATTGATAAGACATTTCAAACCTCTGGCTAGTCCACCTGTTCAATGTTCACCCATCCGCTAAGACGTCTTGCAGTTTCCCGGACATCACAAGTCTCCCCGATAGTTTCTTTCTTTCTGCTTTTTTATCGCCATGACATTCAACGAAAAAACTATCACCCAAACTTAATGAATCGGGGCAACAGTTCTTCACCTTACTCCAAAAGCTTTTCATCTCACTGAGATACTCACTTTATTGACTTATGTCGCCATGACCAAGTATTTGTTTTGCCGAAAAAATGATACTTGTCTTGATGTCTCTTAGATCTCCCCGCGGTGACATGTCTCACTGATATGCTTTTTCTTCAGCGAGACCATGCACATTGTCTTCTTGACACCCTTTATCTTCGTATGCTCAGTTCTGTCGGTGTAACCCGAGGGGTTGGTAAGACTTCCCGAATTCTCCCTGGCATCATTTGTCTCACCGAGTCCTCCCCTTGCTTTATTGGCAAGACTAATAATGCTATGGGCAATGTTTTAAAATCTCTCTTCGATGACCAAAGTCTCTCCGATAGACTTTACATTACTCCAATCGGCAAAAGGTAATTTACCTCAATGTGACCTTACATCGTCACGCCGATACTTTTTGTCTTGCCGATAAGATATAGAAACCCACATTCTCTTTGTGTATAACTTGATCGGTGTGACCCTTGCTATGTCTTGCCGATACATTTAGGATATGTATATTATCATTGATGAGACCTGCATCAACTTATGCTGATATTTTCATATGTAAAGATTTTAATGTCAAATGAAATTTATGGGACGTTATGGCACAATTTTAAATCGGATTTTGGTAAAATATGCTATGTGAGGATTTTTTTGTTTGCATTATGAATCTTTTTTCAAAGACTAATAATCATGAAGAAATAATGAATTTGTCAAAATTTGACAGTTCCAACAGCATGAAGGTTTGATGTTTCATGACAGTACTAGCATTTCGGTTATAATGATATATTTAGAGCTCATGGCTCTCCTTTGTATAAACATATCACAATTTTGAATAATATAATCAAGGGTTATGGTGTTCATCTCACTGTTATCATGGTGTGTATGATTTCCATTTTTGCTTTAATTCAAAGAGTAAATTAAAATTCTTGGATGGAGTCATATATGGATATGTTTGTAAAGAGATTTGATAAGAAGTATTGAGTTAGGATAGAAATTGACACTGTTGTAATGCAATATTGTCAGAGATCTTACATTTGAACATGTTATGGAAATCTAAATATTTGTGAATTAATTCGACTCCCCAATAGTATATGGCATTGGCCTAAATCGTATGTGTTTGTAAGGTTCTGTGTCTATTTGTCTTAGCTTAGAGCTTGCTGCAAAATTGCAAATTAAATGACTATCTTAAGTGGTGAAATGTTGTTGTAATCATCTCATGCTTGAAGTAGTTGATACTATTGATGCTTTTCTGTTGTTTAAATTGATATATCAAGCATATATATATATTCAGTTTACTGATACACATTTGTTGTGTTTGTGTGATGTGATTATTTGGTTCTTTCAAGTAAAGATTAAACCCTCCTAGTCAATCATAGTAACTAAAAATTATTAATTGTATCAATAAGAAGAATCACATAACTAGGATTGTCATTCTATCTCAAGTAGAGTTTGTCAGTCATTTACTTGCACATTTATACAAGTTATAAACTACATCTGTGTGCCAAACACTTTGAATTATTCCATCATAGATTACACTTTTATAGATCTTCATTAGACTCCATACACCCAACAAGGCAGTGGTCTCATGCTTTCATCTTTTGGTTTATCCATTTTATTTTTTACATCTATTAACTGAACATATTCTAATATAATTCAAATATAATTAAAATTAAAAACATCATAAATTAATTATGTAACCACATAAGTCAAATATAATTCTTTCAAGAAATTAATATCAAATAGATAATACAAATTAATGTCATTGATCTTCTTCTTCATCCAACTCTTTGTCTGTATCATCCGATCTAGATCCAATATTGTAAGGATTGGTCATATCATCATCATCGTCATTGATATCAGTTTCGATAATGTCATCATCCACACCGATATCATCTTCATGAACATTAACTCCTACATCATCATGATCTAGTTCCTCCTCTTCGACATCTTCGTCAGGCACATCATCAACTAACTGTTGATCCTGATCATCATCTACATCATCTTCTATTTCTTCATTATCTTCTTCTTCCACCACATTATACTTTACTGGCCTTCCTCTTGGATCATGTCTAACAACATATGACCAACCCGCTTTACCTGGAACCTCTGAGTAAAATACCTGCTCACATTGGCTTGGAAGAACATAGGGCTCATTTCCAGCTTGCTCAAAATACCTTGTATTAACCATGGTAAATCCATTATCATGTTCAATAACAGTTCTCTCGGGATCATTTTCATTCAATCGTAGCCTGTACCATAGGACGATGAACAAAAATAATTTGAAGGACTTAAAGTCACACTCAAGTATATCATCCAAAATCCCATAGTATTGATTTTCTGAGACTTTTGGATGTATGTCGCTTCTAGATGAAACATTAGTCACCTGGAAGACTGCAGTTATCCCAGAATCACAAGTTTTCTTCGTGTCATCCAACTTTTTGATTCAAAATTTATGACCATTGCACCACATAGCCTTGTGGTGTTTCACCTACAATATGTCAAACATGCAAAACTTATTGCAATATCATCAGTTGATAAACATATTTATTCTTGGCCGAATGTATGCAAAGAAAAAAATCTCAACATATATATACATCAATATAATTGAAAATAATTAAATAATATGGGTGATTAATATATTTATACATACCTGTTTATCTCTTAAACCATATGCTAAATCAATTTCCCTTGGTGTAACATTGGAATCTCCATTACGTTGAGCTTCTTTAACCAATGAAGCCACACCTTCCCATGTTAATGCGCGACCAGATTGTTGACATCGTTCAATCCATACCATCATCCAATCAAGATTGTTTGCGACGTACAAATGTAGTGCATCCCACTCTCGACCAACTGTATCAAAAAAAAATGAAATTCACAAATGACGTATAATTAGTTAATTACCATGGTATACGACCTTAATTTATAAGTACAATATACATAAAAACCAAATGTAAAATGTATTCTAATTAATCTCTGGTGCAGGAGCACACCTAGGCTAACCTCCATAGTTAGGATATTTTGGGCTTGTATCTGACATTAGCCAAGTCAGAGTAATTGTATGTTTGTTTTGGACCTTAGAAGGTCATTGTTGTGGCTAGGTGAGTTAGTCATTAGGACTAAGGTCACCAAAGTTAGTCATTGTTAATAGTTTTTACATTGCTTAGCCTTAGTAGCTTAAATTGGGATTTGAGTATTAAATGTGTTCTAAACACATGAATGATGTTAGAAAGATGCTTTACATTGCTTAGCCTTATTAGCTTAAGTTGGGATTTGAGTCTTAAATGTGTTCTAAACACATGAATGATGTTAGAAAGATGCCATGAGGCCTTTAATGGTGTTAGTTACTCAAAATATAGGAGATAGAGGTCCTAAGAGTTAGGAAGGTGGCATAATGACAGAGTTGCCAAATGTTGTTACAAAATTGTCATGACAACAGTTGCCATTATGGAAAATGTTGCATGCAACTCAGTTACATAGGATCCCCTAAAGGATAGGAGTGGGGGATCAACCAACATACCCTACAAACATGGTGAATGACATCTAATATGAAGCAGGCTCGAATTCAAGAAAGAGGGAGATTGTAATCAAGTTTTTGGAATAGAAGATAGCTCTGCAATTTTTGTTTTTATGTGAACTCCGAGTGTTATTGAGTGACAGTGATACTAAGTGAATTGGATGTTTTGATTTAGTGTTAGAGTCATGTTCATGGGATAGTATTAAAATTTTTTCATTCTGCAAGTAAGTTGATTTAAGCTGTTTTAGTGTCCTAAATAGATAGGTTAAGGTTTAAGGGTTTTACTGGTCCTGTCCTGACCAGCTTGTGTTTTTATGGCTCCCCCATGAAATCTAGTCACGGGATTTTTCTGAGGGTAGATGGATGTGTTAGGGGACCCATTGGTCTATACATATGTAGATTTAGGAGTCATGGAGAGTGGAACAACTGTGTTTAATGTCAAGTCCTAAGCGAGCTTAGAGTGCCCGGTTAGAGGTTTGGCAATAATGAATTGAAGAATTTAGGCAGGGGATTGAGGTACAGTACGGAACAATATAGTTCCAAGTAGGGTATAGACATATCCTAACATGCTAGAAGGATTGAGGTTCTATCAATCCATTTGAATGAGGTTTGAGCAAGAAAACCAGTGGGGTCCTACAAACTAGGCCTAATAGCCCTATTTAACCTAGATAATACGAAACCAGTGTATGAAGGACTTAGGAGTATAGAATCTTTTGAATCCTTCAGAAAATACAAAAAGGTATTCGAATGTGGAATTGGTTTTTTAAGTTGTTTTGAAAGTTTGGGCAGGAACGAAGTAAAGGTCTCTGTCAAGGGCTACAAGAAATAGGCCTCCTCAAGACCAATTCTTGAAATCGGTAGGAAAGGAGTTTGGAGATCCTCCAAGATGGATCCAGTTGGAAGTACATGGCATGTTTCCAATGTGTTTGGCACCCCTGAAATCAATTTAATGTTTGTGTGATGTTGGCACTTAGAGTCTTCTAAGTGTAGGAGAGAGTTTGCACATAACAAAGTGGTGTTAGTCCTTCAAGGTGAATCACAAGGTGTGAGACTCTTGGAGAGGAGTTGGATTAGGACTTAGTTAATCATCTAAGCCTAACAAGGACCTAGAAAATATTAGGTTCCCAGAAGAAGACAAGGAAAGGTCTTCTTAGCTAGTTGTGCAAGAAAGCCTTGGAACACTTACACCAATCTCCATGACCATCTTATAATTACCTGACACTTTCCTCAATCTACCTTTCCCCATCAAGTACTCCCCTTTGAATTTCTTAATGGAGTTGGGATCCCAAATGTGATCTACATGGATATTTGTTGCAAACTTAGGAAGATATTAAGTAATGTACACCATGGTCTGGTATACCATGTATCCCTCCACCATAGAACCCTTGGGATGTGCTCTCTGTCTAACCAAAGCCTTCAAAAATTTCAAGTGCCTCTCAACCATCCACATTGACCTTGTGTGTACAGGTCCACACAATTCAATCTCCTCAACTTGGTGTATGAGGTAGTGTTCTTGTGCATTGAAAAATGTCGAAGGTAGACACTTTTGTATTTCACACATTAGACGAGGAATTCTTCTCTTCCAATAATTTATATCTTCTTTATGGATTGCTTTAGATGACAGCCATCTACAAGTGATTCAAGGCACAAATATATTAATGAGATTTAACAAAAATATACAACGAATTGAATAAATATCGCTACTTACCTCATGTATTTTCCAAGATCATATATAACTTGCTTGACATTGTTGTTGAAGTTGTCTGGGAGAGATAGAGGTAGAATGTACTGCAACAATTATAAAATGACCTTTTCATTAATATTTTTCCAAAAGTAGTAAACACAATACACTGAAAAGTACATGCAGTATACAAATATATATATAATATACTAGAATAATTACCTTAATGAAGGTATGCCAATTATGCGTTTTCATCCCTAACCCAAATTCACCTTTCTTTGTTATGATATTGTTTATGTTGGCAGCAAATCCTGTGGGAAATCGAATTTTTCGTATGACTTGTTTTATAGCATTGCTTTGTTGCTCTGTTAATAACCAAGGAAGGGCACTTATATTAATTTGGTCTCCATTGCTATTTAATTGAATGACATTTTTCATTGCATGACTGGCTTCCTGAATGTCACTACAAATTTTGATAATTTTTTCTTTGTCATGCCTTCCATCCAATATTTTCCATAACGTTTATGTCATATTCTTTCCGATATGCATTGTATCAAACAAATGCACAATTTGTAGCTGCTCATAGTAGGGCAACCTACTAAATTGTCTGGGATAACTTTTCAATCCCTGTGGAAGCCGACCATTAATGCCTTGACGACCTTCATGAAGCATATAAGTTAAACAAATTAACAAGGACAATCATTGTCAATTACAACATGATCACAAAATAAAAATAAAAATTCAAAACATATCATAAATGATAGATAAACAATTTGATCCGATGTATAACCTTGACGATTAATTCTATTATATTCCAACTTCCATAGGCGAGGTGTCATTCTTCGTGGTTTTGATGTAGTCTCTTCTTTTCCATTGAAAAGATGTTTTTCAGTAGTTCGATACTTATGATTTATGTGGAGGAAGTGCCTATACTCATCAAACACCTGCTTTCCTAAACTTGTTGAACGACGAGATTTCATCTTTGGACCACAAATTGGACATGCAAATTTTCCCTTTGTTTGAAGACCTGCAAATCATATATAATTGGATTAAATATGTCAATTTTTATAATTATATATAATGAATAGATTATTTAAAAAACATGCATGATATCTAATTCATAAAATTAAATATCGTTAAAGTCATGCAGTCGAACGTTATAACATACCAGAAAAATGTGTTAGCCCTGGGGCATCATGAATTGTCCATACAAGCATTGCATGGAATTGAAATTGTCTTTGTCCTATTGGTCTAGATACGTCATACATAGTGACGCCATTCCATAACTTTAGTAACTTGTCGATAAGAGGCTCAATATATACATTCATATCTTTAACTTGGTACTTACCTAGTTGAATGAACATAAACATTACATAATTATTATAACCATTTTACTGCAATATATATAAATTCATGTACATGACTATTAAATGAAAAAACATATAAGTCATTATGCAACAAATAAGACAAATGAGATGCTACTACGTTAAAGAAAATTGATGTAAACAAATACCTAGAACAATCATTGCCAACATTATGTGCTCCCTCTTTATTGACATCCATGGAGGAATGTTATTGTTGATAACAAAAACAGGCCACAACTAGTAAATAGATCTCAGCTCTCCAAATGGATTGACACCGTCCGCTGCCAATGAAAGCCTGAGATTACGAGGTTCTTCTTTAAAGTGTGGCCATTTTTCCTCCATGTCCCTAAATGCAGAACCATCAGTAGGAATTCGAAGAATCTCATCTCCACTTCTATTACGTGCATGGTAATCCATAAATTGCACTAAGCTTTCACACCTAAATAATTGTTGCATACGTGGAATAATGGGAATATAACGAAGAACCTTGCGAGGCACCTTTTTTGTTAGTTGATCTGTTCGATATCTATTGATATGACATTTCGGGGATTCTGTTGCAAATTCATGTTGTCTATGATATATAATATGATCATTGGGACATGCATATATTGCTTGATACTCCATTCCAATATCTTTCATAATTCCAGATAAATCTCAGTATGAGCGAGGTAAAATATTTGATGGTGGTAACAAAAATTCACCAATCAATCTACAACAAAAAATAACTTCTTAATATAAAGAATATTAAAGGTACATACTTCATCCTTTATTTACTAGCGATGAACTAACAACAATTAAAATAGATGAAAAAAAATGACATATATGACATACCTTAACATCCGTGAGATTGCTATGTTGGATAAACCATTCATAACCTTCAAGTTCACCAGCAACAATACAACAAAGAGAAGAGTTGTTTGGGAGCCTTCATAAAGGGGCTCGTATGCCTTCTCAAGTACAGGTAAATCATGAACATCATCAAAGTCATCTCGATCAACATGATCAGATGTGCCACTACATGTGTCATGGATCAATGTATTTGTACCATCATCTTCAATTGTGTTTTCTGGTGCATGATCATCTTCTTCCATAGGATCATTAACTTCATCTTCGATATTCACAGCTCCATGTTCCTCCGCTTGCAAAACCACATTCTCTGGGCCGTGATAATTCATATCGTGTGCCCTAGGGCACCCCACCTTTATAATAATGACAGACACAAATAAACCATGATCATGATCAAGTGATTTTTTATATATATATCAAATGTTAAAACAATATAAACATTTACAAATTCAATCAATATAAACACATATAATGAACAACTTACCAATGGATGATAATCATGCCCCCCTTCAACGTGACCATGCTACCTACAATGTTTCTCACCTGTTGTGATTAAAAGTCTTCTCGTCTTTAAGCCCTTGCAATTATTGCAAGGACAATAACATTTCCCATCACCCTTTCTTTTCAATATAGTCCACAATCTAACAACTGTCTCTTCATTTTTTTCTGGACTAATATTATCTAACATTATTTTTCTTTACCAAGCTTGAATATTTAGATCTTCAAAAAATATCAAACTCACACGCACTCCAATAATTTTTAATCCTACATAGGTAACAAAATATAATAATTATGATATTTTACACCAAAAAAAATTGGCATGCAACCACCCCTACAAAAGAGAAGATAGTCTGAAGTTAATGACCCCAAAAAACACTTTCAAATGCTAATTCCAGAAATTATTAAATTCTGATTTTACAATGATTTCCAACTGTTATACTCCTAAAATCAGAATATTGAACTTGCACAGCAAAATATGGAAATGAAATTCTCAAAATGCAGCTAATAGGCCTCAACAATTAAGGCCTACTCAAGACTTTGTGAAGTCACTGCAAGGTTTCCAGGCCTTACCTGATGATTTGAGCAAGAGGATTAAAGAGTTGGTAAAGATTTTTGATGACTGGAGTGGCACATCTTAACCAGATTGTAGATGCCCAAGGAAATGTTAGATCATTGTAGCAATGGCAGGACAGGGTAGATGAAATCATTAACACTAGCACATTCTTGGAATCTTTTGAAAGGGAGGTGAATCAAGTAGCAGTAAAGTATACAACTTACAGTGCAAAGGTAAATTAGGTGGTAAATTTTTATTGGCCAACGGATGAGGAATATCAAGGATGGGTAGAAAAGTACTTAACTGAACAAGAATAGGACAGAGTCTACAATTGGTAGTTAACAGCTTAGCGGTTATGGTTATAACAAATTTTGGCTATGTCTTGGTGGGAGTTTTGGTGCAAGTTTTCAAAGTTTGGAAAATGCAACAGTTATTCTCTAGTGGATGGGATGAACAAGAAAATTCTCCAGAGACTCAGCTGTTGTAACCAATTTTTGAAATGTCATAAGGCGGTCCAAGTGACCAGTGACAGGTGTATTTCTGGTCCGATGCTTGTTGCTCCTTCATTTTCCCTATAAGAAGGATTTCAGGACCAAAAATATGGCTGGTTAGCAAGTTAGATATCTTTAGGTCAAGTCTAACTGAAGTTGCAGAGCGAATTTGTAAAGAGCCTGATATTATAGTGAAGATACTATTCTTAGGTTTGGTGTCATTCTGTTGTAGGTTTTAGTTTCATGGGTACTTAATTTTCAAGACAGTACTAGCATCTGAATGAAAATTACTCATTTCAAGGTCATGTATCTCCATTGTATGAATATATTATTATCTTGAATAAAATGATCAAGGGTTATTCTGTTCATCTCACTGTTATGGTGTGTGATTCTCATTTTGGCTTTAATTCAAGGAATTAATTAAAATGCTTGAGTGAGGTTATAGGTGACTATGTTCATATAAGGATTTGATAAGTAGTATTGGGTTAGAATATAGATTGATGGTATTGTAAGGCAGTATTATCTGAGATTTTATATGCTATGTGTCTAGAAGATAAACTTGGTTACAAGTAAAAAACAACCAACACCTTTGATATTATCTAGCTATGGCTCCCAAATCTATTGCAAATTGATCATTAGGGTTAAAATTGAAACCTTGCAAATATAATCTTTGTCCAAATCCATCAAGAATTTTCCATCAGTTATAAACAATTCCCTTATAAAGAATTTGTGAAGCCAAGTCTAAAATCTGGAAATGAAATTCTAAAAATGCACAAGACTATAAATGAAATCTGATGAGATGTTGCTTTCAAATATGATTTTCAAACTTGGAAGTACAAATCTGACTTCACAAATGAATTCTAGAAAAAGACAATGACTTCCCTCAACCTGGCGATATCTTCTTGAGTTTCTTCTGATTTTTCCCAAGAAAACCATCGAGCAAAACATTGTCGCAATAAATAGTTGAGCTCATTTCAATTTATGCCTGCCACAATTTAACTTTGCAGGACCGCCACAATTTTGGTGAAAGATCTTCGTCGAAACGTACACAAAACAACGGCTTGTTGAAATTTCGACGAACGTCAGGGTAAAAATTAAAAAATAAATGGAAATTTGCACAAGTTCCTGACGATACATCTGATTATATAGGTTTCGTCGGAAGGTTTCATCAGAAATTGGGGTTAAATGAGTTAGTGATTACTAGACACTGGGGGAAAATGTTGACATCTTGCTCCAGAATAAATCTTGATCTATGTCTTCTAACTCAAGTTGTGATCTAGGGATCATACCATCAACAAGGTATACCACCAACACACTATCGGGGTAACCTTCAAAATAATTTGTACCAACAACAAGGTATACCCGCCAACGCACCACCAGGATAATCTTCAAAATAATTCATCCCAACAACAAGGTGTACCACCAACGCACTACCAAGGTAACCTTCATAGATAATAAAAACATGGATTATTCCTTCACTTAACTCTTCTAAGATATCAATAGTTTCTTGAACCCCATAGCTAGTTCAAGTAAGCTTTTTCGCAACATATCCTCTAGAAAAACAAAGTGAAGTACCAATCCAAGTTTTCAACATCTTACACCCCAGGAAAGAGGGTAAAATTCCACCAAAAACAAGGTATATCCACCAACGCACCACCATGTTAAACTTCAAAACAATTCATCCCAACAACAAGGTGTACCACCAACACACTACCAAGGTAACCTTCAAAGATGATGACAACTCGAATTATTCCTTCACTTGAAAATTCTAAGATATCAACAGTTGCTGAAACCCCATAGCTAGTTCAAGTAAGCTTTTCTACAACATATCCTCTAGAAAAAACAAGGTGAAGTACTAATCCAAGATTTCAACATCTTACACTTCAAGAAAAAGGGTAAAAATCACCAAAAAATAGAAAAAAGAGATAAAAAAAAAATCAAAAAATCAAAAAGCAAGAAAAATAGTAAAGAGAAATAAAATGGTCTTTGAGTGAAAACCACTTTGTGGCACTCCTAGAATAGGTACCATAGTGAAAACCTATCAAACAGGCATTATGTGTAAATAAAAAATGCATCATTATCTATCAACACTTTTTCATAGCATCCACCTATCCATTTCATAAATCATGTGTCCAACTAGGGCTTGCCACTGATTATGGTAAGTCATTTTATTGGGGGCATCTTCCCAAGGCTAGTCATGAATTAAGTCTTGTAGCATCTGATCATGGTCATAAAACAACAAAAGACAAAAACACTAGAAAACAACCAAAATAAAAATAAAAAAACATGTGAAAACATCAAAAACAAAACAACATCATTGGATTATTCCTTCACTCAAACAATCTAAGATATAAAAATTTGCTTGGACCTCATGACCAGTTCAAGTGAATTTCCCACAACATATCCTCTAGAGACAAAAATGGGATATCAATCCAAGCTATCGATGTTGTTTACCCAAAAAATATTCATGCTTTTGAGTCAAATGGTCGAACTATGTGGTCTTTGCATGTACAACATAGGCAAGGATTTTTAGCCCACGAGACCCTAGGTCAGTCCCCTTAGGTTTCTAACATGCTTTATTTCACTTAGTCAAAAATGCAAAATCCCAAAAACATATACAATATACAATATACAAAATCCAAAAACATTCACAAAATAGAAAAGGTCAAACCAAGTGCACTATGAGCCTCTGCATGTATAATGTAGGCAAGGATTATCTTTGATGAGCCCCCAAGAACCTAGGTTAGTCCCTTGAAAACAAAACAAAAATAACATCATAAAACTTAGAAAATAAAAAAAGGTCCATCCCATCATCAACATCCATAGTAAACATTTCAACCATAATAAAAAAACCATTGCAATCACCCTTTGAAAAAACAAACAAACAAGCAAAGAAAACGTCAACAACTAGAACTTTCAAGAAAAAACAATCACATAAGAGTTGACTATAAATGGATGAAAATAATGCCAAAGTATCAACTACCTATCTTTTTAAACAAGTCCCAACAAAATCCTAAGATATTCCTTAACGGATTTGTTCCTACGATAGACATGATCAACAACAGATAATAGCCCTACCCTAAACAGATATGGCAAGTGATACCACAACTTTGTTTTTATCTTTTTGTGGTCTTACTTTTTGTAATTTATTTTATCGACTCATTCCCAATATCTATCAAAGATGTCCATAAGGATTTAGAGAAGGAATGGGGGCAATTGAGTGCCATTTCGATTTGTTGTTTGTAAGATATTTTTGTAATATTACCATGGCGAATACTTGCTTTATTAAGTATGGATTTTGTATTAAAACAGTTCGTGAAGTAGTTTCATGTTAAGTGTTCTATACCTCTCTGTGTGACTGGTTCAAAACATTTTTCACGCAACCTCCCCTATACTTTAAACAAATTTTTCGTATGTCTAGTATGAACAAAGACACTCTTTGTTTGTAGAGTCAAAGTCCACACAATAGATACAAAGTCACCTTGGTAATTCATACCTTGGTGCATCGTATCTATTTACTACATCAAACAAGGATTTTCAAAATAACGAAGTCTCTAAAGCAAAGAAAAGGCTACTCATCATACCTCTATCCATTATCATATTTCTTCTAATTAACATCATCAATTCTATCCATCATCATATTTCTACTAACTAATAAACATCATGCCTCTATCTATCATCATATTTCTTCTCATTAACATTCATCTTGCGTAGAATATCATCAATACCATATCCATACTGCATCCACAAATGTTATCAATACATATCATGATGATAATAAACCAATTAAAAATATCATGTATCATGTATGGGGCATTCATTTATCAACATAAATCACATCATAAAATTAGACAAAGTATGATTCATTCATCCAAATCAAATTCAATCATCGGAAAAGCACAATAATACATATAAACGTACATCATCATATAAAACCATCACATAAACATAAAATGAGGTTGAATCGAAGAAGGTATATCTCATATATATCATCATCAAAAAGAGAATATGTCATAAATACATCACCCACAGTGATGCCAGTGTGATAGAAAAATACAAAATCATAACATATATACGAGGTCTCAACTAGACCAATGAACATATATAACACACATGTCTACAAAATGCCTCTACACCATGAAACAACATGAAGATCAAGTTCCAAAAATACTAAGACCCCAACAGGATGGATAAACACTACTAAAAACCAAAATGATTTGGCTATCTCATAGAATGATCACCTACATCGACACCAGCACAACCACTATCGTCACTCATAACACTCGGCTCCCCAAACCGTGGACACCAAGAGGCCTTAGGAATAGTAGCATCATATAAGGTCTGATAATAGGTGGATGCCTATAAATACCTATCTAGCTCAACTCGCATACTAGCATGCTCTGGCCAGAGAGTATCTCTCTCTGTTGTCAGTAACAATACTTGAGCCTTTGTAGCATGTCGTCTATCGATACCGCTCTCTCAATCTGCTCGAAGAGTATCTCTCTTTGTTGTCACTAATACTATTTGAGCCTTTATAGCATGTAGTCTACCAATCACACTATCTTGCTCAACCCTCAGAGTTTCTACCAAAGCCTTTGCAGCCTATCGTCATGCAATCTCTACATCTCTATCCAAAGTCATATGATCTAGCAATAAATCAACATCCCTAGCTGGTGGGGGATGATCTAGAACCTATCTCTGACCCTATGCGGGAGGCACCCGCTCATCCTAAATATGTTGTGCCTCATCACGTCGAGTTGGATCCAACTACTCTGAAAGAATCTCAACATGTTGTCGCTCCCCGCAATGATCTGTAATACCTGCTCTGCCTAGAGTGGGATCACCTCTAGGATCAGTAGGCCTCAAAGACCTATGTCGTGCCCACCACTCCTCATAATCATGAGTAGTACCTGGATCTACCACTCCAATTGACCAACCCCAACCAACTGGGGCAAGTGCTCCAAACTCAGCAATAACAGTATTTTCATCAACCTAAATACCCCATACACTGACCTCCCAACAAGTCCAACCAAATCAAGCCTCATACGTAACAAGAAATTGCCCCTACCTCTCTCTATATTGGTGATAGAATCGATCTGGTAGATAACGCTCTATCATAGATGATGAATGACCAAGAAACCAACGGGTTTTTCGGTAGTACACAAGTTGATCCACATCCTTTGGCCAAACCTCACAACTCATATAAGGTCTCCATAAAAAACCAGGCATCTCATCAAATACATGACACCAATAATGCAGGTCCCCAGGCAATGTGTAGTACATAAATTCCCCATAACGATAAGAGTATGGATCATCTAGAGAATGATGTTGAATCCCGTCTGGATGAGTCATTACAATATTGTCCCACACCCAAACATGCAAAAGTGATACACTTGTAGACAATGACCTCCCGCCTTGATACACCACCACGTGAATATCTTGGTAAACATGGGCAAGAAAACAAGCACCCCACGAATATATTGTACCATTCTCTAGCATGATCTTGTACCATGCTCTAGAATGTTCTCAATGCATGTACCCCAACCCACTACAAACTGTCGACCACGTCTATCAAGAACAATCAATCCTGATATCGAGCCACATAGGACAAAAATGATAGGGTTTGCATTGTCAGAATAATCAGATAAATCAATCTCTGTATCGTGAACATCCACGTGTGTCGCACCTAACAAATGTTGCATAGTGTGGGAACCTCGTCAAACCTGGTACATAGCAAGCTCACCATGAATAGGAAGATGAAGAATCCTCCACACATCCTCAAGAGTAATAGTTGCCTCCCTTATAGGAAAATGAAAAGAGGACATCTCAGAGTGCCACCTCTCCACAAGAGCGGTCAACATCATCGTATGGGTCTCGATCAAAGGTATGTAATAGATATAATGTAATCCCACGACGCCAAGAAAGTCCTGCTCCAACGCACCAAACTGGGAAATCAGATCGAACAAGTGACAAGGACGTTTCTCTCTCATCATAAGTGGTCAAAGATTTTCTTGCAATCATTATAAACCATAGCACAATTTTAGGTCAAAATCATCAAACAAGGGCACAATTTCTAGACAAAAGCACAGTTTTAGGATAATAGCACCAAAAACAAAAGTGCAAGTTCAAGACAAAAGCACAATTTAAGAACAAAGGGACAATTTGCAGACAACTGCACAATTTTAGGACAACCACATGGAACAAAAGCACCATTTTATGAGAAAAGTGCAAATTTCAAACAAAGGCACAATTTTCACATGACAAAAGCACCAAAACCAAGACAACTATGCATGAATCTCAAAAACAATGCTGTTGTTTGATAGGACTTTGCACACGCAAAATGAGAATGAAAACATGATGAAAGTGAAAGGAAAGAAGGTACATACTAGGCCGCCGATGCCTGAAGGTTGTCTATACTCCCAAATAAGCTCAGAATGATGTGGGGCAACCTCAAATCTCAACATTCTCCCTCAACAAATGACATAATGTGGAATCTAGAGACAAGAATTAGCAAGAAGAACAAAACACAAATGACCCAATTTGAAGTAAAATTTCCTATATAAACAACTCAAGGAAACCCTAATTACACTAAGGGAATCTTTCTACTTTCAAATTAGAAGCTTTGGAAAACATCAAAATGAGAAACGATGCACATTGAGATATAACATTTCATCTGAAAACATCAAAATGATAGTATAATAGTATCAAGAGTCTACCCTCACAGCTTGAAATTCTTAGTCAACCTCTTGAGGGGGCAACACAGAGTCCTACCATCATTCCATTGAATGCCAAGGCATAGTGGGGCATAAATTTTTTTCAAAAAAAAAAACGTGATCTTAAAAACAAAATCTTTGAAACAAAGAAAACAATACTTTGTATCAAAGAGGGGCAAAAGATGTAAAATTGACTTGACACCTATCACACACCTCAAAAAACATCGAAAAACATCAAACAACATCAAACAACATCGAACAACATCAAACAACATCGAATAACATCGAACAACATTGAATAGCATCGAACATCATCAAATAGCATCGAACAACCTCAAACAATAAGGAAAATCATCTCTGATCATCCTATAACATCTCAGAATGACTCAAAATCATCCCATAACATCTAAGAATGACTCAAAATCATCCCGTAACATCTTGGAATGATTTAAAATAATCCCGTAACATCTCAAAATAACTCGGAATCATCCCGTAACATCTCAGAATGAATTAGAATCATCTTGTAATATCTTAGAATGACTCAAAATCATCTCGTAACATATCAGAATGACTCATAATCATCCCATAATGTATCAAAACATCTCGAAATCGCCCCAAAATGACTCAAAATCATCCCATAATGTCTTAGATCATCTCAAAATCATCTCTCAACATCCTTGCATCACACCACACCAAAACGACATCAAAAACATTAATTCCTCTATTAATTGAATAATACAACATTATTTAATTAATTCACTTTTTCATCATTTCGAAAAAAGTAAATAAATTTCATTTATTTAATAAAGTCTTAAAACCCCTAATTTTGCTATTAATTAAATAAAACAACATTATTTGATTAATTCATGTTTCATCATATCAACCAATTAAATAAATCATATTTATTTAATAAAGTCCTAATCCCACTTTATTTCGTCCTGATTGATTAAATAAGGCCAATTATTTAATTATGTCACTAAATCACCTTATTCCTCTAAGTTTATTAAATTATTAAATAATAATTTAATTACAACACTTTCCCTCCAAAAACTTGAATAATTAAATCAAACTATTCAAATCAATTATCAAAAATCAAATCAAACTAATGCAACTTTGTTTGCAAAAGTCAAACCTAATTTGCACGTTCAACTCCAAAAAGGAATTAATTAATTAAATCAATTAATTCATATTCCTCACCCACTTTCTGATTGAGCAAATTACACTTGCTGACTAAGCAATCTAATTTGTTAACTGATCAATCCAAATTGTTAATTGAACAATCTATCTTGTTAACTGATCAATCACAATTCCTAACTAAGCCATCACAATCCTGGCTGATCAATCTAAATATGTTAACTGATCAATCACATCCTTGACTAGCCAATCTATTTCTCAATCACCCAAATTGTGCAATCAACTTTGCACAATTTTCTCATGTCTAATTCCTCTCAACACACTCTGACCATTGATCTGAATATTCCTCAAAATGATCTTGATTGTCCATTTCAAATCTCATTTTCTATATAACAAACCCCTTTCTTCACAACTAAGGATCGAAGAATCAACATACCTTATGCAACAAAGTGCTCTCGAGATCATCCTTGAGAAAGCTTCATTCCTTCCTTCGATCAACTAAGCATTCATCCACACTTTGCACATGAAATTTGGAGGTTTCGCTGTGATAAGAGCAATCCAACATCAAGCTAATACACTCCACTATGGGATGGTGAAACTATCTTTTGCTTTCATTTCATTTGGTAATCAATAGTTTCCTTATTATGTTTGCAATAGTATAGCTTAATCTTGTATATGTAGGAGTTTTATATTTTAGATTTGTGCATTTGACTGTAGATTAGATTCCTTTGTCAAAATTGCTTTCTTGTTCATCTTGAATTCGAATCTAACATCCTTTTTCCCCCTCACACAACTTCAAAGCTTGTCGAAACCTGACATTACTCCTACAACAATATTTTCGGTACTATTAAAAGGTGATTAATAATTGCAAGCCAATGCAATTATATGAATGTTTAATGGAGACATGAATATTTCCAAGCTTACTATATTAATATAAACCAGAGCTCATTTAAAATTTCATTATAATTGCAGAAAAGGAGATTTTTTTTTCCTAGGTGGTTGGTGGGCCCCTTCTGTTGGATTTTTTTTTCGTTTTCTTTTAGTCCACTGTTATTTTTTCCGTTGCGGTCATTTTAACTCTCCCCAATCACCGTCACCGTAGAGGTTATGTTTGAATCTGCATCAGTCATTGTCACCACAGTTTTTATGTTTGAATTTGCATCTCCTGCCCAATCCATTGAAAGGAGCAACAACATTCCCTCCTTTTTCAACTATATTCTCAAAACACTAGTCGAGAAGAGTTCGCCTCTCTGTTGCTCTCCATATTAGA
This sequence comes from Sequoiadendron giganteum, assembly GCA_007115665.2. Lineage (NCBI taxonomy): Eukaryota > Viridiplantae > Streptophyta > Pinopsida > Cupressales > Cupressaceae > Sequoiadendron > Sequoiadendron giganteum. Next base: position 436,566,407 of record CM021107.1, on the reverse strand, counting down.
TGAATACATAACAGTAAATTTCATTGACAGAGGTTTTACAATCTCTGGGCAAGGAAATTCATTGTTCTGAACATTCCACGTTTGGGATGTGCCCCTACTGCTAGACGTCTGGCAAAGTTTATAACACTGCTTTCAGCTCATCTCATACTGAACTTGATGAAGCGACCATTATCCAACTTAATGCTAGTGATTTTGTAATGAACATTATAAAAAATGGTGAAGACCATGGTAAGCTGCTCTCTTTAAAGAATCTCTTATTTTTATCAAGTTCTTGCTTCATTTGGATTAAGTGATTATGTGGCTAAAACAACGTAACGAATTTGCCCAAAATTTGGGTGCAGGTTTTAGTGATACTACGTCGGCATGCTGTGGATTAGGAGACTTTGGTGCAGAAACAAGTTGTGGGAAGGTTTTTTTGGAGCTAAATCACTATAATATATCACATTTTCTATCATCTCATATTTATTTATTAATGCAGGCTTAATATATTCTTTTCTTGTCCATAATGGGCATTGTACTAGGAATAATATAGGCCTTTCAGGCCATTGAAATATAGGTTCTTCATTACAACAAAATCTACAGGTTTTAATAAATTTTTAAATCAGCAGTTTCATCCAGATTTAGAGTGGTCATTAGTCTATAAGATCAATTCTCAGAAGTGTGATTAGTCCAATACCCATCTCACTTGTTTTTTCCTTATGATGTAACTCAAGGGAATTGAACCTAGGTTAAGGATTTGATACCACGAGTAGATTTGTCATTACACTGATAAATATTAATGAATGTAAATCAACATCTTCACCAAAACCAAAAGTGATGGTTGGTAGTCAATATCAACTCTCAAAAATATGACAACCAATTCAACAAAATATTCTATGCTCTAAAATATTGAAGACATTTATCACCATCTAATCTTAAAGATGCAAACCTTAGGGCATGCAAGTTATAATTTTAATACTCATATCAATGCCATTAGTGATAATATTATTTAGTTTTTATCATTTTTAACTCACAATAATTGTATTCCACATTTACGTAGTGTTCAAAAAAATTAAAAATGTAAAGTATAATTAATCATATGTCCCAAAACATTTGTCATATAAAGTCCCCTATCATATAAGAGACACATCTATCCACATATATTGTTTATTTAAAGATCTTTCATTCCATAAATTTGATGATAGAAGCTTTTTATTATAAACTCTTCAGTTTTAATAATTGGTATTACAACATCAATGGTATTGGTGCCTATGAAAAGATGTAGAGCTTATTTATTGAAATATTAAAGGTCAATTGAAAATTAAAGTATATTATACCATTCATGGAGATGTAAGTGTGCATTTCAATTTTCCTAAGTTAGAAATAACATTGGAGGCAACAGTAGAAAATAACAATTGAAATTAGTTTTATTCTTGTGAAGATTGGAGATGCAAAGATATTGTATCTATTAGCTATTGTCAAAGATTTTGATTTTCATTAATGTTTGCTACTTGTGAGAGTGATGAGGATCACATTATAGAGACTACAAGATAGAACAAACAAACCAAAAAAAATTGAACCAAGCAAACCATATTTTAAATGTCATGCTCTATATTGTGGCATATTGATGGAGAGGTATCAAGCTGAAAGAGTTGAGTAAGCATATTGAATTCTTCTCATGTCCTCCATTGTATAAGATTGAATCACTTTGCTAACTTTAGCTATTGAGAATCAACTGTAGCATTCTCCTTATATCCTCCATTGTAGAGAACTAAAATGTGTGATTGAAGCTATTGTAATGAAATCACAATCAAAAGATAAAGAAGAATAAAAAATAGGTAACTATATATTTTGATTCAAACAATAGATGTTAAGGAATAAGGTGATCATAGAAGATGCTCACATTTTTTTGAATTTTTACCTATTGTCAAAGAAAACAAAAGGGACTGTGAAGCCAATATTTCAAAAGTGAAGTTAATTGCTAGGTTTTAAAAAAAATCACCACCCATATTTAAAATTCATCCTATTGGTGTATATGAGGTATTTTTATTGTTGGTGTGAATGGGGTGTTTTACCTAATTGGTTCACCACCAAGGTCCTCTTCACACTAGTTACTTAATTTTACTTTGGGTGCACATAAGATACTTATCACATTGTGTATCAAGTCATAAGATTAAGATACATGCCATAATTTTATGTAATAACCTATGTCTAACCTTGGTCTATATAACCATGGAATAAACTCTTTGTATTCTTATTGTAATCCTAATTCATCATTATTGTGTCATTTGAATCCTTTGATAGAATATAATTATTCTCTCATCTATTATCTTTCCTATGATTTTATTGAAGCTTGTAGGTCTTGGGTGGCTACATCTTCAACCAAATCTTGCATGGTATAGAAAATTCTATGCCAACTCCTATAGTTTTACCATACAAATTTTAAAAATTCTCCCAGGCCTCCTTAGGTGTTTGATTCAAGATAAACTTGCAAATCAAAAGAGACTAATAAAAAAATGCATCCAAGTGTTTTCCCACTCTTTCATCCATAGAAAATGGAAAAATATGGATTCTTTATTTAAGCGTGCATTAAAATATAAATTAATTTAAGCAAGGGAAGGTGTAAGTATTTTAGAGTGAAATAGAATGGATCAATAAATATTGGATGGTTAATTATATAAATAAATTATAAATATTATTAATAAAATATTGTATTACTTAGTTTAATGATTGAAGATGAGTATTGATTAATATTGATATTGATACACTTCATAATTTGTAGATGTTCTAGATAGTTGTGTATGTGGTTCAAAACCAAAATATTTCTGTTTTTTCCATGTTAAATTGACCTTGTGATTTAAAGAATCTAAATCGTTCCTACAAATCTATCTTGTGACTACAAACTCAACTCGTGATGATCATTATATTTTACCCTATAGATTATTAGATAGGTTTTATCTTATGTTAAATTGATCTTGTGAAATAAAATCTAAAACCTTGTCTACGAACCTATTTTGTTACCACAAACTCAATATGTGATGATCTTTATATTCTTTGTTACACCCTTAGAGTATTTATGTCAAGCTAGCAGTATAATCCCCTTTTTTCCAAATAATTTATGATATCCTAAATAGTACAATTCATAGTAAGAGTTCTAAGCTTTGGAGTTTCTAAATGCAATTGTTGCCACTACTAGGATATCTATCAATAGTGTTAAGACACACTAATCTAACAATTCTAAGAGCAAGGAGCATATTGATGCCTTTCTCAAAGGGTTGGAGGAATTGGTCAAATTACAAGCTAGTTACCTACACAAGGCCTTACCATGACCTTGGAATGAGGTAAGCTTCTATCTACTCAAGTAATTTATCTTAGAAGGTCAATATAAATGTATGTTTCATTTCATTTTCCTCTCTTCAACAACCCTATACATAGGAATTTGGTTAGTTTTTCATTCTATCTTCTCATGCCTTTATATTTTCAACCAATGGTGGATGTGGTTTTAGACAAGATGGAATTTCCCCTTGTAGTCTTAGTTCCTTGTTGAAACCAAAACCATTCCCTATTTGAATATGGTTACAATTAAAATCCCTAATCTTAACCCTTTTGTTACTAAATCTTCTTCAAAGACTAGCCTTGGTGGGTCCTTTGTCTCCACAAAGTCTTCACCTATTCCCAACCCTATTACTCCCAACCTCATTATTAATAGGTCCAACCTTGGTAGATCCTTTGTCCCTACCTTTCCCCAATTGTTCCATATGCTCTTTGATATAACACCCTATTTTTTATCCATCTATCAAAAATAAAGGCAAAGCTCAGATATTGAAGGTCCCTTAAAGGGGGTTTGTGACCACTCTATTGATGAAAAAAACAATATGGATGAGGATTATGTAAACTAAGATAAGGAGGGGAGTGTTAAGGCTATTGGTACAACTATCAATCATGGTTCTTGCTTATTCTATGAGGTGTTGGATACTACACTAAACAAATGGAAGATAAATTCAATTGACAAATATCATTCTTAAGTGGTTTAAAAATAAAAATGAAATGATGAAGTTCATAATGGATGTCCTCTATAGATATGTTAATGTAGATGTATGTGAAACCAAGGTTAAGGTAAAGTTTTAAAAAAATGAGTGGACCAATACCAATATAACTTCATCATAATGTGTTTTAATATTCATGATATTAAAGAAAGAATGAGTGTGTTCAATAAAAAAAAAAATTCCCTAATGACATCCTTGGACAAGTTAATCAACCTAAGCAAGATTGATATAAAGAATTTTGTAGTAAGTATTGTCACGCTTCATATTTTTTTCTCAAGATGAAATGATAGCTTCTTGTTGGTTTTCCAATTGAAATAACTCACTCTAAACAAATATAGAACTATATTGAGAACATGTACCTAGATAAGGAATAATTAAAGATGACATAGAGGAAAAAAAATAAGAGAAATTGGAGTCAGTTTGAAGGGAAAATGTCGGTTTAAAATGTAGCTACAAGGAGGTGGATATTGTATCATGTTATTACAAAGGTTATTACAACTTGTTATTTAGTTTTATGTCTCTATTAGTGTATCATAAAAATTAAAAGATACTTCTATTTGAGATATTTCATTCAAAATATTTTCTATTGTGAATGTAAGCATCATTTAATGAATAAAACAATATTCAAAACCTATTGCAAATTGTTACATAAGAAATTATTTCATTTTGGGATATGAATTTTTCCAAGTCATTGATGAATAACTAAGCATGTGAAACTAGTAACATTGTATTTATAATGCATTTAGATGCTAGATCAATTTGTGTTGTTTGTTATTACCTCTTTCCTTTCCCCTTGTCAAATGTGAATTTGTATCCTCTTGGATTGGCACCAATCTAGTTGATATGTGCTCCAATCATACAAAAAATAAACAAAGCAAAATAACAAAGAATTATTTCAAAAAAAAATTGTAGTCCTAGTGCAACTCACATTTCCACAATAGAACATAGTAGAAATTAACTCTTATGAAATGGTGTCACTAACTTATCTTGTAGATTATGTGCATTTCCTTGACCATGCATTCATTGCATTAATGTTCAAATCAGATATAGGAAGGTCCTTAAGGCAGCTAATTGTTCTTGGTTCAGTAACAATATTTGGGGTCAAGACAATAGATTAGGTGGTTGCCCATTTTTTAATCTAAAACTTAAGGAACACCCTCCCGAGTCTAAGATGAGCTTGAAGAGAAGGAGATATAACCAATTCTCATTGATTTGACCTTCAACTCTAAATATTATGTGGATGATTAATTTTTAATTTCATGATGACAACCTTTGCCTTGAAAGTGAAAGATTTATCCTAGGAAGTGGAGTAGTGATTTTGGGACCCATCAATCTAGTTTCATTGGCGAGGAAATTTGTGAAGAACATAAAATCATTGTAAAATCATAAGGATTTGTGTGCTTGCACCTATTGGTTTTTATTGAAGCAATACACTTTCATCAAGATAAATTTCATCTTTTCATTTTGGGAAGTGGCACTAGCCTAGCTTATTGGTTGGGGACCTAGATCTACTAAAGATTTCAATCAATCAGTCACCTAATGTTTCAACTCATCTTTTCTTTGTTTGTCTCTGGTCATTCTTTCTACTAACATGGCAACTATTATTTGAAAATTGTGCACATCTCTATCCCTAGTTGAAGGCCCCAAGTTAACTATGGTGATACTAGAATCACCAATAATGGCTTGGTCTACATATTTTTGTACAAAGAGACGTGTCACTTACACATACACATTACCGATGCTATTATCCTCCAATAATTTGGATGTAGTCTTTAATTTCTTAGGCTTGGGAGTCCTTTGAATCAATTGACAAACAAAATCTTTGTTAGGAAGGTTAAGTTGAATTGTTTTCCTTTTCTTGGACAAAATTTATTTTAACCATGAGGTAGGGTAGATGCAGATATTGATTCGGAACTAGAAGTGAACTGTAAGACTCTTTTGAGAGGAGTATTGGAAGTTCTTACTTCAGGAGAAGAGGGTGGAGTAGGGCCTACCCTAGGAGAGTTTTGTGGTTCCCTTGGAGGAGAAGAATTAGGAGAAGAAATTTCCTATGAAGGAGAAGATGATACATTAACCATTTCTTCCTCCTCTCCAACCTATTTATCTTTGTTTGCCTGTACTTATTTTAGAGCATATTCTCCACAAGCCTTTTATGGTAAAATTTTCTCTAGGGGCTCTTCATTTCGAGTAGGGGTGATAATTTTAAGGGCAAAGACCAAAATCAGAGTAACAAATTGTAAGCTAACAATTTTTTGCTTGAGGTGCCTCACCTTCAAGAGCTCGTGGACCATTGGGGGAGTGACCTCTGCACGATTGCTCATGTGCCACCCTCTCCTGCTTCCTCTTGGGGCCGCTCACCTTTGCATGGCCATTGTCGAGGCAGAAGTGGCTCTTTCAAGGACTCTCAAGGAGTTTGTCCCCATTCATAGGCCCCTCATCATAGTGGCTCACGTCCCCATAGACACTCACCATCCCCTCCTCTCCGAGTTGACTTGGGGTGTCTTCTAGGAGAGCTTTTAGAGGTGGTGATGGTGCTTCTAGTTAGCCCTTTGGTGAAGCTTCTAGTTGGCTGGTTGATTCTTCCAAATGGTTCCCATGGTTGGATTTGGCGACATCTCCCACTTGAGAAGATAAAGAAAAATATGATGATGTTTGGGACCCTCCTAATGTCACTCTAGACCCCATTGATGTATGGGGTAGGCCATATGATAGGGACCCTCCTCTCTCCATCGGTACTGTTATCACTTCTTAGCAACTCGTACAAAAGAAGGCCTTTGAGATATGAACTTGTTGATCCAATGTTTCTATCAACATCATTATTTCATAATTTGTGCAATTTGGTAGATCCCCCTACATTCATAAATCCTCCACCTCATAATAAATCATTTGGTGATGTCATGCAACATATCTTGGATGATGATCCCTTGATGTACTCTAATCCTTCTATTGTCCAATCTCCTCTTTAGTGCAATATGAGTAAACAATGAACCATATATGGTCATCATTCTAGACCATAATGCATCTACCATCACCATCAAAAATAAGAATCCCACATGTGTGGTTGCCACTAGGAGATCGAAGGTGACTCTGCAAGGAGTCCCTAAACCTTGACCGACACACAAATATAACTTGCTTGATCATCTATGAAATACCCAACCCAATTCTCAAATCTCAATTAATTTGTATAAATATCTCATTTTGGTTTTGGATTTAGAGTCATCGCCTTCCATTTATTGGATCATTGTGGCAATTTTAATATGATTAAGCTATACTTTAATAAATGTGTCTATTTTCTTATGTGTTGGACAATTGGTGAAAGGGAAGATAGGACTACATGAACAAAAAAATATGCCTTTTCAACCCTAACATTGGACACTACCACCCTAATTTTATATGGTTTAAATAATTTTTAGTCAATACAGAAAGAATTCTTAAGTTTGTAGAAAGATGCAATATAAATTTTACTAGCCCATATTTTATTTTGCTATCCATTAAAAAATTTTGTTTGAGCCTTTACAAGCTATTTTCCTTTTCAATAACATCCAATTTAGTTCTCTATCAAATGACAAATGCTAGGGGCCAAGGAACCTAAGATACAATTCTTCTTGAACATGTCATGTTGAATCATCAACCCACAATGGGTTATATTTTTGTATATCAAACCTTGAGCCACATCCCACCTTAGGGGTTGGTTGGATTCAATGGTGGAATGATATCATCAAGAATATGACTTATTTTTTTCTAGATTTATAGATGTCAATTGGTATTCTTTCATCATTTCTCATACAAGGCCACAAACTGAAAGCTACACCATGCCTCCACCAACATAGAAGTGATACATTTCACTCTTTCCTTACAATCGTGTATTTCTCAACCCTACTAGAAAAATTAAATTGTTGTTATGCATACATCTCAAGTGCCTAGTTGAAGGATCACCTACATTCCCTCAAAATTGGGGATAGAATATCCACGAAATTATTTCAATCCCTTTAAGCTTGATAATCTTCTCAAAAGATAAACCACATCAAAGAAAGGAAACATGATCTATTTGAAATTCCTATCATTCTTCAATAATTTTCACTAATTTGGTCTTTCATCCTCAATTTCTCTCTTTTGAGTTAGAACAATCTCTTCAACAATGTATGAGAATTCTCTCCACTAGTGTGCAATGGGTCTCTATGATCAAAACGTATGGAATTTTTTTCCATGGCCAATGATAGGTCCCCTAGATCTAATTACTTCCCTTATGAATTATATAAAATTCTATGGGATATGATTGGTCCTAGCCTTTTTGTTGAAAATGGAGGTAATTATGTAGCTTTAAAAACTTGTAAAACTATTATACTGTAGATCTAATTAAGTATTCTTTGTCACAATTTCTTTGTGGGTGATTAATCTAATTAATTTATTTTACCATTTGTAGAAGTAGATAGTTCAGGTTGTAGAAGAATAAGACCAGAAGATAGAAGTTACACAACATATACCATGGAGAAACTCTTTCAGGAAAAAAACTCCACCAAGAATCAATGTATTATTTAATCTCAAAATAAGGTTACAATAATTCAAATCCTTGCTTGAGATGCTTCTTTTGCCTTCAACAATTCTTCTTCACAACCTGCAATAAAATCTAATCAAAATCTCTTCAACTTGCTGCAATTTATAGACACTAATGAGTCTTGTAAACTCCAAAGAGTTTACAATTACAAAGCACAAATCTTATCTCACAAAACCCACATCTATTCTTTGCAAGTAGAGTTCTACCATGAAGAACAATGTCAAAACAAGTCCATCCATTTGGGCATCCCAAACTGAAGTCATAACTCAACGTTGATTCTAAAGATATCTTCTAAGCTTATCCTCAAAGTTGGTGCCCAAGAATGGGCCCACTTAACTCAACCTTATAAAATATATATCATGCAAAAGTGTCAACTCCAAGATGCCAACTTGGGTGCCCAACATGGGCTCAAGTTAATCTTTGTTAACTGAAACACATTTTTCACCGATTCATGCAAAACAATATGCATGCATGATCCTCCATCTGTTAACTGAATGTATCAACTTGTTATCTATCCATGCAACTCAAGTTAACTGAAATTAACTAACATGCAATTGAAGATAACTAAACTGAACTAAACTGAACTAAATTGAACCTCATACACATCAATCCCTATTCTATAGGTACTAAACATGCATAAATCAAAATCACTATTTAGTAGGAACCTAAGATGCATTTATGAAGTGTACTCAATTCAGCAACCAGTTAACTAAACCAAGATGGGTCCCATCTCCCATGTAGGCGCCCATGTGCTCCTATTTTGTAGGAGCTCTCCCAAGGCTTCCCCACATGCTCCTATTATTTAGGAATACCTACAAATGTCAAATTAAATGTTTATTTCATTCCAAATTAATCTCTTCCTAATCCTAGTGTTGTGGAACACATTCCAAGGACTTAGGAGATACACGAAATATGTTTAGAATGCAATTAAATGGAATCATATTCCCAACATTTTTGTAGGTTTATAATGAAGCTTATATCATTGGTTCTCTAGGATCTCTAATAAATAAATGAAATATCAAATTTATGCCTAAGGAAAGAAATATAAAGGAGATTAGAAATTAGTGACCAATCACTAGAGATCTAAACACTTATTACAAAATCATCACCAAATATTTTGTGGTGTATTCATTATCTATTTTTATTTATCAACCAACCAAATTAAATTAGCTTTATCAAAGACTACGATATTCTTGATATAATAACTATTGTTTAATAAGGTGTGGAATGGACTAGGCGTTCTTAGAAATAGGAACTATCTTTATCAAGATTGATTTTTCCAAAGCCTACAATCACATTGAATGGTCTTTGAAATTCTAGCCATGCTTCAAGCACTAGGGTTTGGTCCCAACTTTATTTGGGGCATGCATATGTTCTTTGTAGATGCTTTTGTCTACCTCACTATCAATGGTTTGGAATCCTCCTCTTTTTTTTTCACATTATTAGGAAAGGTTTCTTCTTAGCTTTAGTACTCTATGTTTTGGTTACAAAAGGAGTTAGCTACTTCTCAACCAATGCTATATCTCAATAAAGATTCAAGGGTATTTATATTCATAAATATTCCTCTTAAACTGTGAATATCCACTTTGTTGATGATTTTTCCTCACTCTTATAGAGGAACTCGATATTTTTAACCAAGATTTGTAGTTCCTCAACACCTTTTATCTTGCTTCTATCTCTAGCATTCAATGGCAAAAAACTCGATGTTATTGCTAGTCTTTTTTCCAAGCCATCTTGGATTGAAGATTGTGGCTGAAAATGGGTAAATCTTGGTGTGATATTTCAATTTTTAGGCATCCCCTTTGCCTTTAAATATTCCTCTACTACCTTGTGGACATTTATTTCATGCATAAAAAATATTCACTACTAAATTGCTAAGCCCCTTTTCCTTACTAAGAAATTCTAGATTTTATCCAAAGTGCTTGTTGTCACACATGTTTATTGCCCATCTTGTTGTGCCCCTCAAAAGGATCTAATTATAAGTTGGAGAGGCTTCATCAAAGAGCACCAAAGGATTCCACTAAGTGACCTAGAAATTATATTATCTCCTAAGGGATTCTAGTGGTCATGTTCTTATTGATACTAATAGGGAGGGGCTATCTTTGTGTGCTAAATAAACCATCCATACATTGGAGGGACAATAAGCCTTTATTTTTATTTGACATTGCATTACTTCTTGTACTCCCTCTAGCTATAGTACTTGGTGTGGTTTGAGATTTCACACCATCATCATTGCAAAGGAACCAATGAAAATTGAAAGCACATTTGTTTCCAAGAGAATTTGGCATGCTTGGAAAGCTATCAAGCCATGACTCATTTGGAATGGGAATGACTTTAGAATTTAGATCTCTTTCAACCATCATTCCTTATGGTGGTCTCCTATGATCACTTGCTAGGATTGACCCCTTCCCAAAGTTCTCTAGGTTCGGGCCTTAAGGCTCTCGTAAACATAAATTTTGTACTATTTATTATCATTTCTCTAAATATACTAAGGTTTGGCTCTCTACCCTACATTTTAGATCCAAATTCAAGTTTTTAAATCAATATGTGGAGTCATATCAAACTATATTAGATTTGATTCTCCTTGAATTGGTTCACAACGTGAGAATCCATTACACTAAGCCATGGTATTTGGACAAGATGTGGTTTCTAAATACTCCTTTTAGGAGCTACAAACCTTGTAAAGAATATTCATGGATTTCTCCTCATCTACCTATGCTTCCAAGATCAATGTGAGGTGGAATATTTAGTCAACTAACTCTCAATAGAGCCGTGGGTTTCAAATAGTTTGGATCACTTTGGTTGAGCCCAAGCTAGCTCACTTTGACCATGTCTTCCCTATCAAGGTCTTTCTATGGGATCTCAAATGACTCATTTAGATGCGGTAGCTTTGCATTGTCTCTTTTATGGTCATTTGGAAACCATCAAGCATATATTTTTATTCTATCCTTTGGTCTAGGATGCTTGGTGTTGGATACACAATTTCTTTAATCCATTCCATCTTGATCTATTCTAATGGCATATGATTATTTTGGGTAATTAGCCTAGGATACTAAGTAAAGAAACCTACATGTGTCATTATTTTAGAGTTGAATATACTAGTTTCAATTTGGAAAAATATAATATTTTTTTCTTTCTTTGATAGTTTGACCATGGATAAACACTTTTCAATGTATGCTAAAGCTAGTATCTACTCTATTGTTATGCTATAGATCTAGGCCCAAGCCAATAAGGTGGCTCTAGAGGTTGCACACATCTATAGACTTAATTGATAATTAGATTGATGCCCCCTATATGGTTGCTCATGTTCCTCCTTTCCTTTTCAATAGGGATGGTTCTCCACAAAAATGACATGCATCTCTTCCATGTGGGTGCCATTGTGCTTGTAGTCATAGTTTTAGATAACCTGCCATCATGCTTCCTAAGGTTCTCCCCATCCTCAACTTCATAGGTGGACCCCTCCCTGTACTCATTCCTATATCTACTAGCATAGACATGCTATTTGGTTGGATAGTGGGAAGTTTCCTCATTTGGCCCTTAGCATTTATCTTATGTGTACTATTGATCAACAATCCAAAAAGAAAGACCACAAGAATGCCACCATGGGCAATAAGTCCATCGCTAAGAATTAGGATCTCCTATATGTGTGGAGTCACCCATCTAATTATAATACCCTTTCTCCCACTAACATAGCCTAAACGACTTAGCAATTTGACTATTGTTTTTGTCTTTTTTATTTTAGCTTATACTTTGAGATGTTATTCAATTCCACCCACTTTTTATATGAATTGTGTGATTTATTTTATGATATTTTAATGTTAAGATATAACACTAATCATTTGAGATTCTAAAAAGGTAGAAATACTATACACCCTCTTTTACCCTCAATAAAAATAAAATAATAACTACTAATCTTGAAAGACATTTTACAATAGCAATAAAGAATAGAGTGTAATAACATGAATTTGTTAAAAAAAAAATTGTAATTTGCACATCATTTATGAAAATAATCTATCTGTTTGCACCCTAATTGCATGCTTCTATTTTACAATGATAGATGAACATTTTCCTTTTTTACTTGCCATCACGCTCTAGTTTTTCACCTCCTAGACGTCAGGCTGGGCGAATGTTGGTGCGTTGGAAGGAATCGTCATTTTTTCTATTCACACTCTTCATTTCAAACACTTGAACCTTTTCACACGCTGAGAAGACAGAGGCCATAAAACCAGTCCCCGATGAATCCTTTGTTTTCCTCCCACCAGTATTTGGGGCTGATAAGCTCTTGTTGTGTTTGGGAAGAGGCTCTTGCCAATGCACCCTACGCATTCTCTTACATGTTCTAGTCCTTTGGACCTCCTTCTCACCACCTTGATCCTCCATTACTAATCCCAAATCTAATCAGAAAAAAAGGTGCAGTTCTCCCCAGAAAGAAGAAAAAAAGTTTAGATAACACAAACTGGATAGGATGGAGGTTTTATGGGTAGTAAGCTTGTGCATGCCTGGTTACAAGGGTGATAGGACATAGGTTCTCATAGGACAAACATGCAAGACAAACATGTTTTCTAAAAAAGAACATAGCCAACCAAACGCAAGCGGGGTTGGTAATAAACGTTGAAAACAAGTTGATCATTCGCTTGTGTGTGTTGGCTGGGCTCAAGTCCCATTTCCATGGCGGTGCTTCTCTTTAACCAAATTTGAGTATGAGAGCATGTTCGCCCTTAGCTTCTCCCAAGCTACAGTTTGAATCTTCAGATAGGATCTTTTGTCTATGAAGGCAGGCCTTGAGACAACACTATAGAAGACCTCTTCCCTCATAATGTGAAGGGGAAATGGAACACAGAGAGCAAGTGAATGGAATATGTGGCAATGATGGCGAAGTGCTGAGGTGTTCGGACAGGGCGTCGCCGAATCGTTTGAGAGCTATCTTTTGTACGCTGCAATAACCATACTCGATGAGAGCTATCACATTCTTTTATGTGTGATCAAATACTTTATGGCATCCACCAAACTTTCTGAGCAGCGCGGCAACAGGGAGTTTGAGTTTGAATTTGAGTTTTTCTATGCGCGGGAACTGGCGACCGCTGACTGTAACAGCTGGAAGAGCGACGGTTTAGGGGAATGGAATTTGAAGTTGGGAACGGAACAGGTTAAACGGGCCCACATGCACCACCTAAGAAGTCAAAGCTTAGTGTGTGACATTTAAGTCCAGCCGACTCAATGTACTGTCCCCCAAATAGCCTGATAGTATTTAAGCATATCAGAGAGACTGCCTGGTATCGGTGGGAGTAATTTTGAGGTCCCAGCAATAGCCCGACGAAGCATATCAGGGAGAAAATTGATTATCGGTGGGAGTGAAGCATTAGTTTTGCTGATCATCCGATAGCATAAAATGTGAATGATTTTCACTTCCATGCGGTGAGCACTTCATGAAGATTTATTAATCCCCTATGTCAAATCTGCTTCTTGAGTAAAATTTTATTTGATGGGTGAAAACACAGAATGGAGATTTGTTTAAAATAATAATCATAGTGGGATTATTATTTTCGATAATATGAAGGTGCATTTATAACATTTCAGTGAGAGTTTATTTAAAGTGCAAATGTTTTCATTGGGAAGTAACTTATTCCTCCAGGGAGTTAGAATGATTTAAAGAATCATGGGGTGGGTAATTATTTTACTCAAAGAATAATTTATTAGGTGAAATATTTCAACCGAACAAGAATATAAATGGAATATTTTTCATCCAAGGAGTTATAAAGCGGGTGATTATTTTTATATTTAATGGGTGAAAAGTGAAGTTTCCAACAAAGGAAGATTATTATTAAGTTAATTTTCATGAAGATACAAAGATGAAGATTAAAGTTGAAGTATTTTGTTGAATGCAGAGTTGTAGCATACGGATGTGTGAAGGGTCAAAACCCTAAAAAATGCAATGTATAAGTGTAAAATGAAACCACCAATTAGAAATATATTCAATAGGTTAGGATCATCATATTCCATTAGAGTAGGCATTAGTAAGAGATAGATTGCATAATCTTCCCATCCATATCATATTCAAAGACTTATGTTACAAATTCTTATATTTTGAAGTAATATAATGGAGCAGACTACTTATAATTCGTAATCCATTTTCAATGTTTAATTACCATGTCGATTCTCATGCTTATCTATTACTTTGTTGTCTCCAAAGTGGTCTTTTCAAGTTGTTTAAGTCTGCAAGATTTATCTGAACACATTTGCTGTTACTGTGTGGATGCTTTGATTGGTGTGAATTAAAATCTTTTCAAATAGCTTACTTTAATTTGTTCCTGCCTAGGATTAAAATCCTTTAAAAGAAATTGTTTTGATTGGTTTCCATTAACTTAAGAATTAAAAGTCCTTTCATGCTTTCATAGTAACTTGAGGGGATATCACTGGGATGATTAAAGAAGAACACTGTAATAAAAAAACTTGCACATTTGCACAAAGTGTAGACATCTCAAGTGCCTAGTAATTCGAGTTAAGCTAAATAATAGGCTTACTTATCCTGCAAATTTTTATCCATAATCACCTTCCACTCATCCACTCCGTTCACCCAATAGGAGTAGGCATTGGTCACACTTAGGATATTAGATACAAAACACAACTCTCAATCTTGAATTCTCAAATACTTTCAATAGGAACTAGCAATCAAAGCTTTGCATCTACTCCACCTTCATGTGCCATAGTGAGTAGATTGCCAATCTAGGAACCACATCCAATTTTAAATCTGCCTTATTGTTTAGGTATACCCACCTAGGTCTGGCAGAGCCTGAAGAGTAGGAGGTAAGCAACCTCGTTTGCCTCGTTCATTAGCCAAGACTGTATTAAGAGATTAGCACCCCCTTAAGGTCCAAAACTTGCACTTTTGAGGCCTAACAGACAATAGCCTTACTCTAGAAATAAATGAAGGTGGAAATTGATGTGATGGAGTTGGATTAAATGCTTAGTTCAACAAGATTTGGTTTCAAATAACAACTTCAAATTTGGAAAATTCATGTAAGACCCTGTCCCTTGTGGCCTTGTTGATCCTATTATTTTTTGATGATTTATATGCTATATTTTATGTTCTTTCATGTTGGATAGTACATATGAGTGATGGTTGTTACTACACCATGAAGATGTTCATATTATTGATTAATCCTATGTAACAGTTGTTGTGAATTCTTGTGGTAGTTAGATAAGTTCTATTCTTTGTCTATGCAAATACACAATGATCAATATGCTCAGTTATTGATAATACTACTATCTATATTAGGTGGATTACATTATGTTAGGTAATTATATATCATAGATGTGAGTAGATGTGATTATGAAGATAATTATTGATATTCAATGTTACTTATAGTAGTATGAATTATAAGTTAAATATTCTACTAACATCAGTGGTGATATTTTGATAACAAATAGTATTCACTCAATTGTTCCTTGACTCTATAATAGGTATCATATGAGTAAGGAGTGTTATTGTGTAGATTAGTGGATCTAATTTTCTAGTTGATTATTATTCTTGGAATTTTTAATTCATATGTCATTTTTTTTAATTATTATTAATCATGAGTAATATTGACACATTTTCTTGATTGAGTAAAATAGGTAAATTTTTTCCTATATTGATAAGGGGGTCACATAGCTACTTCCATTGTTGTATCCTTGTGAATTATTAGTCTTGTCATGGACAAGTGATTTAACCTTTATTTTTGTGGTATGGGTTGTGTGTATGTGTTTTATTAGTCCCTTAAGCCACTTTATTAATATGGTCACTTGTTTTATGTTTTATGTAGTCTTTATGTGGGCTTATTTGTTTAAAAAGTTTCCTAAGTGATAGGTTTATGGGTAGGGGTATTTTTATTCCATAAAACCCCTTTAATAAATTCTTAAACCCACTCTAATTAATCACTTATGAAAAGTGACAAAAATTTGAGTTGAAAGGATTGTTGGAAAGTTGAAAAGGAGGTTTCATTTTCCCCTTCCATTTATTATTTCTATTTGTGAGGAGAAGGGGGGTTTTCTCTCTCTTATGCTTTTCAATTTGTTCTTGTCTTTGGGTTGATTCCTTTTGGGGATTGTTCTTGAGTTCTTGTTGGGTTTTAATTCTTCATTTTTAGTTCTTTCTATATTTGTGAAGAAGGAGGAGCAATAGAAGAGAGTGCTTGGAGAGAGTTTTCCTCAAGTTGGATAGAAAAACTTCTTGGTGAGGTCTAACATTTTAGTTATCTATCTTTGTTGATTTATAAATGAGTTTGTTGTCATATTGATCTTTCTTATAAAAAAAATCTATGTAAAATTTGATGTTAAACTCTTATGTTGTTGCAAGTAGTGTGTTGAGGTTTGCATTGGTTGAGTCTTCACCTTGTTTGGTTTGATTTCATTTATACCCTTTTTGTGTGTTAAAATAAAGAAATATGAATGCAAGATGTTGTGATGTACAAAGCAAACAAAGTGTAAACTTGGCTAGGAATCCTTGTGATTAGTGGTTGTAATGTGTCAAGTTTAGTTATGTGGATGTTATATGTTACACTTTGGTTGTGGATTCTATGTAGAAAACAATTTTGTGTCCAAGTCCTATGTGACCCTAGCACGGGGGTGGATTGAATCTCAATCCTATGGTGGGGTGGAGAGCCCATTGGATCATATTATTTTTCTTCTTTGTGGATATTTGTATTTCAAATACATGAGTTGAATAAGAAATAATATCTTGAAACTTTCAACCAATGGATTTCAAGAGAGAAATAGGTTGGTTTTGTTGAGGTAACAATATTGCTATTCCTATGTCAAACAATAATTTGTTTAAAACTAGTTTCACATATTTGATCATAAAAAATGATAAAAATGCTATTGAAGCATATAATTTAATAGGTTTTATATCATTAATTTTAGAAAAATATATTTAAAAATTGTATTAATCCAGATCACCAATTATGATTTATTAAGAAAACATTGACATCCTTATTCACAATAAAAATATATCATAAAGCAATCCTAAAAATCTGTTCACATAGAATGAAAGACAAATAGTTAGATGATAAAATTTAAAGGGTTTCTATACTTAATCCAATATTTGTAGAACATATCAAAAAATTAGAGAAACTCAGTAAACCAAATAGAATTTATGATTAAAACATTACCATCTCCTACTTTGAAACTAAAACAATAAATTGAAAACCCAAAACAAATTGAGTGAAACTAAGTTAGGGTATCATGAAGGAAAGAGAAATATCTAAAGGAACTCTTAAATCAGAAATATGGAAACATGAGAAAAAACACTTACATGGATTCTTAAGTTAGTTTTTAAAAATTAGTTTCTAGTTATTCATTAAGAGCCTTAATTGTATAGTGCTTAGAAATATCTGTTTCAAATTGTTGATTTTATTTATCCTCTTATTTTCAGGACTATGTTCTTGTTATAGAGTTTAATTATTTATTTGGTTTATTAGTGGAAGAACAATATCTCCATTTAATCCAAGAATAAGAATATTTTAATTTATATTAAAGTGATTCAAGAAACTTATCATAGAAGAGTCTAGGTATAGTAAGCAAAGTTGGTAATTGAAATCACCTAGAATTTTTATAAGGAGAATAATAATTTGGGTAGAGTTATGAAGTAAAGAAATAGGGTTTAATTTGTGAATTATAACCTTAAAGCTTATAAATCCATTAAATCATAGTTACTAATAGATGTTAACGAACTAAATAGTCATGAATTATGTGTATATGTTTAGTTGTGTGTGTATACTACAAATATACATAATCAATCTAAAGTTGTTGAGATATTAGTCCTATAATGATAAGGTGTTCAATATTGGATGGTATAGGTCTTGTTAGCTTATTTCTTGTATGTTTATTCTTGTAATATTGGTTTAAAGTATTGTTTAAATTATTATCTTCATTTTTAATGATTAGGCATTAAATTTAACTCACTTGGAAAAATGTAAATAGATTGAGGTTGATTCAACATTTACGATGCATCTTTAGTATTTGATTCTATTACATATCTCAACCTTTATGTAATCTTCATTTTACCTTCACTAACAATTTTAGACGTCCTTTTTTATTTTAACTTAATGGTAATAATATCTCTAGGGGTTAAGTTAATGTTATTGTGGAGATTTAATACTAACCTTATCAAAATATGTTCCATGTTTATGTGTAGTTTAAATGAATACACATGATGATTACTACAAGAGAGGGGGACTGACCATGTGAAGGCCCTGGGTCACGGAGGGTCGAGAGCAGCGGGCTACCCTAACATACCTCAGCTTAAGGGAGTGTTAGGAGATGGGGGATGAGAATGATGAGGACTATAAGATCCTTCGATCACTCTGCAGACTCGAGATTTGAGAGGGGAATAGGCGAGTTAGTTTTCAGGGTCAACTTTGCATCTCAGATAACTCTCTATCATAGGACAAAAGCACGGTTCTGGGACGACAGTGTGGTGCATTGGCATCTCTTAGGTGTGCTAGCATCCATACGGCCAGAGGACCAGAAAGACAAGGTCTAACCACTAGAAAACAAACTAATGACCTAGTTAATAGTTTCTAAGTGAACAAAATAATACTATGAAGTAAGAAACATATAAATGGATATGATAAAACAAGTAGATTAATGCTAGGGTGACAAAAATGATCTCACATAAAAGCTTGCTCACCAGCTAGCTCCATGAAACATGTCCAACTACACACAACAAAGGGGGAAATTTTTGGGGGGCTGTATGGGGGTCTACCTCAGTCAAACCCCATTTTGGTGTTTCCACCTCCATAGATAGCCAAGTTTGCAACGATATAGAAATAATACGATAAAGAAGGAAATAAGAAAAGAACACTAAAAAACTACAAAACAATAATGTGCTTACTCAACCAAATAATAGAGGAGAGGAGCAGAAAGTTTACCACCTCCACCAAGAGCACTCACGGCGAGTGGGGGAGAAAATTAGAGGAACTCAAGCCTTTGCTGCAATAATGTTGTTCCACACTTTCTCTACTGAGTTGATGGAGTGATGGAATTGCTGCTATGAAGTGAAAGAATGTTGCTTGAAGCGATTGTTTAGATCTTGTCAAATGTCAAGAGAGATCATCTAGCCTTTGAAATGAATGAATGAATAGTGGATTTGAAGGAAGGAGTGAAGAAAACGACCATATTTGGGTCGGTCAGCTAAAGAGGGCGTTATGAATTAACTTCCAAAGGGAAGTGTAACACCTTTGCAGGCTCCAGTCACAAGAATCTACTAGGGACATTAGCATGCTGCACATATGTCTATGCATCGTGCGGTCATCTACGCACTGCACGGGCGTCCCCAATAGTTATTCTTCTACCGACGCTCAAAATAGATGCCAAGTGGGACCAAGGAAACAAACTTATGTGGAATTAAGCCTCTGAATTCAATTTTCTAAAGTAAGGAAGGGTGAAATGGGAATTTGCATTAGGGGTGAAAATTCGCTCCTATACATTTTTCCCCCACTTTAGCAAGCACAAATACTGGTGAGTGCTTCGGTAAAGTAGATCGAAGAATTAGTAAGGTTAGAGATGTATACCTAAATTATTGAGGAAGCAAACTGCGATCTGGCGAACCCGAGAGTGTAGGACATGAAAAGGACTTCATAGCTCCATAGAACTATGAAGCTAAAGAAAGAAAGCACCTTACAGGCCCGTAGACCTGCAAGGAAGGTATCCTCCAAGAACTCTCACATGAAGGAAACCGAGAAAAGTGCCTTACAGACCTGTAAGGAAGGTATCCTCCAAGAACTCTCAGATGAAGGAAACCAAGAAAAGTGCCTTACAAAACCATAGACTTGTAAGGAAGGTATCCTCCAAGAACTCTCACATGAAGGAAACTGAGAAAATTGAACTCCAAAGAGTCAAAAATTGGCTTCACGAGTGTACCTATGAATTGACATGTTTACCCGCAGATAGAACATGTCAGAAAATGGCCACATAGGCAAGTAAGGAAATAGTCACACATATCATTCATAGGTTGGAAGAATTTCAAAGGGGTCCCTTGGGAACCCTTCAAAAGGAGGAGGGGTCCACTCAAGGGACACACTGTTCAAAAGCGAGGTCTAGTCAGGTTGCCCCCAAGCTAGACACAAAGATGTAAAGCCAGTATAGTCGAGCTATCCCCAAGCTAGACACAAAGATGTAAAGCCAGTCTAGTCGGCTTGGCCCCAAGCTAGACATGAAGATTTCAAGTAGGTCTAGTCAGGCTACCCCCAAACTAGATGCCATAGAATTTTTTTTTGAAGGGGTCTCTTGAGAACCCGGTGTGAAAAGAAAGGGTCCACTCAAGGGACACATTGTTCGAAAGCTAGTGTCTTCTTTCTCGAATGGATTCATCATCAAGGAATCCTTTTGAAAGATGTTCACTTCATCAAGGAATTTGAAAGGAAGGATATTCCCCCATGCGAGGGGAAGATCAAAGTTGTTCCCACTTCGGAGGAAGGTTTCCAAGTCCTTTCTTTATGAACCCATGATGAAGGAAACATGTTCCATTAGGGCTTCAAGTTGAGAATGGAATCTTAACAAAGAAGTGTGTGAATAGTCTTGAGAAAAGATTCATTGGCAACAAATACATTTTCTGAAGATCAAAGTGATGTAAAGGCGGCGTTGTCACATGTGAGAGGGAAAAATCAATCAAAGAAGAGATAAATATAAAGATAGAGCAAAAAGGAAAGATAACACGAACAAAGGGCATAGGGGTAGCTTGATATTTTAGTGTCAGAACTGGTCATAAATGTATATAAGTATAATAATAGTATATAAATGAATTGTCATCAACCCCCTACTATATCAGGCCATGTGAGGAATGCACGAGAAGACAAAGTAAAAAATTAAAGATTGGGTCAACATGGAAGGAAGCCTAAATGCCCCCAACTCTTTGCATCATCCCCAATTTTCTGAAAGTCAATCACAAACATGGAAGAATGATGATACAAATAGAGGAAGGTTCAAAACACAAATGCCACTTCCTTATCCAAGCAACAACAAGGGTGACGAGGGTCATCCAGACACATATAGCATGATTATGGGGGAAACACGTCACAACACACACACATCTAATCTAAAGATAAAGAAGATGTCTCCCCTCTAACATTGATGAACTAGGAGGTCATCAACTTCCCACTTTAGATCATTGTAGGGGGAAGGAGGATGAGCCTACTATGGTGGAATGTTAAGGGGAGGAGCTTTCGACCCTCCTGCAACAAGGGCTAAGGAAGAGGGGCATGTAAGGTCTCTATCACTCAACTCCTATGGGTCTAAGGTCAATGACTTCATGAAGATCGCTGACAAGGTCAAAAATTCATCCATCGAGTTGAACATGCACTTAAAAGGAGTGCCATGTTTCACCTTGATGAACATACGATATTGTGCCTGAGGTTCACCGCTGAGCTCACTGAGCAATTCAAGAGTGGTGACGAACTCAGGGGAAGTCAGGGTTGGTTTCGTTACTAGGAAAAAACAAGTCAGAATCGGGCAACCTTTCGAGGAAGGTGGGATCCTCTTACATCCTCTATTGCTGGAAAGACCACTCTCTACATTCTTCTTTTTTAGAGGAGGAAAACTCCCCATAGACGAGGCAAGAAAGGTGGAGGAAGAGGGACAAAGAACCACATCAGATAATACCGAGGTGTTAATCATATCTATAGCTTTTTGGAAAGGTGGGACATCCAAAACAGATGTCATCAAAGGTGGCTCCACTGAAGGAGCGATGAACACCTACATTTTTATGGGTTTAGGTGCATATGCACTCGCATCGGAAGCCGAAAGTGATACAGAGCTGGTTTGGATGAAAACTAAGGGGAGGGAAGAGGAGGACACAACCGATGGTCCTGATATAGAAGTGGTTGTCTCCTCTTCCCTCCTTTGAGAGGTGACATGCTCAACCAAGAGAGCCTTTCGTCGATGCTTGCGCTCATGCACAAGGTGGTTCCTATGACTCTTAGAACTAGATGACGAAGGTTGCTAAGGAGTGGAAGACTCCTGCTTAGTCATGGGAGTGTCCCCCATAACTATTTCTAGTGAAGGGATAGACTCTTACATGGGAGCAGGAGGGACAGGTTTGGAGACAGTGGGGGGAGTCGGCTCCAACACCTTGGCAACGAGCCTCTTCCCATTCACTACTTTAGAAGTAGGGGCGGTAGAAGGCCATGACACAGAGGATTCCCCATGAGGGGCTTTCTGCCTACCATATTGAACAGGCCTAGGCTCCGTGGGTAGGATAAGAAGTTTGAACATGGTACACTTGGACCTTCACCAAGCGGGCACCATGGGATTGTCTCACGAATGCGAGGCAAAAGAATATGGTACCACAGTAGAGCGAGAAGGAGCATCAGGATGAACAATGAAAGAGGAAGAAGGAGTATCTCGAGACCACTTCTCTTCTTCCCTTCTACATGCCCTAGTGGAATCACTGTCAGCTTTTAGGCAAGCCCTATGTGAAACAACATAAGGTGAAGAAGGGTATCTCACTTTCAGCTTGGACACCCTTTCTTATAATTTTGACACATGTGATATAAGAGGTCCTTCCTGGGTGGGAGAGGACCAATAGGTGCAGGCCAAAAGTAATCTAAGGAATAACTACCACGTGTAATCGTCGGTCTATAGCTAGTGTCATGGATCACATGCACAAAACCCTCATGAGTGAATTTCAAACACTTATGCACAACCGAGGGAACTATATTCATAGCTACCAGCTAGGGGATACCCAACTTCACTCTGAAGAGTTCAGATCCTGAGATAATGTCAAACACAAGGTTCATGGACTTAGGTCTAACGAGAACTGATAGGACAATACTACCTATAGGAGGTACAAAAATCCTGTTGTGTGTGCGGATGGTACTCACAAGTGCATCATATCCATCCTTATGTAGGAAGTTGATTAACATGATCTCCTCAGTTACGGTATTCACTTGAGATATCAGATCAATGAGAACACCTGCTATGGTGTTTCCATTTATCCTCATAGGAATATAGAGAGGAGATGGTTCTCTGTTAAATCCCATTAGCAGGTCCTGTGAAGTGAAGGTTATGCCAATACCACTACTCATAGACTACACAGAGGGAATAGGTTGATGCAGAAAATAGGCCATCATGCACTCTAAATGACACTTTCATAGAGTATCCTAAAGGTTATAGGATAAGACGGTGATCCAATTCAGGTTTTGTAATGTAACACTTTTGGAACCTTCCAACTACGCCTACTAGGGGTCGTAGGCTGGGTTGCAAGGTGAATGCCTCACATCACTCACACCTACAATGCACCTAGAATATGAGGAAAGGAACTTTCTGTATCACAAAATGGAACCGCAATGGTTCACGTCGGGTTCACCAAAAATGTAAGAGAGGGGTACCAACTACGTTAAGTCCCCAGGTCACGAAGGGCCAAGAGTAGCAAGCTGGCCTAAATTACCTCAGCTTAAGAGAGTGTTAGGAGATGGGGGATGAGAATGATGAGGACTATAAGGTCCTTTGATCACTTTGGAGACCTGAGATTTGAGAGGGGACTAGGCAAGTCAGTTTTCAGGGTCAACTCTACGTCTCAAATAGCTCTCTATCATAGGACAAAAGAGTGGTTCTGTGAAAACAACGTGGTGCGTTGGCATCTCTCAGGTGTGCTGGTGTTCGTACAACTAGAGGACTAGAAAGAAAAGATCTAACCACTAGAAAATGAAATAACAACCTAGTTAATAGTTTCTAAGTGAACAAAATAATACTATGAAGTAAGAAACATATAAACATATATGATAAAACAAGTAGATTAATGCTAGGGTGACAAGAATGATCTCACATAAAAACTTGTTCGCCAACTAGCTCCATGAAACACATCCCCTGCACACAATAAAGAGGGAAATTTTTGAGGGGCTGTATAGGGGTCTGCCTCAGTCAGACTAAATGGTTGTTTTAGCCGGAGGTTAATCTGTGAGTGCCCGTAGTTAGATGATGCCCTGCCCATGGACAACCAAGTTTGCAACGATATAGAAATAATACAATAAAGAAGGAAATAAGAAAAGAACACTAAAACACTACAAAATAGTAATGTGCTTACTCAACCAAATAATAGAGGAGAGGAGTAGAAAGATTACCACCTCCACCAAGAGCACTTAAGGCTAGTGGGGGAGAAAATGAGAGGAACTCAAGCCTCTATTGCAATGGTGTTGTTCTACACTTGCTCTATTGAGTTGATGGAGTGATGAAATTGTTGCTATGAAGTGCAAGAATGTTGCTTGAATGCTTGAAGAGATTGTTTAGAGCTTGTCAAATATCAAGAGAGATCATCTAGCCTTTGAAATGAATGAATGAATAGTGGATTTGAAGGAAAGAGTGAAGAAAACGACCATATTTGGGTTGGTCAGTTGAAGAGGGTGTTATGAATCAACTTCCAAAGGGAAATGTAATACCTCTACAGGCTCTAGCCATAGGAATTTGTCAGGGATACAAGCACACCATGCAGACATTTGTGTGTCGCACTGGCATACCCGACAGTTATTCTTCTACTGATGCTCAAAATAGGTGCCAAGTGGGACCAAGGCATCAGGCTTATGTGGAATTAAGCCTTCGAATTTGGTTTTCTAAAGTGAGGAAGGGTGAAAGGGGAATTTGCGTTAGGGGTGCAAATTCTGCGTTAGTGACATTATCATTTATTTATTCCCTCTTGTAAATTTAATTGTTGGGTTAGCGTAGAAAGTATCTAACTTGAAAAATATTATTTTGGAGCATACAAGACTTCATCATTATTTCTATCATTAGACAAGTTATAAATTTAGTAGTTTATCTTTACTTATTCTATTTTATTATTTACTTCTCTTATTTAGTTAGTTTGTAGTATTCTATTAGCTTAATCTTGGGGAGGGCATTACACTTCACATGAGCGAGATCGCAAAATGAGATATATTGAATGCCAATTTTGAAGGTTGCATGATACTTGTAGGTACAACAAGCCACAGGGCTTGCATACAGGCAACAAAAAATTACTCACCTATCGAAATCAAATCAAGTGAATCAATGTAATTATGACTTTCTTTAAAATAGCCATAAATGTTCTTTGGGGCTTAATTATACAAAATTAGGTGGTGATTTATGAAATATCTGTTGGAAAAAATGATAGTTACTTTAATGACCAAGATTTAAGAATGGGGGGCATATAAATTTATGTTTTGAGACCTTTGTGGGAGTTAAAAATTTAGTTTCTGAATTGCACTATGATGTATACAAAAATGAAAGGGGATCATTTTGAAAGGGTTTTTTATTCCAAAATTATTCCGTCTTTCAACATTGAATGGTGAATGTAATGTTAATATTAGATAAGTCTGTGAGCTTATATAATGTCTGGTATTTCATCCTTTGTGAGTTGAGTAATTTTTTATATTATGTTCATCTTTTTTAGAATTAGATTTTTTTCTTCGAAAATTCATTTTATCTACTATTAAAATCTTGATCTTTGTATTAGGAGATAAATAGAATTTGTTCAGTTTGTCAAATTGATTTCACAATTATAGATCAATGTTAGCATTCCTTTCTTGCTTTTTGGTTAAAAGTGTACTTGTTGATGGTTAACTAAAGCCTTTGAGGGAGTTGTACCTCATCAAAAATTCAGAGGAAAATCACAAATGAAACTGTGATATTTCCTTGCTATTAGTAACTTTGTCCTTATTGCAACAGGTTACGAAGTCGATAATTGATATATTTTGACAAGGGAAAATCTATTTTCTAACAATAGGTAAAACAAAAAATTGACTCTATTTGAATCTGATTATGTTGAAAAGGTGTTGTAGAGATTTCATACGGAGAATGCAAAAGTTGTCAGCACACCTTTACCTAGTCATTTCAAATTGATTAGGGAGATGTGTCCAAAGACACAAGAGGAGGAATAAACAATGCCAAAGGTTCCATACTCTTCAATTGTAGGCAGTCTAACGTATTATATTGTATGCACAAGGCTAAATATTGCACATGTTGTAGGAGTTATAAGAAGGTGTACGAGTTATTCCAGAATGGAGCATTGGAATGCATTAAAATGGATTCTCAGGTATTTGAGAGGTACATCTAATAGGCATTTATGTTTTGGGGGATTTAATACTATTTTGGAAGGCTATGTTGACTTAGATTTGGTAGGTGATATTGATACTAGGCGGAGTACCACAAGTTATGTGTTTATTATTGGTGGGACAATAGTGAGTTGGATTTCAAGGCTAAAAAGGGTTGTTACTTTATCAACCATGGAGGAAAAGTATGTAGTTGCAATAGAGGAAAGCAAGGAGATGATTTGGCTGCAATTTTTCATGGAAGAATTGGGAAAACAATAGGCTGAAAGTTATTTGTTTATGGATAGCTAGAGTGCCATACATCTTCAAAAAAAATTTCCTTTCATTTGAAAACAAAACACATATAATTGAGAGATCACTTCATGCATTCAATGTTAGAGGATGGATAGTTAAGGTTGGAAAAGATTC
This sequence comes from Sequoiadendron giganteum, assembly GCA_007115665.2. NCBI lineage: Eukaryota > Viridiplantae > Streptophyta > Pinopsida > Cupressales > Cupressaceae > Sequoiadendron > Sequoiadendron giganteum. The sequence goes on along the minus strand of CM021107.1, from coordinate 436,539,366 downwards.
ATACAAATGATAATCCATTGGATATGTTTATGAAGGTGGTAACATGGGAGAAGTTGAGATCCTCTTCAACTTCGGTTGGCCTTCAAGATTGATGATAATAAAATTAGAACAATAAGGTCCAAGGTGTTATTTCCAGTGGGAGCTACAAGGAAAATAGTGTTGTGACTAGTCTCAAGTGCAAGATGTTATGGTGTGGAGTCTGATCAATCTATAAGTGGGAGATTATTGTTATGTGGATCCCGATTATAATTGTTCTTTACATTTTTCCCTCTTCACCTGACATGTTCTCCCCCCAAATCAATCAATAGGGGAATAAAAAGGGGCAAAAACCTCTCTTTTGGGGTTCAAGGGGTATTATCCCCCTAACAGGGATTACTAGGTGCAAAACCCTCGCAACAAAAGTTTCTCATTTTAATAAAGGAAATTTGTTAATATTCCCCAATTGAAATTATGTTAAACATATTTATGTATCTGCTTAGAAACAAAGAGTTTTACTACTGCATTTGAATTTGGACAATGATGTGTTGAATGCCAACAACTAGGGTGCACTAGGGAGATCAATAGTCATGTAGTGTTGAGTTTTGGTTGCTATAGGTCATGTGAAGTGAGACAAAGAAGCTACAGGTCACAAGTTTTGATAGAGATTTGATTTCAGGCTTTTGTGATCATTGTATGTAACATTCTATGTGTGATAATAGAGAAATGGTTATTGATTAAATTCATTGCAACAATTGCTTCATGTTAATGTAAATTACATTTGTTGGAAGTTTTTAATAAATTGGACTCTTGTTGGTGGACGTAGCCTAAGAATCGGGTGAACCATGTTAAAAACCTATGTTGTCTCATTGTTTCTTGTGAATTTTTAAATTCCTCTACTTATTCTTGTTATTTTCATTTAATTGGTAATTCATTATCTTTAACATAAAGGAGGGGTAAATTTTTTATTAAATCAAGAAAAATTTACAAAGCAAGGGCATTAAATAGCCCTATGAAGCTCCACCATGTGATCCAACTGTTGAGAAAAATCTGGGGGTAGTTGGCCCCGATTCACCAAATTCCAATCATGAATATGATCAGAAGCCCATTTAGCCAGACAATCAACAACACCATTCCATTCTCTAGGAATATGAGTGAAAGTAATATACTCCAAGGAAACACAGAGAGTGGGAATCTGCTCAACAATTAAAGCCAACTGCCAGCTCACATCATCTAAATGTCGTCTATTCAACAAGTTCACCACAACTTGGGAGTTAGACTCACATATGATCCTTCACCATCCCAATTGACTGGCCCGCTCCACATCCAATAGAATGGCATGGGCCACCATTAAATTATTAGTATGAATACCCTTATAAATAGAGAGGATAAACTGAACATCTCTAGAGCTATCCCGACCAACACCACCAATTCCAACATGACCTAGATTTCCACGAGAAGAGCCATCTGAGTTGATTTTGAGGTCTCCTTGAGGAGGAGGGGACCATCTTCCCTCCCTATTCACTTTCGAGGTAGGATGTCTACATCTATTGCGCATGAGCTGTCGTTGCAGAGGAGGAAGATGAAGATGATTACAACAACCAACATCACGAGGGTCCACTGACACAGTCAGATCACACTTAGCCACAATAGTTTACCCCAAAGAATGCAAAATTTCCCACCACAGGTGGGGGGCCATCAACAACGCATCCTGAAAAATCCGCTCGTTCCTCTCCAACCACAAGTTCCAGATAATAAAGGATGGGCCAAGAGCCCAAGCAACTAGAAGAAATTAGGTAGAAGCAGGGGCCTTGTCCCACCATTCCACAAACTCAACGAATGAGGAAACATGCCAGTAGGCCATATTCCAAACCCTCCACCAGAAATGCCAAATATCCCTAGCATAGGAACATTGGAAGAAGAGATGGGAAACACTCTCTTCACAACCACGACACATAGCACATATAGACGGGCCTTGGAAACCACACTTACATAAATTATCCTAAGTAAGACACCGATTTTGAGCCATTAACCACATGAAGAAGTTGCACTTGGGCCATGACAAATTGTGCCAAACTTGCTTCCACTAAGGGACCTCAATGTCCCCAAACAACTACCTACCCAACTGCTTATAACCAATAGACACAGAGTACTTTCCAGACAAATCCGAACCATCCCAAGCCAAGACATTCAGTCCCCTAAAAGAATTACAAGAACGAGAAGCCAAAATCTGGGAAAGATCATGCTTATCCCCCTCAGACCCTCCAGGTGGCCACTCAGAATGATGCTTCCAACAAAAAATTACAGCCAAACCATAATACTGCGCCACCTTCTATTGCTCCATAGTATCCCAACCAGCTATAATAAAAACATCACAAAGGGGTTGGAGGTGAGGAAAAGAAGAGAGAATAGGAGGGTGACCATCCCAAGAATCTGACCAAAAAAGAGCCTGAGACCCCGAATGACAAATCCAAAAAAGTGCACACTTGATCAACTGCACCCCCACTTTCAAAGTATGCCAAATCAAAAAACCACTCCCTTCCAGAGGATAGCGAGGAACCTCAAAAGAAGCAACACACCAAAGATATTTATGGTTGAGAATATGAGCCCATAAATGATGCTGATTAGTACACCATCGCTAGTAAAGCTTGGAAACAAGAGCTTTCCCATTTAAAATAGTAGAGCGTAAACCAAGACCACCCTCCTGCTTTGGTCTACACATAGATTCCCACTTAACAAGGCTCCACTTTGAAGACAACAAATTAATGCTCCAAAGAAATTGATGCGAAATAACATCAAATTCGTTAAGGAAATGCATTGGAGCCACCTAAACAAAGCACTTGTAGATGGGAAGGGCCTAGATAATAGATTTGCGAAGAGTCATTCTAGCAGCAGTAGATAACCACCAATGAGTCCAATGAGTAACCTTCCACCTTAGCTTATCAAGCAACAACTGCCAGGAGGACCTAGGCTGATGGCCAACAATAAGAGGGATACCCAAATAGACAAAGGGAAGAGAACCTATTCAAAACCACAAAATAGCTACAATCCACCGCTAGATAGCCTAAGGAGTTTTAAAGAAGAAGATAGAAGACTTCTGCTCATTGAATTTACGACTCGAAGCCGCAAGGTAGATATCCAAAGATTTCCTGAAGGATTCAACCTCCCGAAGATGAGCCAAACCCATAAGAGAGGTTTCATCAACAAATTGGAGATGAGAAAGCATTGGCAAGCCCATCCCCCACTACCACCCATGAATCAAGCTTTGTGAAACCTGAGATTTAAGAAGCCGACCCAACCCTTCTGCCACAACAATAAACAAATAAGGAGAGAGCAGATCTCCATGACGAAGGCCCCTAGTAGCCCCAAAAATCTTTGAAGGTTCACCATTCACAATAACCGAAAAAGAGGAAGAGATCACACAACTCAATATCCAACTCACCCAATCAGAGGAAAAACCAAAGGCCAATAAAATATTCCAAAGAAAACTCCATTTAACTCTATCATAAGCTTTGGCCATATCCAACTTGATAAACATAGACCTATCCTTAGAGGTTACCATGGAATGAATGACTTCAGATGCAACCACCACCCCATCTAGAATTTGATGCTTTGCCACAAATCCGCCTTGCTCCTCAGAAATGATCACAGACAAACAAGATTTAAGCCTCTCAGCAATAAATTTCGTAATAATCTTGTACACATTATAGAGCACAATAGGTCTAAAGAGATCAAGCTTGTCAACACCTTCCTTCCTAGGAATGAGAACTAGAAAAGTAGCATTCAGGGCATGAAGCATCTACTTGGTATGAAGAGACTCCCGAACCACCTCCAACAAATCCAGCTTCACAATACCCCAAAACTCCTAAAAAAATTCAATTGGAAAGCCATCAGGGCAAGGAGATTTCCCCTTATTCATCTCGAACACAACGTCCTCCACTTCAGACAAAGTCACCAGGCGAATAAGAGAAGCATTCAACTCATTAGAGATCAAAGAAGAAATGCAAGCAAGGACCATATTCTCATTAGCCTCTGCAAGAAGTGAATCCTCAGTGAACAGATTAGAGTAGAAATGACGAGCCTCCCTAGACAAAGCTTATTGCAAAGAAATCGAAAGACCCTCAGAATTAACAAGAGAAGAGATAAAACACTTATTTTGATGAGCTTGCACCAAATTATGGAAAATAGCAGTATTCTTGTCACCCTCTTGAAGCCAATCAATCCTAGCCTTTTGTTTCCAAAAAATTTTAAAGCCTGGGCCTCAGCATGCCCAAGAGCCTCCGAGAATCCCAAATCCTAGATCTGGCGAGTAATAACAGCAAGGAAATCCTACGCATCTCTTTTCCTGGCCCAAAAATTACCAAAACATGACCTATTCCATTGCTTAAGATGATACTTGACATATTGCAACTTCTTAACTAGAGAATACACAGTTGTACCATACTCAAGGGATCCATGCTGCCACCACTGGGCAACAAGTTAACCCAAAGATGAATCATGCAACCACATAAGCTAGAATTTGAAAGGTGGTTTCTTTGGATTTGGAAAAGCTGAAGCTGAAAACTTAATTGGCCAATGATCAGAGCCACACCAGTCAATAATCTCAGAACAAATGACCAAGATACCTCTAACCTAAGAGTTAGAGACAAGGAAATGATGTAGCCACTGAGAAATCACTTCAGGTCCACTTCGTCTATTATTCCAAGTGAATATTATGTTAAGAGGGTTTAACATCAACCAGAGCAAGAGAGTCCACATTAGTTCGAAATAGATTTGAAGCAGGACCAAGCCTAGGCAGCCCTCCCCTTTTCTCCTCCAAGCTCAACACTGAATTGAAATCACCAGCTAAGATCCAAGGAAGAAAAGGTGCACAAGACCTAACATACCTGATATGAGCCCAAAGCTAGATTTTACCTTGGATGTCAATTAGAGCATAAACATTACTAACAAAAATAGTCTCACCAGATTCCAAAACTGAAGTCACCATAAAAATAGCAGACTGGATTGAAATCCACCAACGAGGAACAACCTTACGAGGATCTTAGAAAAGAGCCAAACCTCCAGAGCTTCCCCTAGAACTAATACACTATCACTGGCCAAAAAACTAAATACAAGGAGCATGTTACAGCATGAGGTCCACCCAAAACTTGGTCTCCTAAACACAAAAGATATCGGGAGAATGAACAATAATCAAATCTTGAATAGCCTTTTGATGGGAGGTGCTATTCAACCCCCTTGCATTCCATGAAAGAATAATCATGAGGAAGGTTGAGAGAAGTGGGCCTCAAGGGTCTTAATAGAACCAGATTCCACCAACAAATCCATAGTAGATTTAAGCTTGTCCGCATCCTTCTTACGACCAAATTTTGAAGAATTTTCAAAATTCCCATTCTTGAGAGGGCATTGCAGCACCCCCAAAGCAGGAGATGATCCTCGACCTTTACCTGAAGAGAACACTACCTGAGCTAAATCCGCTAAAACAATATCATCCTGCACATTTGCAGAGGCCTTAGGAGGCTCAGAAACCCCCTGCTCCAATGCTTGATAGATATTCTGAACAACAATTGCCTGTTCCAACCCTGTATCCAGCCCTACATCCATACTAGTGGCCCCAGAAGAAATCTCAATAGGAATCCCTTCCTCCAAAGCCTGATTATCCAAAACCTCAAACCGATTGAAACCCTGATCACTTTATCTATCCTTATAGGCCCGTTTCTGACCCCTCCCTTTACCTCTCTACTTAACAGGAATAAAGCCATCCTTATCAGGCCCAACCTCAACCACATGTGCCTTTCCTTTATCCCCCTTCTTTGCCGAAGGCCCAGAAGAAGGAGAAGAAGAAGCCCCCACTGCTTTGGGTGCCCGAGGACATTGGTGCTGAAGGTGTCCATACTCATGATAGAAGCAACAACGACTAGGAAGGGACTCATAATCTAACGGTTAAATCCACGAGGTAGAGCCAATGTAGATTTCCAAAGAATCTGGAAAAGGGTTATTTAAATTAATTTCAACACAAATGTGAGCATAAGAGAATACCTTTTTATCGAAATTATTCTAAGCAATGACAGCTGACTTCCCCAACAAAGCAACAATCCGGTGCAGAATATCCTCCCTCCAAAACTGCAATGACCATGGTCGATGGACCCAAACAGGAACCCGTGTAGGTAGATCCTCTGCCACATTAAAACCTCCATGCTAGGGATTAATGAACAAGCCAACATGATTGTAAAAATTTAGCCCTCCCTCAAAAACATGGTTACAATCCGAAATGAAAGAAAATTCAATCATGAAATAGCCATTCGTAGCCACCAAAAGATTGAAATCACCTTCAACCTGCCAGGTTCGATGGATCCAAGACTGTAACACCAAGAGAGGGACACGAATACCTAATAACTTATAGATCAAAACATGTTGGATCCAATAAGCTATGTCCTCTTGAACCGATTCAGGAGAAATAACCAGAACAAGACAATCTTGACTCTACGACAAGCACTCGTTCGCTTTCCTGAGCTTAGAGCTCGCATCCACAAAAGATGAATCCTTCTTTTGTGCATGCATGGCTTTTGAAATTTTTTGAGATGGATTTGGCCCAATAATCACTAGGCTTTTGGAATCCTCTACCATATCCCCACACTAAACCCCTACACCCAACCTACACCACTTCCACCAATAGAAGAAAAAAGCACAATTTTTTTTAATACCTCCCCCAACTCACAACAAAACCCCACCCGCAACCAATAACACCCTCTACATAGTGAATGAACATGAAAAAGGAGACATGCACAAGGGCTCACACCCTCATGCAGGCCTGTGACCACTTACAACAATCCATCCATAGATCCCTACCACCGTCACCATCCCCTTGATTATTTCCATGCTAAAAAAATCATCCGTAATTCTTTCTCTTTATTCTTGCTTGTAATTCCTAATAGTATCTAGAATCATCATTAATAAATGAAACTTAATACAAATATTTACCCATATAACCCATATCTTTTGGACAAAACACATATTATTAGAAGCTTCCAATAAAAAATTAAGATCTATTTCGTTTATCAAACAAATAGTGCTCATGGAAATTATTTTTACCTATAGATTAACAATAAAACATCAATTTTTTTTAAAATTAATAATGGTCCTAATACTTTTTTCACTTATGTGACCCAAACATTGGTGCTACAACATACATGCATTTTTTCAGTCTTTCTAATTACATTGGTAGGTTACAAAATGTGGAGCATTTAACCTTTAAACAAGGTCCCAATATAAGATACTTTAGTTACCCACGAGTTCCCTATCACCAACCTACAACCAAATTTCAAAATATCACATGCACACTAGAATCATCCAACTTGAATATATAAAGTTTCTCACAAGTCTTGTATTATGCAAAAAATATAATGGTTTTAACCCTTTCATCACCAGAACACAACTAGACTTTTCCCTTACTAATAATTCACTTAATATTATTGTCACCAAGGAAAACCTATCCTCCATCATAAGATGTGTAAATCAAAAAGCACTCCTAATGGGAAATAATATGTCAGGAGAACATGAATCAATGAACCAAGCATCTTCACTAATAGTGCTAACAAAAATAAATAAAAAATCACTATCATTATCATCAAAAGATTTCTTTGTGTAGGAATCTAAAGATTTTTTTTATTTCTTATTCGCATGCCCTCTCTTGCAATATACCAAAAATTGCTCTTCCCTATGTTTTTGAACATCCTTTTAACTTGGATCTATCTTTTATTTTATCTCATTTTGATTCACCTTTATTTTTGTGCCTTCTCCAAACATGCAAGGTATCCTTTGAGTCACTATTCATGGATTTTATTCTCACCCCCTCTGAAAAAAATAGTAATCAGACTATCCATCTTGATCTCTACACCACCACCACTAATGACAATAATTAGATTTGCTCAAGATTTAGGTAAAGAACATAGTAACAAGATACATTTATATCTTTCTTCCAACTTAAGATTTATAGAAACTAGTTGAATCAAACTGAGATTAAATGTGTTTAAATAATTTTCAATTGAATCATCATCTTTTATTTTCAAATAATATAACCATATTTTGAGATGTAATTATTGGTTATAATTTTATTTTGATAAATATCACCTATCATATTCTATAGATTGTATGTAATGGTCTCCTTAGAGACATTCAAAAGGATAAAATCCAAAAAGAATAACCAAATGGTTCCCTATGCCTTCTTCTCCAACTTTGACCAATCTTAATAAGATATTACATATGGATTTCTATATTTTTAATAGGTCTGCAATAATCCATTTCTTCAAGAAGATCTTCCATCTTTACCTTCCCCATTTCGTATCCAATGCCATTAAATTTCTCAATATCAAGATCTTCCATTAGACTTTCACAAATTTGCAAAACCACATAAAGAAAAATATCTCAATTAAACCAAAAAACCTTCTAAACTTTCCAAAAAAGTATCTCCCTTTGCATTGAACTATTAGCTCTAATGCCAAATGTTGATAAACAAGGTGAAGAATTATTAAAATAAAATAAAATCTCAAATGTATGTAAATATGAAATTAATCTCTTAATAGTGAATTACCCATTAAATATTAAATGTGGAAGATTTAATGAACAAACAAAAAGAACATAACACTAGATTTACATGGAGAAACCCTTTCAAGAAAAACCTCCACTATAAATAAAAGACCCAAGAATGCATTAATCTTAAAGAATAAATCATATATACATCACTTTAACTCTCTTCAATTCAGAAACATATTAGTAACACATGTTTACCTATAAAATATACTATGAAACTACCATTTCATACCTCTTATTTATAGAGATATGGGAGACAAAAATAATAAATTGATTTCCAAACCAATATACCATCAAACACATGGTAAAGTGAAAAATTTGATGCTAAAAATGAAGGGAATATTCTAAGAATAGTAAATGTAACTCCTAGTGAGCTTGCATAACAAAATAGCCTCTATATTAATAATAGAAAACATCTTTGACTTGTAACTTCTCTATAATGACACACATCACAAGGTAGGAATCAAAATTTAGACATTTGAATGCATGTGAACCTCATTAATAATGCAAGGTGATCCACTATTCAATTCTCACACCTGAGTTAAGAAATATACTAAAATAGTATTATAACTACCAATGCCAACTCCACCTCCATGAATTCCATTACAACTAATGTTCCAAGTCAATGAAGAGAATAATAATAAAATAATATTATATCTCAACAACATGGGTGTCTAAGTAATCATTACAAAATTCTTGGAAATGCATAAAATAATTGCATTAGGATTATAATTAAATATCACACTATCCTAACAAGTACCTTTAGGGATCAATAATTAGGAATCAACAAGCTAGAGATCTATGGTGCTAATCAAATGGTGGAAGGAAAATTGCACAAAATTCATTTTTCATTTGGTCATGGGTTACACATTAAATTGATTAAATCATAGACTCATCTGATAACTTATATAAACGAGTGATATATGTTGATTGACGATCAAATACATTAAATAAGCCATGCATGATTTAATACTTGTATCATAAGAAAAAGGGAACCCTAAGTTTAGTGCATAAACCTAGGATTTATTTTTGCTCCTTTTTCAAAGGTACATTAGGATGCAAATCAACAAAGTGTTTTGATTAACTTTCAACCATAAAGGTGAGTCAATCAGACTTGGATTTGATCCTTTTGAGCCTTAGAAATGGACTGGAATTGATTTTCAATGATTAACCTAATTAATTTATATGACCTAATATGAAAAATGAAAGATCCAAACAATGTACAGATTGAAACAAATTCTTGCAAGCAGATTTGGGAAGTGTAGAGGACATTGTACCTGTCCAAAAAAATTGGTTTCAATGTGCATAGGAGGAATAATTCACCCAAGGGTATATGGGTCCTTGTAGGGGTGTCTTGCTTTGTTTTTGAGGTCCTTTGATGATAGATCTAAGTTTCTAATTTTTGATTGTAGAGTTGTCCTGAAACACTAACAGATAATTTTGTAGGTGAGTTTTTGTGTATATACAAGTTGTAAGGATTCAAATGCAACAATGAACAATTTGTCTTCAAGATTTATTCAACCCTCTTCAAGACTAAAAATTGCACATTCAAAGAGAGGGAAAATGTTGGTCCATTTAGGGGATTGTGTCATTCAAACCCCATGTAAGTGTTCCCACTTCCACAATGACAATGTTAATGATAAAATGATAATGGATAGGAAAGGAATGATGAAATCATAAAGTATTGCAACTCACCACCCTTCAATGGCTTCCTTGAAGGAATGAAATCATGCACATCACCTCAAGGTCTTGGATCTTTCTTTTTTGGTTTGCTTGAATGCTTTGGAGACCTAAAAAAGTTATAGCCTTCACAAAACAATGATAACATGGACACACATAATCCCACATAAGATTTGACATGATGTTATGATCTTAAATTGCTGCAATAAAAATATGAAATGCTACTCCTGACTTGCTTGATAGTTATCTTGATAATAATCGCTGCAATGATTTCCTATATATTCCTTGTTAATGTTCAAATGATGCAATAACTAGGTATTTATAGGCATTTCTCTAATTTCCCGAGAATTAAATTCTGATAGCCAACATTTGCAATTTGAATTTTGAATGTTAAAATGGCCACTCTAACATGTCCAAAATTGGTCCCCATTAGAATAGGAGGACCCATACACCCTAGGGTGAATGGGTCTTGGCCCTATTCTCTAAGACATTAAATGTCAGGGGAAAAATATTAATTGGATGCATTTGTTCAATACTTGCAATTTCTTGGAAAGTGGTATAAATGGGCTATAAAATGCATAATTTAGGAAATTAGGGACCCAATTAGGCTCAATAATTTAGGGGGGACAAAGCATAGGGTGAAATTTTCAAGGGTGAAAATTTACAATGCTACAATACTATAGTTTGGCCCCCTAGTTAATAGGTGGCTCAATATAGAACTATAAAGTGGGAAAATAGATCCCAACCCTAACTAGTAGATTGACTAGGATCAAATTATTCACTTGACTCCACATTCAAACACAGACCAACTAGAGTTGATGATTGGATAAATACCACAA
>CM021107.1:436386342-436528185 GCA_007115665.2 Sequoiadendron giganteum | reverse complement strand
AGATAGATAGAAAAGTATGATAAAGTAGGAAGTAAAAGAAAGAACAAAAAAGCACTAAAAAATAGTGTTATGCTTACTCAACCAAATAATAGAGAGGATTAGAAAGATTACCATCTCCACGAAGAGCACTCAAGGCTAATGGGGGAGAAAATGAGAGGACTCAAGCCTCTGCTGCAATGGTGTTGTTTCACACTTTCTCTACTGAGTTGATGGAGTGTTGATGTTGCTGTTGTGAAGTGTAAAGTGTTGATTGAGTGATGGATTGAATTCTTAGAGCATGTGAAGAGCCAAGCGAGATGAATCAAAGGCTTAGAGTCTTTGTAGAAGTTGTAGGAGAGATTCTAAAAGGAAGAAATGAAGGAATGAATAGTGAATTTTAAGGAAAGAGTGAAGAAAACAACCATATTTGGGTTGGTTTGTCGAAGGGGGTGTTACAAATCAACTTCCAATGGGAAGTGTAATGCCTCTGTAGGCTCCAAATGTGGGAATCTGTCAGGGATGTAAGTGCGCCATGTAGACGTCTATGCGTCGTGTGGGCATCCTTGACAATTATTCCTCTGTCGACACACAAAACAAATACCAAGTGGAACGAAGGTAGTGGGCTTATGTGGAATTTAGCCTTCGGATTTGGTTTTCTAAAGTGAGGAAGGGTAAAAGTGGAATTTTCCTAAGGGGTGAAAATTTTCTCCTATACACTTCTAGACACCTTTAGATATACCTTCCAAATGATACTTCTATATTATGCTATCTTTTCATACTTATTATACAGACTTGAACCTAAATCACAATGATGGAAATATGGTTATGACATAATAGTATTGCATGGTTTATATGTGAGTATGCATGAAATGTGGATGAAATTATACATTTTAATTAGGGTAGTTAGTCTTGTGCACATGCTTTGTGAATCAACCTTTTTTCAGCCGAGGAATTGTAGCACGTAGCAACTGGAAGCTGTCACCCATAGCAAAAGGAAGAGTGGGACAACAAATCAGAGGAGTTCTAGATTAAGTTGAATGCAATAACTAGTATTTGAATACACATGATGGAGATTGAGCGTGCATCATTATATCAAGTTAATAAAGTTTTGGAGAAGAAAAACTCTTTTTTTGATAGGATTTTGATGAATGTTTGTGTGTTTTACATGCAATTCTATTTTACAGAGTTTTAGTTCTATTAGGATTCTTCTTTCTTTTTAGTTATAGTTTAACAATTCAATCTTAACTATACAATCTGATAGCTAGGAGTGGAAGTTAATGATTGCAATTAGTTTTTGCTTAGAATAAGACTCCCTCGTGCTTGTATAATACTGATGGTTGAGTCCTTAGATAAGTTAGTTGGTTATTTAGTCTTTCATTATCAATTATTTTCAATTTAAAGACATGATGGATATTCAAAATTATTTTCATTGAATACAATATGCGAAGAAGATCTTATGTAATCTTTCATGATATGTAATGAATGAAGTCAGTTTCACATGGATGCATAGAATTTGATAGTTAGATTTGGTTTCAGTTAAGTGCGAACAATCACTTGAGTAGGCCACTCAAGGCAATTTTTCTTCACTTCATTTATAGTTGTTTATTTCTATTTAGTAGTTATTTTTTGTTTATCCCTATTTCATGAATTACATGCCAATTAATTTATAATCTCATACTTTGATTGTTAATAATGAATGTTCATGAGCATGCATGTATATGGTTAACCAATAGTACTATGAAGATTAAATTATTTGATTTATTAGTTTTGATCAATTTTGAGTTGATATGGTTATACTTTATTAGCAACAATTCAGTTATAGGTTAAGTTGTAGGCACTTGTAGCCATTAGTGCTAGTTTGTTTCTTTCATTGTTTTGCAATTTTGTGTTTTCAGCAAGTAGATCATCTTGAATAGGATAAATTAGGCAGTTTTGAGTCTCTAAAGGAACATACAATGTAGCACCATCATAAGTTTACAAACCTTGGGTTGACATTTTAATGTAGTCTTTGCAATGTTTTTGATTAGGAGAAAAAAAGGTTTTGATGGGACCCGAAACTCAAAACAAAATGGTTTTGAAGGGACTCACAACCCTTATCTAAGGAGAACAAGCTGCATTAAAGATAAAACATATATGATCAACAAAAAAACAACAACAACAATAAAGTTGCACCATGAAAGGCAAGGGTCAAAACCCCTTAACCGAATACAAACAGGTTTTACCTGGGACCGTAAACCCAAAGGTTTTGAAGGGACCTTAAACCCTCAACCAAATTTTTCTAGGATCTAGAACCCAAAAAAATAGCCATTCGAGATAGTTCCCAAATCCAACAAGTTGAACCCAACAGAGACAAACCAACTGGAAGTCAACATCCAACCAACATAACTCCTTACCACCTCAATATGAAGGAGACCCACCTCCATAGGAGCTTAAGGGAAACAAACCTCAAGCTAAACCGACCAAACACCGTTCAACCCCACCAAGCAGCACCTCCCAACTTCTTCAGCAAAAATCATCTCCACCTCAATAGAAGATAGCACCACTTCAATAGGACTTTACAAAGAAGACCAAAGATGCTAAAATAAAATAACAACCCAGCCCATCCAAGAACTCTCCACCTCAATATGAGAAGTCAAAGCTAGGCCAATAGAAAGGGAGAAAGAAACTCCCTTCAAAACCATACCAATCGAAAATCCAACCTCCAAAGGACAAATAAGCAGAGCCAAAAAAGTAATGACATGAAATAAAACACTCTTCACAAAGAGGAACAAAGGACCCAAACTATGGATCTCATAGAAGCTCGATCGGGGCACATGAAGAAAGCCCACCAAAAATGGCCCAAGAGGGACAAGACCATCCAAAAATTAGGAGATCCAAAAAAGAGTCCCAGACTTAGAAAGAGCAAGAAAATCCAAGTCCCATAGGGAGTAGGGGGACCCAACCAAGACAAGAAAGAGGAGAAGTATCAACAAAAAGGAGCCCCAAGCTACCCTGACACACCAGTTAGGGCCATAAATGAGCCAAAAATCCTCAAAACCATCCAGAGGGAAACACCACTAGTCCACCAAGAGGGAACAAGAAGAAACCCACCCAAACTGAAAACAAAACCTCGCAAAAATGAGCCTCTAGATGCACAACAGGAAGAGATGAGGAACAACCAAGAGGAAGCAGGAGGAAAAATAGGTCAGCAATAAGAACCACCAGTCCATCCTATTACACCGAATAGGACAAAAGATAAACCCATTCAACAACCACCCAACCAAGAAGCAACCAACACACAACCACTCCCACTGCCAAGAAGGCAACCAGAAGAAATCCAAAGGGGGCAAACTCAGCCACACCCAAAGAAGAATGACTCCTACTCCCATCACAATAGGAAAAACAACAACCATTCCTAGCCAGACAATGACATCCAAGGAGAGAGCCACAAAAGATATCACCATAGTCCCAAAAAGGAAAAAAACACCCAACTGAGCCAAAAGGAGAGTAAACAGAAGCAGCTCCGCCTAGAGACAAGAGAAGCAAAGAACCCAAATGAACAGAGAGGAACACATCAAAAGTGTCCTCCAATAGGCCAAAATAACCCACACTAAAGGAACCACCAAGGCCACCATGGGCATCAAAGCCCACACAAGGAAAACAAGCACACCCTCAAGGAAACACACACCATCAAAGGCTCTAGCAAAGACAATAGTGCCAACCCCAGAGAATAGGGAAAAACCCCCACTCCACCTCCAACACACAACACACAAAGAAGTCCTACTCCCGCTCGAACGTCCATCTCCAATGACAGACGGGCACAAAGCAACAGATGAATGCCACCGCAACCAAAAGAATGAGCAAAGTGAAGGCTCCAAAGCCATCCACACAAAATGAACTGGCACAAAATCTAGATAGCACGCACCAAAAGTGGCACTAGCTGAGACAAAAGTGCTGGCCCCAAGAACAAGCACGACCATTACCCTGCACCACCTCCAGAGCTTTGCACCAGAAGCAGGGATGACCCCGTTGCAAAGAAAAAAGAAAGGCCCAATGACCCCAATGGAAGCATTTGCATCCTCATCCTCCTTTGGATCTCCATGAACATCCTCAATTGGATCTCCAACATCTTCATCCTCCTTTGCATCCTCTTCTGGATCTCCATCGACATCTTCCTCCAAGTCTCCAACAACATCATTCAAACTTCCACTCCTGCCTAAGCTCCTACACTTGCTCCCACTCAACGCCATGGCCATAAAGAATGTGTAGTCTTTGCAATGTTGAGTGGATTGTTTAGTCAACTAAACATATAAATTTTGTAGGTTCTACCAAGTTTACACTACATTAGTTTACACTCTACAGATAGGGGGTTTAGGAGGTCTTATAATGAGAGGTGATCCAATTGTTGTTTGTCCATTCATAACCTCAATTGAGCTCTCTACTTGTTGATGACCTTATATTGAGGGGGGATCTAATGTCAACTTAGCATCTTCATCTATGTAATCCAATGATGAAAAGGGATACTCTCCCTTTCAAATCTGATATAATAACCTCACAAAACACAATACAAGAAGGCTGCAAATACATATAATGAGCAATAAATGAAAGAGAAATCTGCAAGTTATATTATATTCAAATATGCAAAAAGTTACATCAAATTGAAGCTCATGGGCTTCCCTTCAATCCTATATGCAACACCTGCAATAAATGTGTCTTCAACAATCTGGCATAATTTTGGCAGCATCTGGGTATTCAAACTTCACTTCTCCAAGCCCCCCTTCTCCAAATGAAAAGGCCTCAATAAATACAACCCATGGTTTCAAAAAACAAGCTTCTGGAACCACCTCCAAAAACCCATGCCCAACTTTGGGAGTTACAAATCTGCAATTTAAAAATGAAATATAATGCATGCCAACCTTATCTTAGGTGCCTAAGTCTTGACCAATGAGATTTGGGATGTTATGACAACTTACAACCTCTTACAGATTCCTTACAGCATGTTGGTTACAACTTTGCATGCAAAGACATGCAAGCAATATGCAAGATTCTTTGCATCCCACCTTATGGCAATTTATGACACATGTACATGCAAAACATGCAAAAAATACTAAAAGACAAATATTTTTCTTCACCCAAAAGTGGATGCCCAAAAGGAATATTCCTGCGCAAGACACTTTTACCACTTTACTGGGACCTATTACCCATCAAATTTACATATGCATTTTCACACCAAGGGAATTCACATTGTTGCAAATTAAAATATCATTCTCCTAACCCTTAAGCCCTTATTGAAAATAAACCAAATTAAAATAACAATATTTTTGGTGATACAGAATTGCTAATACCCCTAGATGCCCCCGCATCATCCATCTTACTATTTGTTCAAAGAAATAAACAACATCCTCCTATGCCACAAAATATTCCCAAGTAGGAGAGGTATTGGGAGAGAAATAAACAAGATTCTCATGACACTCAACAATTGGATCCTCTAACACCAAGGTACCTTCTTCACAAGTGGGAAAGGTATTGAGAGAAGAATAACTATGATTATTGTGATGGTCCATGATTGCATCCTCTTGCACCAAAGTGTTCTCACAAGTAGGGAATATTTTTGGAGGTGAATGACGATTAGGAAAAGTAATATTAAGAAATGTGTCAATGGTTTCATTTTTTTGTGTTAAGATACTCTCACAATTAGGAGGGATATTATGAGAATAGTTACTATTATTATCATGAGTATCGATGATTGCATTTGTTGGAATGTTAGAAGCCTTCATGGATGATCTAGGTGAGATGAAGCCCTCAAGGACATATTCTAATATGTCAAAGTCATCACAATTAAAGGTCTTGGTAAGTATACAATGTTCTTGTGGAAAGAGATCTAACATGATTAGATTACTATGGTTTCCCCATGTTTAATCATTAAATTTCAATTGCAATCTAGGTTTACTTGTGTTAAGGAAAACTAAAACTGAAAAAAAACTAATAGACCTGATGCAACCACAAATCTGAAAACCATGTTCCAGCTACACAAACTGATAACATATATTAATCTTTTCTAGAGATCTCAGGTAGGTTTTTGGAGGATTAGGATGCCGTAAGGCGTCTAAGTACTGTTAGGGATTTTTTTGAGATTTCAGTTCCAAAGGCACTAATGACAGTAACTAGCTGTGTGGTATCTTGCAAACCTAGATTTAGAATTAATTATGTTGTTTTTTTGTAAGTTTTTAAATTATGTAATGTGTCGTAACAACCCAAGTTTTTAAATCTTTGCAAAAAATTAAACTAATCCACCCAAATTATGCGATGCTTAAAAAAAAGTAAGCAATTGTCCTACAAATTTGATAATTTCTAATATTGAAATGCAAAAATTATTTCAAAATTTGTAACAAGCTAAGAAAAATGACAACTTTCTCGCACATTCAATAACACTTTTTCAGAATCTCAAATTAGACATTTGCAAGCAGAAATAGACTAAAAATATAGAGACAAAGACTTGTGAAAATGTTTTCTGAGCCACCAGTAGTAGGACAGAGGTTCCCTAGGGAATTTGAGTCCCTGAGTTTTAAAAAATGAAAAATTAAATGTTTATTAGATTGCCTATAGGTTCTATTTTTGTGTACAAACAAGTTTGACAATGATTTTTTCTTCTAGATTTTGGTCAATTTATGATTGTGAAATTGAAAATGAAAGTGTGCAAAAATGTTGAAAATTCTTGAACAATATATGACAATGTTGAAAGCAAGTTTCAGATCTAAGATGCACTAATTGACTAATTCCAAGAATGCAAAATTCTGAGAATGATGATTTGAAACAAAACAATACAATTTTTTCACTTTCTTGACTTAAATGAAAGATTCCTAAATGGATGCAATGATTTTTTAAGATTTTAATGATTGAATGAATGCAATTTCGAATGTAAAGTTGACCTAAGTTACTAAAAATAACCCTAGATTAAAATCTATGGTGCAATATGATATGCAATTTTTTAAGTTTTTGCTTTTTTATAATGCAAAATAATGCAATACAAAACCTAGATCTAAGGTTGAAAGAGTGCAATTTTTAGAAGGTTTTTGATGTCAAAGTATCGGGTTCACCAAAATTTATCATAAAAAAAGGGAACCCTAAGTTTAGTGCATAAACCTATGATTTCTTTTTCCTTCTTTTTCAAAGGTATATTAGGATGCAAATCAACAAGGTGTTTTGATTAACTTTCTGTTGACACGAGGATTTGCACCCGAAGACAAGTTGAAAAAATCCTAAATCCCATGCAACATGGGACTAATCTTAGGCTATGGGTATCATATATGAGGATAGACCTCTAGATTATGGGTTGGCTCCCTTTGGATATTCCTTGAAAATTTTGACTTTAACAAAGGAAAAGGGAAAGAAAGATAATGATAAAAACTAAAATTGAAAACTAGGTGATTCACCAACATGGAAAAATGACTTGAATCTGCTTTAAAACTTCACAAGATATCTCAACAAAGGAAACTAAAAATAATTCACTACTTAATCTAGTATGTTCTGCATAAATAATTCATCTGAAAGGTTCTTGTGATTGAAGTTTGTTTGAAAGAAAACAACAATGTTTTCATAACAAACATTCAACAAATGGAAGAAAAACATAGTCAATGACCTAAAATATAACATATTGGACCTAAGCAAGACATTGAGGCAATAAGATAAAAATAAGGATTTCATGGAAATCACAAAATTTTAATCTAATACTTGCACAAGACAGATCTGAGAAGGAAAATGAGCTTCTTTATTAAAAACTAGGAGATATCTGCATTACAAATCTATAGAACTAATGAGTTACAAAGTAAGAATAATCTGCATTAGTAGTCTGCAAACCCAACACTAGCCAAAATAATAAGAGAAGAGAAGGACCTATAGAAAAGTCTCCAAAAATTCAAATTCGAATTTTGGCTCTAAGAAAAGATGTGTTGTCCTCCTCTTGCAAACAAGGCATGAAACTGAAAATAAAGTCCACCAAGAGTTGTGAAAGTTTCAACAACCTTGTGGGCCATATGCAAATGAAAACCCCTCCAAAATAGGGTAATAACTGAAAGTGAACTCCATTTTTGTGCCTGATTTTTCTCTTTGATTGAAATCCAATCAATCAAAACTCATAATTGAAGGTAAACTCATCATTAGGTGCTTTCAAATGATCATTTATTTGCATTTCAAAACATCATTTATTATAAAATGATTTATAATCATCATTTTAAATAAAGATTTACACTTGAAATAAATGCAAATCAAAACTATAGTCTCCTATCTTGAGCATCTATTTTTGCATTTGAGTGAATAACTTCTATTAAAATGATTTATTTTATCATTTCAATAAATTTTTACAAAAACTTGTTTTAAAATGCAAAAATAAATCAAACTTGGGAAAGACTTAAATGATTAAGTCATAGAAGGTATATCAAAGAAGTTTTTAAAAAACTCCAAAGACAAAGAAAATGCCATGACCAAGGCATTTGTAAGAATAAACTTTTTGATAAAACATAAGGCAAAATGCCTTTTCACTCCATCATGCCTTTTTAGGGTTTCAAAACCTAAAAGAGAATGAAAGAAATTCATTTCATTCACTTTTCTTTTGTATTCTAGAAGCTTCATGCTGAAGCACCACCATGTGGAATCCTAGCTCAAGCCTTTGTGCTTGGAACCTCTATGTTTCAATGCCATTGTGAAGATTCTGATGATTTGAGGCATGTTAAGTTCAGTCTTTTACAGATCTAGAAAGTTTCTTTTTATTTTCAAAGACTTTTGAAGCTTTAGGCTACGGTCCCCTGACTTTTCTGATGGTTCTTTTATTTTGTTACTGTGCTTTTGTCTCTGGCTTTTACCTTGGCCACCATGAGCATTCTTTTGGGTGAGCTTTTATGGAAATCTTTACCTCTATATTCTGTTCTTGAATCTTCCTTTAGAAGATACAATGCAAAAAACACATGGTAAGCATTATTTTGTTTTAAATCTGGAAGATTCTCATAGATTTTGAAAGTTTTGTAAGTTTTTTAGGCCTCTGAGGCCATGACTATCTGCATTTTCTCCTCATCCTCTCTACTGGTAATCTTATTCTTCTATCAAAACCCTCTCATAAAGAGGCTGCCATTGAGGGAAATGTGTCATTTTTGTAACCCAACCTGTAGAATACATAGGTAACAAAACTTGTTCTCCATCTTGAAGTGATAAGATGACACTTTCTTCCTCTTCTACATTGTTGTCGTTGTTCTCGGTAAGTTGTTCAAAAAGAACTTTTCCTCTTATCAGCTTGGTAACCTTTATCTCAAGGTCATACTCCATAACCTTAGTCATCCAACCAACCCTTTTATTGTTTAGATCTTTATTCAACAAAAACTCCTTGACTGAAGGATGAGCAACCGTCAATTTAATCCTATTGTTTGAAAACGGGTGTCTATTTTTTTCAAACTCCTGATAACAATAAGGACATGCTTTTCAACAAAGGAATAATTAATCTCATAATCCTTAAGACCTTTACTTAAAAAATATAAAGGCTTCTCTAAGCCGTGATTGTTCTCCTAAACCAACATGGCTAAAATGTTGTCAATATTACCATATACATACAGTATAAAGTCTTTTGAGAAATCTGGATTCAACAGAGTGGGAGTAGCTGCAAGTGCTTCCTTTATAAGCTCAAAACTTCTTTTCCCTTCCTTAGTACAACTAAAAGAAACATTATTTATAAGCATAAAAGTCAGGGGCACTAATAATTCAACAATATTTGGTATGAATCTTCTAACAAAGTTGATTCTACCTAGGAAAATTTGCAGACCTTTCTTGTGTGTTGGTAAAGGAAGGGAAAGAATTGCAATTACTCTCTCTTGATCTATGGTGATTATGTGTTTAGATACAATATACCCAAGAAATTTACCTTCATGGACAAAAAATACAGACTTCTTTGGATTGAGAGATATTCCAAACTCTCTACACCTTTCAAAGATCTTCCTCAAGTGAACAAAGTGTTCATCTGAATCCTTTGAAAAAATAGTTATGTCATCCAAATAAACCAAAACAATTTTGTACATCAAACCTTTGAAAGCCATGTCCATTGCTTTCTGAAAAGTTACCCCTGCATTTGACAGACCAAATGACATCTTCTTGTAAGCCATCGTGCCCCATTTGGTAGTAAACGTTGTTTTAAATTGATCTGCTTCCTTAACCAGGATCTGGTTATATCCTGAGAAGCCATCTAACAAAGAAAATATCTCAGCACTTGAAACAACTTGAAGGATTTGTTCCATAGAAGGTAACGGGTGATGATATTTCAGTGAGGCTCTATTAAGGTCTCTGAAATCAACACAAAGTCTGATTTCACCATTTTTCTTTCTCACTGGAACAAGGTTGGATACCCAAGAGGTATGCTTGATGGGAAAAATAATATCTCTCAATGAGTTTATTCAACTCTATAATCATGAGGGGCTCAAGCTTGGGTTTAAGTGGCCTTTGTTTCTGTCTTACAGGTTTAGCATTAGGCTCAAGCTCAATAGTATGTTGGGCAATAGAAGGTTAAAAACCCTTTAGGTCTGAATACTCCCATGCAAAAATGCCACTAAATTCTTGAGAAAGTAAAATGAATGAATTCCTTTCATTTGATGTACATACCTTTCCAAGCTTTAACAACTTATCTTTAAAGATCTCAATTTTCTGATAATGATCATCTCTTATGTACATGTTGGCCTTTTATTTTCTGACCTGATCATCAGTATTGAAAATTGACTCTAATCTAACCAGGACTTTGGGCAATTTGTTGGTTTTCAGTTGTATGATATGATCCTCATACTGTTGTTTGAGCTTCTCCTAATTAACATTGGAAAACTCTGCTTCTTCTCTCAAGATGTTAACAATCTACTGGTCACTGTCAAAAACTTGCCAATGGTCATTAGAGTTAGGAACAAAAGATCTGAAAATCACTTTAACATACTATTGTTCCCTAAATTTGCTGATATCATTGGGGATACCATACTGAGCGCCTTGGCTACTAGTGTATCAACATGTTTATT
Organism: Sequoiadendron giganteum; assembly: GCA_007115665.2. NCBI lineage: Eukaryota > Viridiplantae > Streptophyta > Pinopsida > Cupressales > Cupressaceae > Sequoiadendron > Sequoiadendron giganteum. The sequence goes on along the minus strand of CM021107.1, from coordinate 436,517,194 downwards.
CTAATTCGTAGGTATATAGAGTAAATTAAAAGCCTAAAAATCCTCAATAAGTTCCCATACTCTATGCTTATAAGACTTTAGAAGGTCATTCTTAGCAGCATGGATACCTCTCACCTGATTAACAACTAGTTCTGAATCACCAAAAACCTACAAACAGTCAATACCTCTCATTTTTTCCCACTGGAGACCATGGATCAGAGCTTCATACTCAACTGTATTATTACTACAGCTGAACATGAACTTGAATGCAGAGTAATACTTGTCACTAGTAGGAGAAATAAACATGCACCCACCTCCAACACCATTTCTTGTCCTCGAAATGTCAAAGTACATCTTTCATACTTCATTTACTAACTAATCAGGTTGCTTCTTATTACTTTTCACAAGATTAGGGATAACCAAAGAAAACTCATGCATGAAATAAACCCCCAAATTTACTTGTTCATGTTGTTCATCAATAGAACTCTGAGCGTTCTCTACTTCCCATTCCTCCAACAAAATATATAGAATACCATTTGTTTGAGTACTTGTCTTGTTGGCTACAATAATATCTTCTTGCTCAAACATGGCACAGTTTACATCAGTTGCTGCATTGATAATACTCAGATTGTAGGGCTCAATATGATTCTTAGCAATAGGTTCTGACTTGATAGTGACTTTGGTTCCATACCTGGTCCTAAATAACATATGAGACCAATCAGAGGACAAGTATCCCCCAATCTTGGCTGTGAAATCATGAGATACACATATTGTAAAGTATGGAGGCAACTCTATGACGTAAATGTACTGAAGTATTGAGAATTTCAGAAATGGATGCAATGTAATTTTTAGGTTTTTAATGACTCCTATATTATTTATAGCAGTACCATCTAGCTAAACTACCCCCTTTTCTAATGGCTCATACTCTATTCCAAGCTTATCCACAATTTGCTTGGGCATTACAGAACTGTTGGCCCTAGAGTCAATCATACAATTGTGAATTAAATGCTGGCCAATAATCAGAGAAACATAGAAGGGGGGTGGTTTAACTACCTTGGTAGGCTTCTCTTTCTTTTCAGGAGTGTCATTTGTAAGAACAACCTTAGCAGGTTGCTGATTTAAAACTTCCTCAGATAAAGAAAACTTTGACAGAGCCTCATGTAAAAGATCTTTTTTCCCAAGAAGAGCCAAAGAGTCCCACATTGAAACACTAACATTAGTCTTCTTCATATGCTCTAAAATGTTGAAATTACTAGTACTAACCTTCTCCTGTCCTTTGGGCGCAAAAACATTTATCTGTGCTTGTGCTTGTTGCACTGGTACTCTAGGCTGATCTTTGCTAGCCAAAGGTTGAACTCTTGGCAAAACTTGCACATTTTGTGTAGCAGAGGGCCTGAATTGACTTTGTGAGCTCGTGGATGGCTGATTTCTATCACCATCAGTCTACTGCCCCAAGTCAACAACCCTTTTCTTAGATCTTGTATTGGATGATACAAGATCAGTTGACTAATCTTGTGGGTCATTAAGCCCACATAAGTCCTCACCTTGCCAGTTCAGAAAAGAAACATCAGGTTTACCTTGATCTGTATGAGAAGGTTGTTGTTCTGAAGCCTCTTGAGATGAATTTTGTGGAATAACAACACTGCTTTGCACCATTAGTGCCTAATTCATAATACCATTGGAATAGGTGGACTGATTGTGTGGATGATTACATGGAAAACACCATTCATAATCAGCTTCTAGGTTGTTTTGCACAGGAACCACTTCCTTGGAAGTACTGGGGACATTGGGATTATAAGGCTGAAAGGACCTTTGATTGAAGTTCCTCCTTTGAAACTGAGGATTGGACTAAAACGGGGCTTGGTAAGGTGGCTGGTTTTGCTTCTTCTTGATGTTTACAAGCTCGTTACCAAAGGTTTGTAGGGTCTTTTGAATATTGTCATTTTGCTCTTTTATGCTAACTAGTTCCTGAAACTGGCTAGGAACAACATGCTCTTGAGCTGCTACTTGTGTATTAAAGATTGGAAAAGTAGGAACAAAAACTATAGTAGGTAATAAAATAGAGGTAGTTGGCTATAAACTAGCAAAATAAGGCATAGGAGGCCTAGGGGCTATCTTACCCACTTGGATTAAACTATTCTCAGCTCTAACAACAACATCAAATATTGCTAGTAATGTATCACCTCCCAAAGATTGAATCATGAGTGAGATATCACTATTTAAAGCCTTTAAATAATATAGGTAAGCATGGTCATTAGAGAGATTTATCATGGTTGGAATCCGATTCCAAGTCCTTTTGAAGTGGTAGTTGAAGTCCATCAAATGTTCATGTGGAGCTCTTTTAATAATAGTTAGTTGCTCCACTAACGAGAGATGATTAGATTTGTCCTCGAACTACTTATTGAGCTGCTCACCTAGCTCATCCCATGTAGCAATTGAATTCACAACAAGGCCTCAAAACCATTGGAGGGCTTTACCCTTGAAAGAAGCTGCCAAGAGCCTTACTGCAACATCTTGCTAAGTTATTCGATGTACCCCACACAATGAAGCCACATCTCTTATGTGTTCAATGGCTATTGTCTAGTCTTCTCTAGTAAAAAATGGCAAGCTCTTTAGGGATACAACTGGAATGTCATTGTGCTGAACAAGATTCAAGGGCCCGCCTTGATCAAATGAAACAAAAGGCTAATTTCTGGGTGGTGGTGGTCGATCCATTGGAATACTTATAGCAAGAAAAACTTGGGCAGTTGTATGGCTTTTCTCAGTAGGAGGATTAGACTTAGCTCTTCTTGAATAAACAACAGTTTTTTGAATCCTTTGGATTTCTCTCCCCTTTCTTCTAGGTGGGGATAACTATAAATAATCAAATGCAGATGAGCTACTCTTGGTCTAAACTCTTCTCATAGGATCAAATGCACTAAATTTACTAAACCAGAGCTTGGAGTCACCAGGTATGCTAAAATATGTCTCTTAAAGATTGCAATTTCTGCTGCACACACCAAACAATAGAGTGATACTTCTAGATTTAGGACTGAAAAATAGTTCTCAGTCCCATTGGGCATGCCAAAAAATATTGGCACAAGGATTTGCACTCGAAGATAAGTTGAAAAAATCCTAAATCCCATGCAACATGGGACTACTCCCAGGTTGTGGGTATCCTATATGAGGGTAGACCTCTAGATTATGGGCTGACTACCTTTGGATATTCCTTGAAAATTCTGACTTTAACAGAGAAAAAGGGAAAGAAAGATAATGATAAAAACTAAAACTGAAAACTAGGTGATTCACCAACATGGAAAAATGACTTGAATCTGCTTTAAAACTTCACAAGATATCTCAACAAAGGAAACTGAAAAGAATTCACTACTCAATCTAGTATGTTCTGCATAAATAATTCATCTGAAAGGTTCTTGTGATTGAAGTTTGTTTGAAAGAAAACAACAATGTTTTCATAACAAACATTCAAAAAATGGAAGAAAAACACAGTTAATGACCTACACTATAACATACTCGACTTGAACAAGACATTGAGGCAATAAGATAAAAAGAAGGATTTCATGGAAATCACAAAATTTTAATCTAAGGACTTACACACAATACTTGACAAGACAGATCTGAGAAGGGAAATGGGATTCTTTATTGAAAACTAGGAGATATATGCATTACAAATCTGTAGAACTAATGAGTTACAAAGTAAGAATAATCTGCATTAGCAGTCTCCAAAAATTCAAATTCAAATTTTGGCTCCAAGAAAAGATATGTTGTCCTCCTTCTCCTCTAAACAAGGCATGGAACTGCAAATAAAGTCCACCAAGAGTTGTGAAAGTTTCAACAACCTTGTTGGCTGTATGCAAATGAAAACCCCTCCAAAAGAGGGTCATAATTGAAAGTGAACTCCATTTTTGTGCCTAATTTTTCTCTTTGATTGAAATCCAATCAATCAAAACTCATAACTGAAGGTAAAATCATCATTAGGTGCTTCAAAACCCCTGATTTCCCTCAACATGTTGGCACTGATTCCTCATTCATCTCCATAGTTCATGCAAGTTTTTAATGCTCCATTTGATTCCCTTTTGAATTAACTCATCATTTTGAAAATGCATTCAAATGATCATTTATTTGCATTTCAAAACATCATTTATTATAAAATGATTTATAATCATCATTTTAAATAAAGATTTACACTTGAAATAAATGCAAATCAAAACTATAGTCTCCTATCTTGAGCATCTATTTTGCATTTGAGTGAATAACTTCTATTAAAATGATTTATTTTATCATTTGAATAAAATTTTACAAAAACTTGTTTTAAAATGCAAAAATAAATCAAACTTGGGAAAGACTTAAATGATTAAGTCATAGAAGGTATATCAAAGAGGTTTTTAAAAAACTCCAAAGACAAATAAAATTCCACAACCAAGGCATTTATAAGAATAAAGTTTTTGGTAAAAAATAAGGCAAAATGCCTTTTCACTCCATCGTGCCTTTTTATCCCACTGCCATGTGGAACCCTAGTTCGAGCCTCTATTCTTGGAACCTCTGTGTTTTGATGCCATTGTGAAGATTTGAGGCATGGTAAGTTCGGTTTTTTGTAGATCTGGAAAGTTTCTTTTTATTTTCAAAGACTTTTGAAGCTTCAAGCCGCAACCCCTTGACATTTTCTGACAGTTCTTCTATTTTATTACTATGCTTTTGTCTCTAGCTTTTTTTCTGACAGTTCTTCTATTTTATTACTATGCTTTTGTCTCTAGCTTTTATCTTGGCTGCCATGAGCATTCTTTTGGGCAATATTTTTTGGAAATCTTTACCTCTGTACTCTGTTCTCGAAACTTCCTTCAGAATATACAATGCAAAAAATTGCATGGTAAGCATTATTTTGTTTTAAATCTAGAAGATTGTCACAGATTTTGAAAGTTGTGTAAGTTTTTTAGGCCTATGAGGCCGCGGCTATCTGCATTTTCTCCTCATCCTCTCTGTTGGTAATCTTATTCTTTTGTCAAAATCCTCTCATAGAGAAGCCACCACTGAAGGAAAACCCTATCTCGAGTCTTCTAAGCTGGAAATGTTTGCATCTACATTTTGCTAAGCTTTTCCTTGGAAGATAAAATGCAAAAATTACAAGTTAAGTACCGTTATTTTCAAGAACTTGGCTTATTCCTTCATTTTTTAAAGCTTCTAAAGCTTATAGGCTATGGCTTCAACAAATATCTGCACTTTGATTTGGTGGTATTTTTCTGAGTATAAAATAGAAGAAATTCTCCTTTTATGGCCGTAGCCTCCTGTATTCTTTTCTAATGTCAAAATATTTCAAATTTTTATATGAGGATAAAGACAACAAGTAAAAATAATTTCCTTGATTTGCACTACTGGCTCAAAACTGTCCTAGAGACATATTTTATCAGTTTGATATTTAAGTGAATCCTGCAGTCTGATATTTAAGTGAAGTCTGCATATAGTTCTGGTCATCTGCTTTCAATGCACTTATATTGTTTTCTTATTTTCTCATATGATACTATGAAATGCATGAAAACTACTGAAGCTTTTGCTTTTGTTAAGACTATATAAGCCTCTATTCTATTTATTTTATTGTGGCATTCACTATCTCTTGGTACATGACTATCCTAGACTATACATTGCTATGAATTCCATGAAATATTTATAGCATGTGACTCTGAATATCAAAAGTTGTCCTTTATGAGCTCTAACTTATGCATATAGTTGTGTTAAGGTTTCAGTGTAGATACTCTTCTTATCAACTTAGTCACTCTAACAATTCCATAGCTACAATGAAATAAAAATGGGCATGCACAGTACAAATCCAGGTTATTAATAGATTGTCATGCACTTTGAATTCACTGCTCATTCATAACCAAATTTTTAAGTCTGCAGTGATTGTCATTGTAATCTTGTATGCAATTGAATATACAAAATAGGCTTGCATATATTATAATGATGCGATTATTTCTTTCATATAAAGTTGCTTTCTAGAACACAATTTTGATCTCATGATGTTCACTCTGCACAAAACATTTAATGAGCTGGGCTTGACCCTTGTGGGAGCCACATTTTCCACCACTCATTTTGAAATTCAATAATCAACAATATTACATTTCTTGTTTTTGCACATGAAACAAACTAGTTAGTAAAAAATAATGGATTCAATGATTCTTTTTCATGATTTGCCTTCTGATGACTTAATCATCTGGTGAATACCTGATAGGCTGCAAATTACATTTTTTTTGGTAATGTAGGGATAAGGTAGAATGTGATTTTTCATTTCTCTAACACCACCTTTCAACAATCTTGCAGGTAAACCTTGGAGCTAGAGTTGAACCTAGTGCTGGAGTTAAACCAAGATCAACAGAACTACGACAATGATTCATCATTCTAGGCAATGACGAATCACCTTCTCTCCTTGTTCTTACATTATTTTCAGTTGTGTGATATACACCGCTTCTTGTATTCAGTTATTTGATTAAGAAATCAAATCAAGCTACTCCCACGACATGTGTGGGATTACAAAAACATATTTCTTTAATAAATCAATTGTTCATGATATGCAATGGCTTATGTATCATTATGAATTTATTTCAATTACATAATTTGAAACAATGAAATTGCAATTTTTTAGAACACATGTTCTATAATTAAAAATGAATGATTATCTTGCATTCCTATTCTTATATCTGTAATGTTTTTCTGATAATCAAAAGTAATAATCACTATAGATGGTTCATTCAACTTGAATATTTGTTCTCCGAATAAAACTTTGTTTAGCCTTTGTTTTGTTAGGACTGTTGAATAGTTTAATCTAAATTGTTTGAATGATTTTGACAAAAAAATCCTAAACACTCCTTTATTATGAAAATAAAAGTTCATTGGATAATTTGACATAAAAAAAAAAATACTCCAGCAAGTAATTCCCCCCCTAAAACTTCACTAATTTATGTGGGAAGCAAAAAATTCGTAACTCTTTCAACCATAAAGGTGAGTCAATTAGACCTATATTTGATCCTTTTGAGCCTTAGAAATGGATTGGAGTTGATTTGCAATGATTAAAATAATTAAGCTATATGACCTAACATGAAAAATGCAAGATCCTAACAATGTACAAACTGAAACAACTTGTCGACAGATCTAGGAAGTGCAGAGGACTATGTACCTATCTAGAAAAAATGGTTTTAATGTACATACAAGGAATGATTTTCCCAAGGGAATATGGGGTCCTTGTAGGGGTGTCCTCTATTTTTGAGGTCCTCTAAGGATAGATTTGGGCTTCTAATTTCCGATTACAGAGTTGTCAAAACACTGTTAGATAATTCTATAGGTGAGTTTTAGTGAGTAGACAAATCATAGGGCTTCAAATTTAATAATGAACAATTTGTATTTAACCTTTATTCAATCCTCTTCAATCCTAAAACCTAGACATTCAAAGAGAGGGAAAATGTTGGGCCATTTAGGGGTTTGCCTCAATCAAACCTTGTGTAAGTGTTTCCACTTCCACAATAGAAATGTCAATGATAAAATGATAATGGATAAGAAAGGAATGATGAAATCATAAAGTGGTGCAACTCACCACACTTCAATGGATTCCTTGAAGGACTGAAGTCATGCACATCGCCTCAAGGTCTTGGATCTTTCTTGCTTGGTTTTCTTGAATGCTTTGGAGACCTACAAAAGTGTTAGCCTTCACAAAACAATGATAACATGAACACACATAAAATCAAATAAGATTCAACATGATGTTAGGATATTGAATTGTTGCAATAAAACTCTAAAATATTGCTCTTGACTTGATTGATAATGCTCTTGATAATAATTGCTCCAATGATTTCCTATGTATTCCTTGCTAATGTTCAAATGATGCAATAACTAGGTATTTATAGGCATTTCTCTAATTTCTCGAGATATAAATCTCAATAGCTATCATTTTCAATTGAATTTTGAATGTTAAAATGGCCACTCTGACATGTCCAAAATTGGTCCCAAATAGAATAGGAGGACCCATACACCCTAGGGAGAATGGGTCCTAGCCCTATTTTTCATGACATTAAACATTAGGGGCAAAATATTAATTGGATGCATTTGTTCAATGCTTGCAATTTCTCATAAAGTGGTATAAATGGGCTATAGAATGCATAATTTAGGAAGTTAGGAACCCAATTAGGATCTATAGGGGAGACAAAATATAGGGTGAAATTTTCAAGGGTGATAATTTATGATGCTACAATACTATAGTTTGGGCCCCTAGTTAATAAGTGGCTCGATATAGAACCGTGAAGTGGGAAAATAAACCCTAGCCCTAACTAGTAGATTAACTAGGATCAACTTATTTTCACTTTGACTCCACATTCGAACACAAACCAACTAGAGTTGATGATTGGATAAATGATACAAGCGAGATCCAATATCCTAGGATTGGTTATTTTGAGCTGTAAATAGGAGAATTTTGATGTGTATGTAAACAAGCCTATTTGACATAAACCCTAGATATAAAAATGATTTATCGCACAAAAAAATCTGCCATAACAATTACAAATATGAAAAAGAGTGATAGAGAGGAACCTGCTATTGAAAATTGGGTATAAATTTGAGGGTCAAGGGCAGTGGTGCCCTAGACCAAAAAATATGCTTTTTTGGGATCTACAAACTTTTATATGGTAGATTATAGTTTACTATATGTTTTCTATGACATGCTACTAACAAAACTTATGGATTTGGGTTGCTCACATGAAAAGAGGGGGAAAGGTTGTGATGCATAAGGGCTTGCCTAAGTCAAACCGTATTTTGGTGTTTCCACCTCCACAAACAAAAAAATATGAGGATCATGAGGGCTTACCCTAGGCCAAGCAAAGGCCAAGTAATAATTGATTGAAACAACAAATGATAAATGATAATTTTACCATGACATGAAATCTTTGTTGAAGTGATGTCCACACCATGAATTTCGATCAAAGGTTTTTTGATGGATGCTTGAATGGCTTGAATACTTGTATAGGTAAGACCACTAGACATAATAGATTTTTGTAGCTAGTATGTAGAGGATAACTAAATATATCTTCATAATAATATCATGATTGATCATAATAGCTCATTCTTCATAACAGTATTCTAAGTTTAAAATGAGAAGAATTTTTTTTATATATGTATTCCAATTGAAATTTTTGATTATAGGTCGACTTGGGATCCTTTTTAATTCTCCAAAGATCGAAACCAACAAATTAAATTTTAAATAGGTCACCTTTAAGATCAAGGGCACCCCACCCTTGATTGGGTTCTTTTTTCCCAAATCCATCAAGATGTTAAGGATTTTAATATATTTTCTTAATTTGGCCCTGAAACAAACAAATTATTGATATATTTAATGTTGTAAGAAAAATAGAGTGTCCATGCAGTGTGAAATTGTCAGGGTCGACAATTTACAATGCTACAAGAACTTTCTATTAATAATATCTAATGTATTGATAAACAAAACAAAAAATCATTTGTCAATATTTTAAAGTACATGTATAAATATTTTATTGGATCTTACCTATTTATTTCCATGTTAGTTGTACTTTTACCCCTCTTGACCACTATGGTCAAATCTCACTAAATTCTTCTTTATTTTAATCAAAACTAGGGTGGGAAGAATAGTTTAATTCAATTAAGGGCCTAAATAGACATAGACTACCAAATAATAACATGATCCTATAGCTCAAGTTAAGAAATCTATAATGTCAAATACTTCATATCCTTACAATTTCATACTATATCTTATCCTTGATTTGGCATCTTGATATGGATTATCTTAAATGCAAAATGTTATCACTTTGTCATACTCTTTATGATTATATGTCAATTCCTACCTTCTATGACATTTCTGGATTAATCTTTCTTGGATGGGAGCACAATGCATAGATGTCTGTGTGATGAGCAAGCATCCCACAAAATTTTGTGAATCCAATAGTCATTTGAGTGTTACTTTCTCCTAATCTAACTGACAGTTGGGAAGCTAATGGATTTGCATGTAGGATGAGCAATTATTTTACCCCTATCCTCCCTTTTGTTTCCGTTTTTTAAACTTCACAAAATCTATCACTTGGAATGTAATTTTTGAAGCTTTATCTCCTGGAAGGAAAAAAAGAAAACTTCATAGCTATTATGTGAATTTATTGTGGCAATAGTTGAGAAAAGGCAATATTGGTATTCTTGGTGTTTTCCAAAAGCTTCAAGGTGACATTGTTCCCTTTCTTCTATTATTTATATTTGATCTCTATTTATGGCTCCTAAGTGCTAACATTATTTACAATGGGGATTTCTTTTTATGTATGTTATTGTTATTGTAGCCTAAAAATTTCATTTTTCATTATCTTTTATCCTAAAATATATAAAAAATAAGGTTGTGTTGGAAGATTGGAAGACTAATATGGGGTTTGACTAAGGAAATCCCCTAAACAACCACCAAAAATATTTTCTCCTTTTCCTATTGTTATAGGTTTTCTAGGGAAGAAGTTATCTCGTTTGATGAAATTTTTTCCAGCCTCTTTGTTTCATATTTTTATTCTATTTTATTTTAATAATTAAATATATTCTATCAAAATTATCATTATTATTGTAGTTACTTATTTCAAATTTTTCTTTCGTATTTTTTACACATAAGGGATTTTCTATACTGGTCCATACATTTGGTTACATTTTTAGGAAAGATGATAACACATCATGTGAACATCCTCACATCATGACAACATCTTGGATAGATAATTCCATATTTTACACCAAGTTCCCTATTATTTGTGTTTTTAAATTTTGTAGTCAATAAGTGATTTGTGTTCTTTTGTTCTTAGGTATTTTCACCAATTCACTTCTATTAGTCAATTTTAGTTTGGTTATTTATCACTTCATTTTCTTTTTATAATCAAATATTAAAAAAGAGATAACTATGAAACTCTAAGCATTATATTTATGTTAAACAAAAAAACACATATAATTATCTCTAATATAAAGTACAAATTTAACTCTCAAGAAATATTTCCTTTGTAAAGTTAATATTTTCATCCTTTACACAAGCCAAATTGGATGGTCAAAGACCAAATACTCTAGAAAAGCTACACATGGTTCAATAAGGTAATTTCAACTTTAGATTGAAAAGTGGCTTCTTAAATTAATATTATGACCAAAGATTTATTTGGATTAATAAATAAATTTAAGCTAGCTTAACAAAAAATGGATCATTACGAAATTAACGCCAACACTTATATTAGAGGATTTTAATTTTGTTAAATCAAAGACACATTTGATGGTCAATATTTTTGCATATTTATATATCTATGGTACATGAAGACATAAACCAAGTAGTAAAATGAAGGGTAGTTTACTTATTTTTTGAGATATGACTATTAAAATTATGAAACAGGTTGAACTTAAATGATATTGCGGGGATAAGGAAATCAAGTCATTAACAAGAATAAGAGGAACCAACTAGGCCAATACCCATAGCACCAAGGAATGGTTAATAATAAATATTATATTATAGATGAATCACTAGAACTAACAATAATAAGTCACCAAGTGAATTAAAAGAAAGTGTATGAGTTTTAATAGGCACAAAGATAAACATAGGCACACAGATAAACACCAAACATATTATAGAATTATTTTTAATGATGAACATGGCCCCACAAAAGTCATAGGATATGGACTAATTCAATTGTTCATAGTGTCAAGGACTAATGATTGGTCATCATCATAATATTAAATTTGAAGAATATTCTTTATTGTGATATTTTTTTTAAAGGGTAAACACTTTTGACCTGGAGCTATGAACTAGGGGGGGCCTCATCCTCAATATCAATTCTCAACAATTACACCCCGACGGGGTTTGAACCTTGATGGAAAGAATAACAACACAACAACTTAACCATCACACCATGCCACTATTGGCCTTTTTTTATCGTGATCCTTGGAATAAATATGCACCATAAATTTTTGGAAGATACCTTGCACCTTATTTATATGCCATCAATTTATAGCCTTTCTTCTCAAGATTTTGAAGCAAATACAATTATAATTTCCAATATAGATCATAACTAAGATTAAAGAAATTGTTTTTGAATTATGTCAAATGATACACTACTAGATTGTTAAAAATTACTTTTTGGATAGGTACAATAGGTGGCAAAAAAATTACTAAAGAGAAAAATGTCTAAAGCTTTAGGTTATTTTTTTTAACAAGTTTGACTCAAGAAAACTATAGTATAATTTCAAAATCCATTGCATTGGTATAAATAATATTTTAATTATTCAAGGAAATAAATTATTTTATATGTGACAAATATTTTTGTGCATGCATTTTCGAAGTGTTGGATCATTCTTGGAGTCAATCTTTAGATTATGAAGGCATACCCTTTTAATGTAGGTGATTCTTTGCCACATACATTTGGAGTACCTAACTATCCATGCCTTAAGGTCAAGAGATCTTCCAATTGGTGGAAGAATTCTCTTCAATGAACATCTTATGGTGGATGCAGTTGAGGTTGATTTTGATTTAGAGGCTCTTGAAATCATGTTTTTGAATGGGATGGTGGTCCCTCCTCAACCTATGTTGCCTAAAGATATTAATGTGGGTTCTTACCCTATTTTGGTAAATGGTGTTGGTGTGCCTCCTCTTATTGGTGTTGTAACTTCCACACAATGTTTGATTTCCCTAGTTAGGCACTCTTCTCCTTGTGTATTGTTATCGGTTATATCCTAATAAAGGGTTCCCCTCTCCCCTCTTCCCGACTCAATAGATTTGGATGATGATTTTGATGGAATATGATTAAAAGGATGAAGAAAATTCTTCCAAAACATGTTTCTTTGTCCCATTCTTGCATTAGGGGTGTGTTACCTACTAGGTCTAGTAATATTTTCATGTAGTTCTTTTTTATGGTTTTTATGACATTTTGTTGTAGTTGTGTTGTTGGTTGGTTGTTGTTTGTTGGAAACTCTATAAAAGGGTAGGGGCCCTTTCAATTTTATTTTTTTTACCATTAATCATAAAAAATAGTGCATGCATAGTCAATTATTAGAATAAGAACTTAAAAATATTAAAAAAACAACTTTATAAAAGCAAAACATTAAATCAAGAACTTCAATAACTACTAAAGTAGTTTATAAAATATTTTAAATAGAATTAATAACATACAATTTATCGATCACTATAGTTGCTATCTTGGTAAGGACTAATTAGAAGGTAAGAAAGGTTAGCAATAATATTGATATTTTAAAAATTGTATACCATGTACTTTTCTTTTAGGATTTTGACTTATGTCAATTAAATTATCTTTAATGTATTGAATAGTATGTAAGATGATCTAATTTTCATGGAAGTTGGAAAATAACCCCACCCATTCACAAATATCACCATCACACATCCTCGCATTTTATTCCATTCCATAAATAATTCAATGAGACTTAGAGAGTTAGATGCACAATATGGAATTGACCATTAAAGTTTAAAAAATAAGAAATTCAAATCCAAACTTTTCTTGCCCCTTTCACTAACCATGATGAACTGAATAAAGGGTGAATTGTGCCAAATTACTAATGTGGTGTTTAAACACTAAACTTAATTTGAAATGGATCATCTAGAATATTTAAGATAGGAATTCTTATTCAACACATCTAAAGTCTAATATTTTGGAGAGTAAAAATAATCTATTAGTATTTACATCAAAACACATCATCCTAGATTTGTTGCATGCTTGCTTATTTCCTTTAATTTTTCTTAGGGTCATAAAGTTGGCCCATCTAGAGGTTTGATAGAGGAGAACTTAACCCTTATGGTTTGGAAATTTTCCAAATCTATTTGTAATTACCACCAATTCTCACAAGCACTTAGACATTAGGGATTTAACAAACCAAGTTGCATGAATTTATTAAGTTCCATATGTTTCCCATGAGTCATGGGATCAATTTTGTGTAGTACATTAGGTCTGCACTTATAAGGATCACATTCATAGTCATAAATATTATCTTAAAGAGTACATAGTTGTATTTTTAAGAGAGTGATAGATGATAAAAAGTCAATCATTGACAAAATTGATCCTTGACATTTAGATAGACATTTCGACATCAAAATTAAAGCTAAGTATTCATGCATTTATTTAATCTAATTCCCACACTTACTTTTCATATTTATTTACATTTATGACAAGATCCATGCCAATTCAAACTAATCTAAGTTAATTCATTCTCTTGTTAATTATATTCATTTAATTAACTTAAATTTATTGTAAAAGAGATTTTATTCTATAATAATTTTATTTTTTAAAATAAACTAAGATAAGTTACAATGACTCTAATATATTAAAATTATTAAAAAATAAATTTTATTGAATAAATATTTAAAAAATTATTATTATTATATATAAATTATAATGTAAATTTATGTACAATTATTTTATAAATTAATATGAGATCTTAATTCACAACCAATGTATCCTACCTCTTTGACTATACGCACTCTTAGGAGATTTTATCCACTAGGCCAAAAGACATAATGGTCATAAGTACCATCTATTCCACTATAGGGACAATCTCTCCACTATAAGGAAAATATCTGCCAAGTTTGAATATGTAGTATATGAGAAGCATTAAAAACAATTAAAAAATATTCTACTAACTTTTTTTTTGTTTTCTTGTAATTCTAATGTATTAATCTTCAAATTCTCGATATAGGATAATTATGTCATGAGGTGTGAGAATGAAAGGTATATAAAAACCAAGATAGTCATCCTCCCATAAAAAACATAAAATAAAGGACAGCCAAAAAGCACATTAAGAGCTTCTTTACTTGAAGAAATATAGAAGAAGAAATAAGGGAGTTGTGAATGAAGTAGATCAACCTCATCTTGGGGTGACACTTGTTGAGTAGTTTCAAATCCAAAAGTGATTTGATTTTTTCATTTTTCTTCTCAAATTTTAAGGATGAGGGAGGGATTTATTCTAATTATAGACCAATATTTCTTGCAGAAAAATCTACAAAGGAGGAAGATATTTCTAAAGTTCTTCCTAAAATTCACCATAAACTTCATTAATGTGATGCATATTTTTCAAGAATCCAAAGGCTTTATTGATTACCAAAATTAAATTTGATGTTCACATGGATTAAATCATAATAAATATTTTTTTTTTTCAAGAATGAAGTAAATGTTGAGGATGCTTATATAGAAGAATTTGAACAATGTCCACAAATTTTTCTGTAAGATTGATTAACAAGATGCATCAAACATTGTTGAGTAACCAAAGAAATTTGGCAATGCATTTTTAGAGATTTCAAGAGGAGGTGAAACATCTCAAATTTGAAAAAAATATTACGATTAAATACATATTATTAGAATATACAAATAGGTATTAACCTATATTTGATTGTAAGGATTAGATGTAATAAAATTATAAATACAAATTATTAAAGATAAAGATAGTATCACACATTTTGTTCCAACATACTTGCAAATGATCAAGAGACATTAATATACAATAATAAAAATGGCTTAAAGGAAAAATCACAATAGCATTAATCAATATGATGAATGAAATGAAAGAGCTACAATATATAGTCTTATAAAGTTTTCAAAACTGATGAGGATGAGGAAAAGATAAAAGCCCAAAAAATAAGGGATTTCCATCTAAGTTTCTAAATCCAAGAAGATAAGGAAAAATAAAATCTCATGAAAGAATGAGAATATGTGAAAACTCATTAGCCTATCCTTCCTAATTAATAAAAAATAAATTACCCAAGTAAAAATAAATAGGTGTAATATCACACTTAGGATAGAATGTAATCAAGGTGAATAAAATATTACACCAACACCCCTTTATATGTAACTTAGGAGGAAAAAAGTGATGGCCCCAAAAAGCTAGGATTGATAAGTAAACCATGAAAAAATATGGTCCCTTAAAGAGAGAAAATGAGAACCCCCCAAAGAGGAGTACATAGATGTTTCTATATGTTACTCACAAAAATCTAAGCTAAATTGACAAGTTTTGATGAATCAAATCAAGTACCAAATAAGAATTATAGAGATTATCATATTAATATAAGAATTATATCAAGATCTAGGTAATCTTGTAGAACTGGTCAACATAAATGATGACTAAGGTTAATTATAGGACTTAAGAGCTATAGATTATTTAACCACATAGTCATGTATCATTATAGAAAATACATCTAGAGAAGTAGACACAACTCCAAAGTTTCCACCAAAGAGAAAACAAATATTCTCAAAAATTTCATTGACATATGAAAGGTAAGAGACCACAAGCATATATGAAATATTTGGTAGGTAGACTTCCCAATGAAGTGAATCTTGTAGAAATGAAGAAACCTACTATAGAGAATATTTCAAAGGCCTCAAAGAAGTTGCTCTAAACCCTAATAAAGAAATATGTGATGGAGGAATTCTATACAAGAGGAAAGTTATGTCCTCGATGGTGTCATATAGATCTAAAAAATGGGACTCAACAAAAAAGAAGAGATACATAGGAGGAATGTGTCCCAATGAGCTGAATCCAAAAGATATGTGTAATCATATTATACATAATAACTAGAAAATCTTAAATAAGTAACTCTTTTGGGCAGTTAGTTTCCATTGATGAGGCTACTCTTTCTAGAAGGTGTCTGGTTGCTGCCAGGCTCTGTGTTATGATTGATCAAGATGTGGTGTTGCCTGAATTATTTCAACTAAGCTCAAAGGTGGGATGTTGGAAACAACAAGTTGTTTTTGAGTCCTTTTTGTTTGTGTGCTTCAAGTTCAAAAAATTAGGCCATTGGGCTAAGGAGTGCCCTATGAAGGTGACTCCTCCTAAGGTTGCAACTCAACCTAAGGTTTGGAAGGTAAAGGAGGCTAAGGGGTTCACTGCTCCTCTTAAGTAGGGTGATTTTGGTGTTGGTTATGCTTCAGAGGTTGAAGCTAATAATGAGGATCAGATTTTTCCTCACCCCCCAGAGGGGGAGGAGACCAAGAAGTCTGAGGATGAGGTTTCTTTTCATTAAAAGGAGATTGATGTGGATCATGTGTCAGATAATTTGTGCTCCCTTAAACGAGTTATTTTGGAGTCAAATGTTGCTCCTTCACCTCCCCTAGATTGTGCAATGAGGGAGCATTAGTGGTGGTGGATACATGGAACAAGGAAGATGATGGTTATACCTTGGTGAGGGATAGAACGAAGAAAAATTCTTCCCCTACCCCTCAGCCCCACAAAGGGGTTACCGTGAGAAGGAAACAAGTGGATTGTGGGTTTGAACAATGGGGTTAGGGGAGGCCCTCTTTGCAGAAAAGTAGGGAGCGGGATTGCAAACATGATATAGTGGAGGGTGTGCAAAAGACTCTTTTGATCTGTGCTCTAAGAGCACCCCCTCTTCGTGCAAATGAAGATCATTTCTTGGAATCTTATGGGGTTAAATAATGTGCATAAACATGACCTCCTGAAGAATCTGATTTGAGACCATAAGCCAGATATTTTGTTGATTCAAGAAATTAAAATGGAAATGGATAAGTCGAAGAATTTAAAGAACTTTTTCAAGGATTTTGGATTTCATGGGGTGAGATTTGATGGTGCATTCAGTGGCCTAGCTACCTTTTGGAACTCTAGGTTGGTTAAAGGGTTTCTGATTGCAGATGGTTTCAATCATGTGGACACTAGATTTTTTCATCTTCGAGACAACTCATCTTGGGCTATTTCTAACATCTATGCTCCCAACTTGAGGAGGGCTAGGAAGAGGATTTGGGATGAGCTCGATTCTCTTCGGGCTGGTTTTTTGTCTCTCCCTTGGCTAGTCATGGGAGATTTCAATACTCCCCTATTTGATAATGAGAAATTGGGTGGCTCTCAGGCCCATCCTGACAATCGTTTGGAGCTTAGAATGTTTATTGATGATAATGCCCTTGTTGATGTGGATTTGACGGGTTCTAGGTTCATCTGGTCTAACAGGAGATTTGGTGCTGAGAATATCCAAGTTAGATTGGATCAGTATCTTGTTTCAACCTTGTGGTTTGTGGACTTTGCTTGTTCCCTCTCTTCGATTATGAGGTGTAGTTCGGATCATTTCCCCATCTCATTTGTGGTTGACAAGGTTGGGAGTAGAAAACATTTTAATTTTAATTTTGAAGCTATGTGGTTGATGAATTCCAGATTCTTGGATTGTATCAAGAGCTGATGGCAAGTGTGCATTGATGGGAGTGTGCTATTCGGAGTGGTTGAGAAGTTGTCTTTTATGAAGATAAATCTCAAGAAGTGGAACGGAGAGTCTTTTGGTCACATATTTGACTCTAAGAGGTCTCTAATTCATCGGTTGGATCTTTTTCAAGAGAAAATTCAATCTAAGGGTCTATTGGAGGAGCTTCAGTTGTAGGAGAACTCTCTTTTGGATCAACTTCATGATATTGTTGCTAAGGAGGAAGATTTCTAGAGGTAGAGGTCTCATGTTATGTGGCTCAAGTCTGGGGACCAAAATTCTAAGTTCTTTCATCTTACTACCCTCAAGAAAAAATCATTGAATAGGATCTCCTCCATCATAGATGATGGTTTGCGGTTGACTGAGGAGGATGCTATTAGGAGTGCTTCTGCAATTTTTTTTTAGCATCTACTTAGAAATGACTTAGATTGGAACCAACATTGTGTGAAGGCTTCTCTAGATGTCATCCCTCAACTTGTCTTGGAGCATCTTAATAGAGATGTGATTGATATTCCTTCTTCACTGGAGATTAAGGAGGCAATGTTCTCCTTTGAAGGGAATAAGGCCCCTGGGTCTGATGGCTTCCCTTTCCTATTTTTTCAATCTTGTTGGGATATTTTGGCAGAGGATGTGATCAATGCTACTGATGAATTTTTTGGATCTAGAAGATTTCTTAGAGAGTTGAATGCGACTTTCATTGTTTTGATTCCCAAGACTAGTGATGCCAATGCCTTTGGAGACTTCCCAATCTCTGCAATTCTATTTATAATATCTTCTCTAAGGTGTTTTCCACTAGGCTCTAGAGGATTATTCCTGAGCTGATTTCTAAGCACCAAATTGGTTTTGTTAAGGGAAGAAAAATCCTGGATTCAATCATTATGGTCCATGAAATTTCCCACTCTCTTAATTCTAATAAGAAGCTGAGTTTTTTTATGATGCTGGAATTTCTCAAGGCCTATGATAGGGCCAGTTGGAAGTTCTTGTTGGCTTTTGTGGCTTGTTTTGGGTTTTGCCAGAAGTTTATGCAACTCATCGAACAACTTATTTCGACTCCTTCTTTTGGTGTTATTGTGAATGGTTCTCCTTCTCCTTTTTTTTCTGGAGCTCATGTGCTTTGAGATAGGGAGACCTTATCTCTCCATTGATTTTCATTTCGATGGTAGAAGCTCTTGGTCGGAAATTCAGAAGGTGTTATCTACTGGATCCTTGAGGGGTCTCTACCCTTCTTCCAAATGTGAGCCTGTTACTCATCAATAATTTATTGATGATACTATCCTCATGGGTGAATCTTCTGTTCGTGAAGTTAGGGTTGTTAAGATGTTGATTGAGGCTTATAAGAAGGCATATAGGCAATATATTAATCTTCCCAAGAGTCATATTTTCTTCCTTAATACCCTTGAGTTTCTCCAATTTAATCTGGCTAGGATTCTTTCCTACAATCAGGGTGAGTTGCCTTCGACCTATTTGGGGCTTCTTTTGTGTATTTCTAAGACTTCAAACTCCTTTTGGCTTGGAATCTTGGATAAATTTAGTAGGAAGTTGGTTGGTTGGAAGGGGTCAATTCTCATCCAGGTGGGGAAAGTACAAATCATTTAATCTACTCTTTAGAATCTCCCCTTGTATGCTACGAGTTTATTTAGAATTACTGCTAAATTTGAGGAAAAAATGGAGCAGATCATGAGAAGATTTTTGTGATCGAGGGTTGAAGCTAAAGCGAGAATTCCTCTTGTGGCATGGGACCTGGTATGTAGGCCTAAGAATTGGGGTGGTCTGGGGATAAGAAATATAAGAATATTATCTCTTGTAGGGACCTAATTACTAATGGTGTTAGGTGGTTGTTGGGTGATAGTTCTAGTATTCTATTTTGGGAAGATGTTTGGTGTGGTTTTGAGCCTTTGATCAATTTTCCTTGGGCCCCTCCTATTGTTTCAGTGTGAAAATTCCTTTTCAATAACTTGGTTGTTGACTATATCCAGAATGGGGCATGGAAGTATTTTCAGGACTGGGACCCTTCTTTGATTGTCCTTTACGAGTTCTTGTGTAATGTCAGGGTTCCTCTTTTTTCCAAGACTAGATCGAGTGATTTGGGCCCCTTGTGCGTATAGAAAGTTTTATGTGGCCTTGGTTTTTGTCAATTTGTTGGAGAAGCTTAACACTTTTCCATTATGAGGGAAATTATGGAATAAGATGTTGATGTAGGTGAATGTTTTTTACTAGTTGCTTATGTAAAGTAAAGTGTTAACTCAAGACAACCTTTGCAAAATAGGATTTGCAATTCCTAATAGATGTTTTCTTTGTGAGTCTGAAGCGATGAGTGACTTTCACCTTCTCCTTGGTTGTAGATTTTCCTCTCTCATCTAGAGTAAATTTCTTGCCCTTTAGAATCTGGATTGGGTTTTTCCAGGTTCTCTTTGTTGCTTTGTAGAACAGTGGAAGTGCTTCTTGCCTTCCCCCATTCTTCAAAGGTTGTGGGATCTCATGACCCTGCATATTGCTTGGGGTATTTGGAAAGAACGTAATAACATAATTTTTCATGATTCTAAACTCAAGATAACTAGTGTCTTCATCAAGATTTGTAATTTTTTTTTGGAAAACTTTGCTCTTGTTGGCTCTGAAGCTCAATGTTGTGCTCCATCCTCTTTTTTGGTTGGGTATGACTTATTGGTGATTGATAATTGGAAGATTCCCCTCATTCCGTTTGAGGTTGTTAAGTCCAATACAAATGATATATTGAGTACTAAGTGGAAGCCCCACCTTCACGGTGGGTTAAGATTAACTTTGATGGGGCAGCCAAGGGCAACCCTAGGTCTACATGTTGTGGGGGTGTTGAGGAATGATATTGGCAGGTTCTTGGGAATGATGGCACTCCTATTGGGAAATCGAACCAATCACTATGTGGAAGTTGAGGCTGCATTCATAAGTATTAAATTTTCCTTGGGAAAGGGCTTCTCTAAACTTTGGGTGGAGGGAGACTCTTTAAACATCATCAACTACCTACGTGGAATCCAAAAGCCTAGCTGGATTGTCAACGATATTATTATAATGTTAAGATCTTGTGAGGAAACTTGTGTTTCTCACATTTATCGAGAGGGAAACTCATTGGCAGATTCTTCATTAATGAGGCTATTAGAATTAATGAGTATAAGGCATGGGAGGAGTACTCCCTCCTTCCTGAGGGTGCTAAGATTTTAATGTAAAATGATGGATATGGCTGAGCTTATTTGGTGGATTTATATTACCACTAGTACCTGCATTATAGTCACATGTTTTGTGGGTATCACTTTTCTCATTGGATCTCAATTGAACGTTTCTTTTCAAGGGTTTCTGCTACTGGTTATTGTGAATATGGGGGGTGACTGAAGTAGAATTGAGCCCCAATCCTACACTAGTTTGAGGAAGAATGTGAAAATTTGGAGGATCCTCAAGAATGGTAACTTTATGCCTTTCTTGGAGAGGCTACATGGCCATGACCCCAAGGCTTCGATGGAATTTGTTTCATATTGGCATAATCGTAAGCTTCAAGTTAAGGGTATCATATTCAAGATCAATGAGGATTTTATTGCTGCTATTACTGGGGTGCCTGTGGTTGGTCATAAATTCTTCAAAGATAAGAAGAGAAATGAGGGGGCTATGGCTCAATTATTTAAGGATGATGAATAGAAAAAGCTTATCAAGATGTTGTCTTGGGGCTACAAGAGGACGTCTCTCAAGAAAACTTGGGCAGATATTGTGGAGATTATTATGCAGTATGTGACCCTTGAAGGTAGGTTTGCTACAATCTTAGGCCACCATTTCACTCATTTATATCATTTTAGACATGGGTTGTTTATTTCGTTGCCTTTCTTTCTATTTTCCTCATTGGAGGTTTCTGTGTGTGAGATGAGGATTGTTAGGGTGGACCAATTACACTTGATCCATGAAGAATCAAAGCATAATGGAGCCACTAAACCTCAATCTACCAAACAAGATCATTCAAAACTCAAAGTTAAACTAAGCATTTTATTGAAATTAAAAGCTACACACTACAAAAATAGTTAAATTCCTACTCTAACCCATTTGAAACTTATCCTGTTTTAGAATTGGTGTCATGTTGATGTGGAACAACGACCCTTTCCCAATCCCCTGATCAGTGGTTCTGTTTCAATCGATTCTATGGAAGAGAAACAATGAAACCTTTGTGATGAAATGGATTTAAAACTTGATTTAAGATAAAATGGACATAATGCAAGCTAATTAAACATGATATTATACTAAAAATGATCTAATTATGTGATTTCTAAGCTACTCTAAGCTATTTCTTTGCTAAAAGATGAAAACCCTAATTTATAATTAAGCTAAGATGGATGCAAGGAAGCCATTAATGGATGCTTTGAGCTATTTATGCAACTAAAATGAACTAAAACAAGTTAAATTTGAGTAAAATATGAGTGTGGATGCAAGTTAATTCAACATCATAAGTGTGCAATTGAAAGATGAATGAGATTCAAAAATATAAGTTTTCTCTGAAAAAGACGGATCCATTTGTCTCCAAATAGTGACCTATTTATAGGAGAGCAAATGAGAAATGGAGGGTTGAGATTGAAAAGATTAATCAATGGTCAAGGATTAAAGGAAGACGAGACATGAATCATGGATTCTCATCAAAAGATGAGAATGCATGATGGGATTTAATCAAGGGTTCTCATTTGCCTCAAACAAACACACTTTTGACCTGCACACACAAGTTAAAGGTGACTTGTTCAAAAGGTTAAAAGATAACTTGTAACTAAAGTTACAAGGTAACTTGCATTTGAATCCAAGTGAAAATATCATTCTCAAATGATGGAGGAATAAGAATATTCTTTTGGAATATTCCTATGGGTGAGGAAAAAGACATTTTGCAAATTAAAAAAAAGTTTTGACTATGCAAAAAAGGGGATAAGGAATATTCCATGGGAATATTCCCTTTGATTAGAGGAAAGTTAGATTAATTGCTAATTAAACAAAGTTTAATCACACAATTAGGGGATTTTGGAGGAATAAAGTGATTTTCGTTAAATTAAATGATTTAGTGAATGAAGAAAGGTGAAATGACATTTTATTAAGTAACTTAGGGTTATTTAATTAAATTAGAAGACTTAGGGAATTAAATTAAATATGTTGATTTATTTAATTTAATTAGATGAAATCTTAGCATGAAAGGGGGTGAATTAACCCGATTTAATAAATTAGATTAATAGACAAAAATGCCATAATTAATTAAATAGCTAGACTAATTTAATTAATTAAGCAAAAAGAGGATGGATTTCAAACGTAATGATGTTAATAGACCTGTTTCAAGTGCATGATACCATTCATAACACTTTTTAGTGTCTACATTTTTCCCCTCTTTGAAGCGAGGTACCTACTGTTTGGGTTCAAAGAATAATGCTCCTCAGATGAAAATTGTTGCTCAAATCATAATTTTTTTAATTTATTTTTTCTGAATTTTGAGATGCCCCAACGGAAGGATAAAGTTGATTCCCTACCCCTTCGAGAAATCGGGTGAAAATTTTGAATTTTGGGTTGATTTCTCGATAAAGATGAAAATTTGCCCTAAGGAGGTCCAAAAAGGCTTTGAGATGCAAGAATTATGCCAAAACATAAAAAGTGATGCAAAATTAGGCTTCGATTGGAAAAATTGGTGAAAATGATGATGAACCCTAGCTTGAAGGTGAAATTAGGGAAAACAATCCTAATTTGCTAGCATAAATAAGCCAAGAAGAGTTACTTTCAATTCATTTGTGCATTCACACTTAAGAGATTCTTGCTGATTTGAGCTTTGAACCTCCAATGAAATGGAATGTCGCAAGCTTCCCAGACACATCTCCGATAGAGTTCGAGAGTTCCAATAGCTTCTAGGTGCAGGACCATTGGTATATAACTCAAAACTTGATTTGAAATTTGACTTTTTGATGCATTTAATGCGCTTTAGAATTTAGACTTTGGTGACATCGCTATATAGCAACACCCAAATTGCAATTGGCGATGCCAAAATGAATTGTATCGATGCATTTGTTTTTGGTGATTTAGAATTAGGGATTCTAATTTTAAATCATGACACATTCTTATTTAGTGATGCCCATGCCGATTTAGAAATTAGGGTTAGGGTTTCCAAAGTATAAATAGTGACGCCATTGTATTTGGTGACGCACATTTCGGTTTGCGATTTAAAATACCTTTGGGCATCACAATTTGAAATTTGAATATAGCAACGCTATTGAAAATAGTGATGCTATTGTGATTTTTGAGATGAAAATTTTAAATTGAGTCAAATTTCCTTGATCTGACGCTGTGCACTTCGTGGATGCAGGAGGTCATTCCATTGCGAATATCATGGGAGCATAGCCCCGCCATTTTGGAGAGGCTTAGCGATTTGTCAGAGTTACGCAAGGAGCACTTGGAAGAGATTGGCGTTTAGTATGTTGCATACATGCCTACCATCCAGACACATCTCACTATGATGATTGCCTTGTGTGAGAGATGGCATAGTGAGACCTCGTCATTCCACCTTCTGACAGGTGAGGCGACGATGACCTTGGAGGATGTTTGGAAGATATTGTGCTTACCCATTCACAGTGATCACATGATTTACAATATTGATGTCAGACTTGATGCCTGCCACAAGGTGATGGAGATGGAGGATATTGTGTTGGTGACATCTCAGATCGACCTCAAGTCATACAGAGGTCATGTGGCCACCTTTAGATTGATTATTGCAGCCATTATTTTGGGGTTCTTGGCCCCAGATAGACGTAGCAAAGGATTCATCACAGGATGGGGCTTGGCATGGCATCAGATGTTGCACAAGAGGACACTCTTTGTATGGGGGCTTGTGATGCTAGCCTCCTTATACCATGATATGCATGACTTTGTCTATTGTGACGACATGGCTATTGGTGCAGGGGTGACTCTGCTACATATTTGGGAATGGGAGCACATTGCAGTGCTCTGACCGATTGTTTAGATGGAAGATGTTGAGCCAAATGATCCCATGATCTAGCCATATAGAGGGGCCATCACATTGAGGCATACTGGATAGATTTGGCTCTTGTATTGGAGATGGGTGATTGACGATATGACAATTTTCTACTGGTTCGGCTATAGATGCCATCCTAGTATGATGATACCCAACAATTATACTTCACCAAGTAGAACTAATATATGTAGGGTCATGATCATACAATAATAGAGTGGTATTTACTTGATAGGGTTTCTCACCAATTTGGTGATATTCAGGATAGGCCAGATGATAGATAAAGGGCCATTTTTGTGAGTCGGTCAGAGAGGTTCCCACATGGAGACCGACCATTCCAGCTCCTGAGGAAGTCGAGAGCTTCAGACAGTTAGTGGCTCAACCCTGGGCCTATGATTAGGGTTAGGCAACAAAATAGAACATGCCAACATATGATGCTTGGTTTGTCCCTCTATGATGACTGATAGATCCAACAGGGTCTCCTCCTCGAGAGAGACCCAAAGGCAACAGGGTGAGAGAGAGGATAGGGTCGCTAGGATGGTCAAGTTCCGAGGGCTCCACCGGTGGGACAACAAGTTCCAAATTAGCCTCTAGTGGTACAAAAGGGACTATTACAATAGCAGACAACACCACCATTGGCACCACAAGATGCTAGAGATGCACAGATTTAGCAGCTACAGCAATAGGTGTAGACATTGAGTAGTGAGTGGGATCAGGCCCATCATCAGGTTTTGGGTATTACTATTAAGAGAGATTAGGCCCTACAACGTTTATAAGTCATGACGATGGAGGGGGACTAGGAGGTCACTTGATGCTAGTAGGTAGAGGCTATGAAGGTGGCCACACATGCCAAGACTATTTCAACCAGGCTATACCGAGAGGTTGTGACAAAGGCCACATATTATAGGATGCACTACCACTGAGATTTACTAGTGGCACTGAGACAACCAATTTTTTTTGCAGCACAATGATGCACAACCACGAGCAAAGGATCAACCTAAGAGGTAGGTTGGAGAGTGTAGTAGCCATCAGGGCTAGCCATTTTGTACATAAAATTTTTGATTTTATTGCCCCATTCTCTATCATAGATATACATTCATGGGATCCTTTTTGATAGCCTTGTGGATATTGCACTTATCATTGATATACATAAATTTATCTAGATTTTGTACCATGTCATTCATTTTTTGATATAAATATGATACAGATATAGAGGATTTATAATGAGATGTACACACTTTATTTTGTTGTTTATGATTGTATGGATGCATATTACATGAGATGCTTATATTTGTTTATGTATGGATGCAATTTAATTATGCTTATGTGATATGTGATGATCATGATATGATATGTGATGCAAATGATGTGGATGCATTTCCTTTTGTGTATTTTCCATTCAATTAATGAGATTATCATGTATGCACATGGATGTATGGATGCAAATGTTGATGATATGCAATGATTTAAGATGCTTAGAATAACAAATTTATATTATTCTTCACAACTTAAATGATGATGCAAAATGTATGATGTGATATGCAGTGATTATGCCGATGGATTCTTTATGCTATGAGTATGAGATGCATGTATCCTAAAGATTTATGGATGCAGGATGGATGTATTGATGATGTTTTTATCGACTGTCATGGTACCAGGTTAGCACAGAGAGAAGATAAAATAATAAATAATGAATAACCGTTGATTCTTATGATTTCTTAAAAAGATCCAACAAGTCTATGATCCATCGATACTTTATTAGAGATGGTGATGAGACAATGCAAGATATCAGATGAATGCAGGATGATGAGGTGCTCACATATCAAGATTGGGATTTTTCATTGTTCCTTATTGTTTGATATAACACATAGAAACGATGCTCAAGGTATTGATAACCAAGATGGCATTGTATCGTGTAATGGACTTTGACCCAACAAACAAATAAGATAGTTCTTGTTCACATCTCGACATATGAAAACCTCATTGGAATGTAAGTTAGAAGCTTAAAATATATTGGACCAAAGCATACGCAATATTCAAAATACCCCAAGTGACCTTCCAACACACAACTAAGCAAGTATGCGCCAAGATTATATTACAAGAATACCCACAAGCACAACAAATGAAATATCATGATCAATGCCCCAATCCTTTCTCTCTAAATTTTTTTGATAGACATCATCAAGAGGTCTTGGGAATGGGTCATTAAGATAAATCATAAGAAAATATCAAAGACAAACAATTAGTGCTATCTATATCTCTTGCCTTGTTTAATTTAGCTAAAGTGATAACTGATACTGATGCCCATTGTAGGAAGGATACATCCTATGACATGTTGATCAGAGGTTGTTTGATGTTAGGATGATGATGCTAAGATGAGTCATTGATACAAATTTCATTGATGTATTTACCTATGATCTAGACTTTAGATTTTGACACTTAGGTTCTCACTTTACGACATGCTATACTTTCTTTCTACTTGACTTACCAAAGGGTGAAGGCAATGATCAATTTATTATGGGTGGAGGTTTGTTACGAGCGAAAGTGAGATGAGATGGGTGATTTTGGGTTTTTTAGAATATTTCAATGTTTTTGGTATTTTGAAAGTTTATGTGAATGTTTTGGGCTTTCAATTGTTTGAGGCTATTTAGGGGTTTTTGGAAATTTTTCTAATGTTTTTGATATTTTTTGATATTTGAATGTTTTGATATTTTTTGGAATATTTCAATGTTTAGGGATTTTCGAGGAGTTTCGACCAAGAACCTAACCTAGGGGTCTTGGGGGTTGATCAAAGATAAGCCTTGCCTACGTTATACATGCAAAGACCGCATAGTTAGACCAACTCGACCTATTTATAGGATGAAGATAGAAAAAATGATGGAAAGTTAGTTTATTATGACAAACCCCTGAAGGACTGACCTAGGGTATCTTAGGGGCACATCAATGATGGCCTTGCCTACGTTCAGCTCAGAGATGACGTAGTTCGACAAGGATACTACTTTTTTGGATTTTTGTTGTTTGACATTTTTAGGGATTTTGATGTTTTTTGGATATTTTGGATTTTAGCCTTTACATTTTGTGAATGTTTTTAGATTTTGTCTCTACAAGATTTTGGATGTTTTGGATTTTTGATAAGATTTTATGAATGTTTTTGGATTTTAGTTGTACAGGATTTTGGATGTTTTGGATTTTTGATAAGATTTTATGAATGTTTTTGGTGTGTTGTGATAAGATTTATGATGACCTCAAGATATACAAGGACTCAATACGGTCCATAACAAGTTTCCCCTAGCATGATAGGTTAGACTACTTCGATATAGGTAGGACAAACTAACCTTTGAAATATGCCAAATAGTACTAAAGAGATACGATACTTCACATCATCAAGCTAGGATAAGGATGCAGATAGGTGATGGATGAATGATAGTGCAAAGAATGATGGGACCAAAGAGGCAAAGAATATATGGAGGTGATTTATTTATGTGAGGCACTTGTTTTCCAAGTTTTCACCAAGTTACTTGCCCAAAGTGCCACCGAGGTGGTTTTCACTAGAGGATGATTTGTTTTTTTACTTTTTCAATCCTTTTTCAAGTTTTTTGGGTTTTGATTATTTTTATTTTTTGATTTATACCCTTCAAGACTAGGCATAGAACTTTTTGAGATGAAAGTTGTTAGTTGGCTCCTACAAGGGTTCACCTTTAGGTGTTGATAACTGATATGCTCTTGATCCATAGCTTGTTGTGACAACAAAGGGCCCAACCACTTAGGCTCAAATTTTCCTTTACTTTCTTGATATGGTAAATTCTTTTGATTTTGCTTTAGGACAAGATCCCCTACCTCAAAAGACTGAAATTTGATTCTCTTGTTATAGCTCTGTTTCAATCATTTTTGATATACTTGCAAGTGATTAAGGGCATCAAGACTACACTCGTCTAGGAACTTTAGCTCATTCAGCCGAGATTCTTTGTATTCTTCATCAATGATCATATTTTGTAGTGACACTCGTCTTGATGGGAGCTCAACCTTAATAGGAAAGATAGCTTCTAATCCATATATCAAGGAGAAAGGGGTTGCACCTATTGGTGTGCGGATACTAGTTCAATAGGCCCAGAGAGTGGGATTTAGCTGTAGATGCCAGTCATGACCAACTTCATTGACTATTTTATTCAAGATTTTTAGGATGGTTTTGTTTGTAGCCTCTTCTTGGTCATTGCCTTCAGGATAATATGGGGTAGAGAATCGCTGTTGGATGTTGAATTTTTGGCACAACTATTTCACATCCTGATTCTTAAGGGGTGTCTCATTGTATGAGATTAGGGTTTATGGGACACCATAAAGGCAGATGAGGTAATTCAAGATAAACTTATCAATTTTCTTCCCAATTATGTAGGTCATAGGAATGGCTTCTATCCACTTAGTGAAGTACTCAATGACAGTTATGATAAACTCGTGGCCATTAGATGAGGTTGGGGTGATTTTTCCTACGAGGTCAAGTCCCCATTATGAAAAAGGCCAAGGTGTGATTATGGGTTACAATTCCTAAGCTGGTGCATGAATCAAATCTCCATGTTGCTGACATTGGGCATACTTCTACACATACTGATGAGCTTCCTTCTCCATGGTTGGCCAATAGTATCCAGTCCTTAATAGTTTCTTAGCTAGTGTCATGCCACTAGAATGCAAATGACATATGACATTGTGTACTTCTATTAGAGTAGTTAAGGCTTACTCCTAGTTATGACATTGTAGTAATGTTCCTTCAATGCTTTGACAATAAAGGGTGTCACCTAGGATCACAAATCAAGATGCCTTTTTGACAAAGGTCTTTTTAAAGTTTGAGGTGATATCAGATGGGAGGGTTCCTCTACTTAGGTAGGTAAATATGTCATGATACCATGGGGATCCAAGACCAACAATGAAACACACAAATTCAAATTCAGGGATTTCAAAATTTGGCATGAGAAGTTGTTCTACCAAGAATTCACATTGGAGGACGTTGTTTGGCATGTCCAATAGTGATCCAATCGTTGCCATGGCATCTGTTGCTCTATTGTTCATGTGAGGAATCTGCTCAAAAGTTATGTCTATAAAGAGATCTATGAGATTCCTTACCATCTTCTTGTGAGGGGTGAGCTTTTCATCTTTAGTTTGATAGTCATCATTGACATGGTTAATAATCAGTTGTGAGTCTCCATAGACTTTCATTTCTTGAATCTGCCACTAAACTGCTATCCTTAAACCTATGATTAGGGCTTCATACTCAACAATATTATTAGTGCATGGAAATGATAACCTGTATGAATTTGGAATGCAATCACCTTGAGGGGTGATGAAAATAATGCCTGATCTAGATCCATGTTGGGTGAATGATCCATCAAAGTACATTTTCCATTGATCTGTGAGGTTGAGAAGGAATATTGATTCATCAGGAAACTCACATACCAAAGGATTTTCTGCATAGATGGGTGCTTCTTCTAGTTGTTTAGTGATCATATGTCCTTTGATTTCCTTGCACTCCACATAATTTATGTAAAATTTAGTTAAGATAATCACTCATTTGGTCATTCATCTTGTGAGAGTTGCCTTAGATAAAATTTATTTTAATGGGTCTATCTTTGCAATGAGCTTGATTTGATGTGACAACATGTAATATTTGAGCTTATATGAAGCAAAAACTATTGCTAGGCATGCTTTGTCAATAGGTGAATAGTTCATTTCATATCCCACCAAGGTTTTTCTAATGTAGTAGATATATCTTTCCTTTCTATTCTCATCATGTTATGCTAAAAGAGCTTCTAGTGTTGCTGATGTTGTTGAGATATATAAGATCAATGGCTTGTTTGGTATTGGCGGCATGAGCACTGTAGGTGTTAGTAGATAATCTTTGATTTTTTGGAAAGATTTATCACACTTTTCATCCCATTTGTAAGTTATCCATTTATGGAGAAGATGTGAAAAAGGGGTGGATCTTATCTAATAGTTGTGCTATGAACCTTCTGATGGACTGCAATCTTCCTTGTAATCCTCTCATTTGTTTTAGTGTTTGTGGTGGTTCCATGTTGAGGATTTCTTTTACATTTGTTGGATAAATTTATATCCCTCTTTGTGAGACAATAAAGCCAAGAAGTTTCCCTGATGTAACCCAAAAGACACACCTTTTTGGATTCAGTCATACCTTGTATTCTTCAAGCCTATCAAAGATGGGTCCTAAGAATTTTATGTGCTCACTTCTTTTCTTTGATTTTTCCAAAATATCATCCACATAATCTTCAACTTTTTTGTGGATCATGTCATGGAAGATGAGGGTCATTGCTCTTTGATAGGTTTCTCCTGCATTATTTAACCCGAATGACATCACGTTCCAACAATATGTTCCCCATGGACAAGTGAATACAGTTTTATGTTGGTCATCCTTGGCGATTATGATTTGATTATAGCCTAAAAAACCATCCATGAGTGATAGTATTTCATTCCCAACTATTAATTCTAGAATGAGGTCGATGTTGGGAAGAGGAAAATCATCCTTTGGGCATGCTTTATTTAAGTACCTGAAATCAGTGCAAATTTTGATGCTCCCAGTGGGTTTTGAGACCGGTACTAGGTTTGAAACTCACTAAAGATAATCTATTGGTCAGATAAACCTGATGTCCAGAAGTTTTTGTAACTCTAGTTTCACCAAGAGTGCTATCTTAGGGTGCATCTTTCTTAACTTCTGCTTGATTGGCTTGGATTCAGGATATATTGCTAAATGGTGCACAACTACTTCAAAATCAAGGCCAAGCATATATGTGTATGACCATGCAAAGTTAGCCCTCTGTTCTTTTAGGAATGTTGCTAGGTTCTTTCGTTCTTCATCCAATAGGGATTCGACATAGAAAGTGATTTGGGGTGCTTCTTTTATCCCTAGATTGACTGAGGTAGCCTTTTCTACTAGCACTGCTGAATTTTTAGGATACATTGCACTAAGGGGGAGATTGAATCCCTCATCCTTGGGCACCTTAGAGAAGTTTTCACCCTCAAATATGTCCTTTCTCTTTACTTTTTTAGGATCAGAGAGTGCCATAGTGTGGTTTTCACTCAAGGATCTACATGTTAGCCGTATTTCATCAATTTTGTGACTGAAGAATTCAATCGTCTCTCCATAGTATGCCCCTATATCCATCTCTACGTCAAAACCTTCTTTGTGATCTACCCAGGATAAGTTTTCGTAGAGTCCCATAAATTTTGAGATTGTTTCATTATTTTCAAATAAATCAAGAATCAATGGTAGTTATTGGTCCATTTCAATAATTTGCGGGTATACCAGGCATAGTTTAGTGGGTTGATTGCTTGGAATAAAGGACGTAATGGATATCATGAATAGGGAATTATTTTCAAATAGGTCGCCCATATAAGGAGGGAAGTCATCTAAGGTCGTTTCATGTGGTGTAGGTAACCAAGAGGAAGCCTCAACCATTTTAATGGAAGTACCTTTGCCAATAAGGGTAATATTGCTAGTAGTACAACCTAAACCAAGATTATTTAATCATTTCTCAGGAATGATAGGTTCTAGAAAGCCATTTCTATTTTGTCCCAGTTTCTCATTCTTGTTATAACCCATTCCCTTTATGAGATACAAGCCTTTATTATCATCTTCCATAGGAATAACAAGGATAGGTCATTCATCCTAATAGAGGAGTTTAGATATATCCTCCCCGTTGACATCTTCTTGATTCATACCCCCCCATTTGGTGAAGGTAGTAGCTGCCATCTTGATGGTTTTAGGCTCTTTGGTGCTAGATGTAGGTTTCCCATGAGATTGAGGAGAAAGAGGTAATTCTCCTAAGACAAAGGTATCCTTTAGGAGCTTATAATTCCCACACCCATCATCTTGGATTACTGCTTTGATGTTAGGAATATTCGACACAATGGGTGTATTTATTGTTGAGGTAGATGCAAGAGATGACAGATTAACAAATGAGGTAGGTATAGATGTAGGTCCTTCATTATTTTTAGGCACTTGGGGGATCTTCTAGAACCTAGCCTCAATATTTTTGTAGTAGTAAAAAGGCTCAGGATCTCCATAGATGGTCATTTCTCTGCCCTCAAAAGGAAACTTGACACATTGATGGTAGGTTGAGGCAACAAATTTTAAGGCATGGATCCATGGTCGGTCAAGTAGAATGTTGTATGAAATATCAAGATCTAGCACTTGGCAAGTAGTTTCTATAATGATACGTCCCACTTGAATGGGTAATGCAATGATTCCTTGTGATACTTTCTCTTGGTCATCATATGCCCTAATTGTGGTACTCTTTATTTTCTCAATGGTATCTTCTGAGTAGCCCAGGTTTTGATCAACTTAAGGGCACAAATGTTCAAACCAACACCTCCATCTTCTAAGACTCTTTTGATCTTATTCTTATGAATGTAGACCTCAAGGTGTAAAGAACGATTATGAGATGGTTGTGATGGTAGGTCTTG
This sequence comes from Sequoiadendron giganteum, assembly GCA_007115665.2. Classification (NCBI taxonomy): domain Eukaryota; kingdom Viridiplantae; phylum Streptophyta; class Pinopsida; order Cupressales; family Cupressaceae; genus Sequoiadendron; species Sequoiadendron giganteum. Next base: position 436,483,559 of record CM021107.1, on the reverse strand, counting down.
CTCGAAAAAGGTAAGAAGATGATCAATAATATGTCCTACCATAGCGTGAAACTGATTTGTATCAATATCCTTGGGGACATATGAATCTGATAAGGCTTTCTCTAAGATTAATCTATGTGTGGGAGATAGCCTCAATAGTTCTAAGATTGATATTTGTGTAGGGGTCTTCTTAAGATGGTCTAGGAGATTATTCTTGTTGGGATTTGATGTTGGAAAAGTAGGTTGTGCCCTAGACTAGGATGGGACTCCTTGGATAGTGACCTTTCCATGCCATTTAGTGACTCCATACTCGACACTTGGTACCTTGATGGTGATGATCATAATAATGCTATCACAAGATGTGATCACGTTTGAATAGCTATGTTGCACATTTTTGTAATCCTTAGCTTTTCTGTTGTTGTTCCCTTTGTTATGATCTAGCATAGGGTTCTTGTATATCTTGAGATCCTGATTCCCAGCTGGTACTTCAACAAAGATGGTGTCGTTCTCTATGAGATCTTGGATAATGTTCTTGAGTCTCATGCAATTTATAGTTTTGTGTCCTTTGATTTTATGAAAATCACAAAGATCATTTTTGTTGTACTAGGATGGTTTCTCTTCCGGTTCTTGGTAATTTTCAAATTTGGGCAATGTTATCAGATTTGATTCTACCAAATTTTTCATGATGCTTTCGATGGGTTCAAATAATTGTGTGTACTTGTGCTTGGGATAGTTGTTCCTATTGGTAGTTCACCTTTGTTGCATCTCAATGTTGTTGATTTGATTGTTCTGAGGGGGTATTGTTTGTTGCATAGTTGGTTGAATGTTAGAAACTTGATTGTTATTGGGTCTAGGTGCACTTAAGACCACCTTGGAATCTACCACACCATCATTTATCACATTTCTATTTTCATCCCAGACACAAGGTTTGTCATTTGAACTAGTTGATGGGCGGTTGTAAGCCTGATTATTTCCCTATGAGATTAGAGCTCATTCAATGTAAAGAGATCGAGGGACAAGCTCATCATAAGATGTGATGCACTACATTTTAAAGGAATGAAGAGATTGGGATCCAAATTGCGTATGATGATTCCCACTTGTTGTTCATCAAGAAGGGTCCACTTGCTCTTACTAGCTTTTTATCTCCATCATTGTAAGAAGGTGAAAGATTCTCCTTTGGCTTGTTTGTGAGTATATAACTCTTCTAGACTAACGCCCATGTCTAGATTAAAGCAGAAGTAGTCGATGAATTGATTAATGATTTCATGAAATTTTTTGATGCCAGGAGATAGATGAGAAAATCAATCCATGGTGTTAAGCTTCGAGGGAAGAGACACATTAGATATGAGTCATTATAAGCTACCTCCATACACATGATGTTGAATTATTTGACATGGTCTACAAAAATTCCTCTCCCTTTGTATTTATCAAATTTGGGGATCTCAAATCCAGGAGGGAATGGTACCATTGCAATGTTTCAGTCAAAAGGGTAAGGACATAGGTTCTGTGTATGGCGATTCTTTGTCTTGCCCATTCGAAGGTCCTGCATTTCTTGGCATAGCGCCTTGAGTTGCGAAGCTAGATCATCTTGCAGATTTGGTGGAGGAACATATGATGGGATGAGGGATGAGTTGTATATGGTATTTTGATATGACGGTGTGTTGTATGGGGTGCATGGTCAAGTGGGATTATGTGAAGGTGATTGAGGTGTTGATGTGTATATTCCTTGCATGTTCGGATTGATGATGTTATATTGGGGGTTGTCGTAGGAACTTTGCTATTGTTGTTGTTACTGATATTGGGCATACTATTGAGCTAGTAAGGATTGTTGTTGTTGTTGCACCACAAGGGCTTGTTGTTGTCCCTGTTATTGTTATTGTGCTATGATGGCTTGCTGGTGGACCTGATGTTGTGTTGCGATGACTTGTTGTTGGGCCTGTTATTGTTGTTGTGCTACGATGGCTTGATATTAGGCCCGATGTTGTTGTTGTGCTACTAAGGATGATTGATAAGCTTGTTGATGTTGCTATTGTTGTTTTGTGGCTAAGGCTACTTGTTGTTGTTGGTATTGTTGTTGTGCAGATAAGGCTACTTGTTTTTGTCGCTATTGTTGTTGTGCGACTAAGGATGCTTATTTCTGTTGCTATTGTTGAATGACTTGTCGATAAGATTGTTGTGCTTGTTGTAGGGCTAAGGTATGATTTTGCAATATAGGACCAGTTGGTTGTTGGGACATCTATGATGGATTGTGGGTGTTGATGTTTTAGATGGGTTGTGAGTTGGTGATGAGAAGTTGGGAGTTTCCTTCATTCAAAATTACTTGTAAAATGGTGGATTGAGATGGAGGAATGTAAGTTTGGGATCCCATTTAATTTTTCATGGTGATGGGGACCATGGGGAAGGATGTGGATGTTGTCATTAGATTTTGTAATGGTGTTGACATACTAGGACCTTGAGTCCATTGATTGAAAAGATTCCCTTGACCAATGTTTGGGGGATTTCCTTGTGCTTGAGATGTGATCAAGGTACTTCCTTGGTTGATAGGGTTCATACCCAAGGTGTTGGTTTGAGTTGGATTGATGATAGATGAATTGGTTGTGTTTTGCAATGACAAAGGTATAGATGAACCCGCGAGAGGATTGGGTAAAGATGTCCCTATTTGCATTGAGGGTTGACTCTGTGATACAATATGGACATTACCTTGTGTAATACCTTGAGATACTTGGTCTATATTGATTTGTGTGATGGTGGGCATACTTGTCATACTCATGGATTTATATGAAGATGGGTGTCCTTGATAGGTGGAGGTTATGGTGGAGTAATGAGGTCAAGAAGTTTATGTAGTTGTTTCAAATTTTTGGGGATGGGAGGGTCACCAAAGGTAGGCATCCAAGTGGTTGTTGGAGGTGGAGTATTGGTATCAAGAGTACCCACAAGTGTACTACTTTCAAATGGAAGAGTCAGACCAAAGTCCTTACAATGCCAGCTGCAAGACTAGGAGTAGATGTTTGATTTGTTCTTGATGCTGAAGTGGTGAAGCCTTGTGCCAAATTTTGATCCATAATTGATGGAGAAGTAGGAGCTATTTTTTCAAAGGCTTGATGCTCCATGGGTTCCTCCCTAGTAAGCTCAAAGGGATTGTTGTGATGGCGTGACTTGGCTCCTTGGGTCAAATTCTAAAGGATTTGGATCACTTGAGGTAAATGTGATTTTGGTTTTCTCCACAATTCTCTTGTATTGTGATCTCATTTTTACCATAAATTTTGGGTCACTGGTGGGAGAGTTGTGTTGAGATTTATAATGTTTGAACTCTCTAGTTGAATCAAATCTAGGTAAAAGGGACGCTCTTAGTCTTTTTGGAGCAATGATGATAATGGGGAATGAAAATATGGGTGATATGGAAAATAAATGATCTTTGCAATCATTTTGGGACACCACTTTTGACTTCGATGTTTTGATGTTAGGATGATGATGAACTTGAGAATCTTTAGGGTAGAATCATGACCTTCAAGATAAACTAGTTCAAGGATTATAACTAACTTAACTAGGTGCATGGAGAAGGATACATTTCACATATTGCTTCACAAAGTTATAGGTTGGTTTGATTTGATGCTTAAGTCAAAAGATGTTGGTGTGTTCAAAGTTTTACAAAGACAGGTGAGGTGAAGCATGAAATTTTGATGAAGTGATGGATGAAATTTTTGACCTAATGTTGACTTAGAACAAACCTATGTTTTCCAAGACCACGATAATGAGAATGATGCTAGACCCCTAAAATGTTCAAATCCTAAAGACCCAATTTTGACTTATATGAGAGGATAAATGGGGATGTTTAAACCTATTCTCCTTCTCCTAGCTCGAGCATAGTGGTTTCTTAAAAAAATGATAATGATTGTGGTAAATAATTACAACCCACTTCCTACCAAAATTTGAGTTACAATATCTATTTATGTGATGACGGGATGCAGGTTTTACTTCAAGGACTTTGATTGTGTGATGCATCATTTAGAGAAGATTAGTATCATAAAAAATACTAGGGTTTTGACTCCAAAAGAATGAATATAATTTTGGACTATACCTTGAAGCATGTCTATAAAAGTATTCTACCAACCTATTTCTATTTTTGTGAAGTGATAAAAGGCGTTTCTTGAAAGCTTTTGGTTTAAGATGTCTGAGCTTAAAATGATGACCTATGGATCTTGTTTTAGGGATCTTGACTTTGTGTGAGATCATTAAAGAAGAAGAAGATATTGATTGCCATGTGGGAGGTGGTAATATGGGTCGTCTATCCAAAATATCCACTCTTCATTCTTCTTTATCCAAGATAGTTGCAACAATTCTCCACTGGTTGGATGTTTCCTTGGTTTCAAAAGTGAAGGTTCTCAAATTGTTGATAATATTAATTCTTTCTCCCTCAATGTATTCAAAGTTTGGTTGAATGATAGCACCTATAAGTTCAGGTTGTAAAATAGGAGTGTTCGGTCTCCAAATAGTCATGTGGGGTTCAATTGTGTCAAGTTTATCTTGCTTACATGAATTGATTTTACAAACACTCTTCTTGATTAAGTTTCCAAACTAAATGTTTATGTCAAAAACATCATAACTTTCACAATGTCTATTTTGTGAAAATCATGAGATTAGAGCCACTGTTGCCTATGTTGTCTTTGAGAAATATGGATTATGATTAAGTCAAGATATTTAGAAGTCGCTAAGGGTAAAAACCCTTAGGACAAGCAATAATATCAAAGTTAAATCAAGAGGCACCCATATTTAAACCAAAGTGTTTGAAATTTTAAAGATAGTGGATGTTTGTTTTTGGAACATTGTGGAACCAAGAAATGTATCAAATTGACTCGCAATCACTTACAATCCTAGGTTTGAAATGGATATACTTTATATTGAATTCCCACTTGGATTTCTCCAACCACTAAATAATGCGAACAATTAGATATTTGGCGACACTGGCTCCCCTCCATGAAACACACTTCTTGGGACCACCAAATCTCAAAATCCTTAAAATCTGAAGATCAAAAGGATTTTTTGTTTCTACAATTGTATAGCAAGAATGTGGGATGGCTTCAGAACGACCATTCTTGCACCAACAATTATTAATGATTTTGGATTTTGCAAAATATGGTTCTTAATCAAGGCACTTGATTAGGTGGCCACACAAGAGGCAAGAGTTACTTGCTTGTCTATAGGAGCACCTGTAATGCTAAGTTTTCCTTCAACATTCAAATTTTAATACCGGTTGGGAGTAGCTTGGGTTTAGCTCATTACCAATTGGGTCATTCCATTGGGGTGATTACTTTTTCCCACCAAGGCAAACCGTCTAAAGATAAAAAAAATAGCAAAGAAGTACATTTTTAGTTTGACCACGTAGATTGCATAAAGCACTTAGGAGGGAGCACACACAATGCCTTTCCTTCTCACTTGCATGATTGCTCAATTTTAGCTCCAAATCAAAATGTGTAGGTAACCTTTAGACAACCAATGTCACCAAAATGCTTTTGATTCTCAAGATCATCGTGAAGCATGAGAGAAGTGCATACAGATTTAAATGACACAAGTTGCAAAGAAGATTACAAGAAAAAGAAAACACAAGTTCCTTTTAATCCTCAAAGCAATGATGAGTTCTTTTTATAGCACCAAAACCAAATATGAAGTTGCTTGTTCAATTTTAAGCCCAAAGTAAAATGATAATGTGAAGGTTCAATTTTAGTTCCATTTGAGAGTTCTTTTTAAGACCCAATTGAAATTTAGTGAGGTCCTAAAACATAAGGTAGAAAGCATGAAAATTCAGTTATAATTGCCCCCAAAGTGTTTAAACACTTTTTACAATTATATAATTTAAGATAGAAGAGGCTTTCTTCATTTTAGCTCCATGTCTTTCAACCTAAAAAATCATGTTAGTCTAGCCACTAGAACATAGTCAGATGAGCATTAGTAATTAGATAAATCAAGAAATTAAGGCACATGTTAAAAAAAACAATCGAAAAGATTTTTAGGAGAGTTGGGCGTTGTTGAACATGATAGCATCGGTATTTGAAGTATGGGCATCGCTCTGGTGAAAATGGGAGTCACTCTGCAACATAAATAGTGAGCATGATAGCATCGGTATTTGATTCGGCATCATTGCTAACAATAGCATCGTGATTTGAAATTTTATGGTGTCGCTCTGCTGAAGACGGGCATCACCGTTTAAAATTTTTGATACTTCTTGATTAAATTAGCATCACCAGAATTAAATCAGTGTCAGTGCATTAATTCAACATCAATGTTTCAAATTATGTGGGCATTGCTATATGACGACGCTCTACAAAAAGCATTGTTGTTTGTAGTTTGGACGTCACTGTAACTTGCAAAACATCAAACAAACGAAATTCGAGCTAAACAAATCGTTAACGATTTTCCCTCCTTCTAGTGCCAGAATGTGAGATGAGGATTGTCAGGGTGGACTCATTACACTTGATCCATGAAGAATCAAAGCATAATGGAGCCACTAAACCTCAATCTACCAAACAAGATCATTCAAAACTCAAAGTTAAACTAAGCATTTTACTGAAATTGAAAGCTACAAACTAAGGAAATAGTTAAATTCCTTCTCTAACCCATTTGAAACTTATCTTGTTTTGAAATTGGTGTCATGTTGATGTGGAACGACGACCCTTTCCCAATCCCGTGATTAGTGAGTTCATTTTAGTCAATTCTATGGAAGAGAATTGATGCAGCCTTTGTAATGAAATGGATTTAAAAATTGATTTAAGCTAAAATGGACATGATGCAAGCTAATTAAACATGATATTATGCTAAAAATGATCTAATTATGCAATTGCTAAGCTATTTATATGCTAAAAGATGAAAACCCTAATTTATAATTAAGCTAAGATGGATGCAAGGAAGCCATTAATGGATGCTTTGATCTATCTATGCAACTAAAATGAACTAAAACAAGTTAAAATTGAGTAAAATACGAGTGTGGATGCAAATTAATTTAACATCATAAGTGTGCAATTGAAATATGGATAAGATTCAATAGCATAAGTTTTCTCTAAAAAAGATGGATCCATTTGTCTCCATATAGTGACCTACTTATAGGAGAGCAAATGAGAAATGGAGGGTTGAGATCCAAAATATTAATCAACGATCAAAGATGAAAGGAAGAGGAGGCATGGATAATGGATTCTCATCAACGGATGAGAATGCACGATGGGATTTAATCAAGGGTTTCCATTTGCTTCAAACAAGAACACTTTTGACCTACACACATAGGTCAAAGGTGACTTGTTCAAAAGGTTAAAAGATAACTTGTAACTCAAGTTACAAGGTAACTTACATTTGAAGCCAAGTGAAAATATCTCTTTTTCAAGAGATGAAAGAATAAGAATATTCTTTTGGAATATTCCTATGGGTGAGGAAAAAGGCATTTTGCAAATTAAAATAAAGTTTTAATTATGCAAAAAAGGGGATAAGGAATATTCCTTTTGATTAGAGGAAAGTTAGATTAATTGCTAATTAAACAAATTTTAATCACACAATTAGGGGATTTTGGAGGAATAAAGTGATTTTCATTAAATTAAATTATTTAATGAAAGGAGAAAGGTGAAATGACATTTAATTAAATAACTTAGGGTTATTTAATTAAATGTCAAGACTTAGGGAATTAAATTAAATATGTTGATTTATTTAATTTAATTAGAAGAAATGTTAGCATGAAAGGAGGTGAATTAACCCAACTTAATAAATTATATTAATAGATGAAAATGGCATAGTTAATTAAATAGCTAGACTAATTTAATTAATTAAATGAAAAAATGATTAATTTTAGCGGAAATGATGTTAATAAACCTGTTTTGAGTGCATGATACCATTCAGGACATTTTTCAGTGTCTACACTGTGTATGCGCATTTAAAAAATAGGAGGGCATTGATTTTGCATGAGGGCCTCATCTTTATTATAATGAAGCATGTGAAAGCCCTCATTCCTGTTAAATCTATTAAGGGAAAGGGAAAGGATTTAAGTGATGTTTCCTACTCGACTGGTTCAAATACCAATGCTGTTGGGGAGGAGGGATGGATTGAGGAGGGTGAGGATGGTTCTTCTTCCCCTGTGGCCGCCCCTTGCAAGAAAAGAAAGAAGGGAAACCATAAAAGTAAACAGGCTGCCAAGAGGATTGTTATTCAGGAGGTGGAGTCCCAGTCTACTGGAAATGATACAAAGGTTGGTTCTAGGGATTCCAGGTCTAAGGACAATGATGTGGGTATTGGGTAGGATGATGTTGAGGCGGGTGGTATGGAGGAGGGTCTGTAGGAGAATGTAGTGGTTGTGGAGGTCAAGGAAAATCCTAGAAGGGCTTCCAAGCACTTTTCCAAGTTGAAGAATTGAACATCAAAACATATTGTAAAGGATACCATAGAGCATTGTAAGGAGAAGGCTTTAGAGGAGAGGACAGTTGAAATTGATGATTCCTTAGTTCGAAACACACCAAGTGTGGAACCCTCTGGTGAGAAATTTTTGTAGGAGGAGGAGATATTTAATCCAAAGCATGGCAATCCAAAACCTCTTAAGGTAAAACCATTGTTGGAGGATTTCTCATATTTGTGTCTTAAGGTAAAACCATTGTCAGTTCAAAACACACCAAGTGTGGAACCCTCTGGTGAGAAATTTGTGTAGGAGGAGGAGGTATTTAATCCAAAGCATGGTAATCCAAAACCTCTTAAGGTAAAACCATTGTCGGAGGATTGCAAGAAAAGAAAGAAGGGAAACCCTAAAAGTATATAGGTTGCCAAGAGGATTATTATTTAAGAGGTGGAGTCCCAGTCAACTGGAAAAGATACAAAGGTTGGTTCTAGGGATTCCAAGTCTAAGTACAATGATGTGGGTATTGGGTAGGATGATGTTGACGCGGGTGGTATGGAGGAGGGTCTACAGGAGAATGTAGTGGTTGTGGAGGTCAAGGAAAAGCCTAGAAGGGCTTCCAAGTGCATTGACAAGTTGAAGAATTAAGCATCAAGAAATATTGTAAATGATACCACAGAGCATTGTAAGGAGAAGGGTTTAGAGGAGAGGACAGTTGAAATTGATGATTCCTCGGTTTGAAACACACCGAGTGTGGAACCCTCTGGTGAGAAATCTATGTAGGAGGAGGAGGTATTTAATCCAAAGCATGGCAATCCAAAACCTCTTAAGGTAAAACCATTGTCGGAGGATTTCTCATATCTAAATGTTGATACCACCTCAATGTTCAAACTCCTTGACATGGTGTGTGCAGGGGTCACTGGAACTTTCAAGTTGGAAAAGTGGACTCTTCAAGAATTCAATAGTGTTAATATCAAGATCAGGGGATTGAAAGAAAATGTGTAGATCAGGGGGTTAATATTAACTAGGAACATGAATTCCTCTACTCAGGGATTGAACATCACAACCAACAGTCATAACCTACTAAAGAACCTCATTTAATCATCAACCCAGGGATGTAAACTTGAAATGGGTCTACACAATATATGCACTAATCACCTTTCCAGACATGCATGATTTCCTAAGATGCTTTATACTAGAATTTAAATTACTAAAAAGAAATTTACTAGATAACTTGCTTGGAAATGAAAATTGAAAGATAAAACTATTCTGCATCTAGTGGCTGCAGGAACAGTTGACAACTATGTGTTTCTGCCAGCTACAGGAACAATCACATTAACCTCTATGAAAGGAAGTGCAGCTATTCTAACTTGCAAAATGAAAGTATGGATAGTTCCCTAAGTGGGCCCCCTTAGGTAATGCCAAAAGTAGACAACAGATTAGGCGGAAAACTTCATAAACTTTATTGATTCAAGGTAGACAAGTACATAGCACACAACCTCTTGAGTGTATTTCTAAAACTGAAAATGTGTTACAACAACAATCTTCCAGCCCATTCTTTGAAGGAGAATGGACTATTTATTGAAAACTGAATCTAACTACTAACTAACCTTCCCTTATAAAACGAGAGGTCTTTATTACATTCAACTAACTAAGTAAAGAGGCGGATGAAAATGCAAGAACTAAGTCAAAGCGGTTCATCAGTCTTAAAGTGCCACCATCTTGGATTCATGAGCCACCAAGATGCTTGGCCTAGATTTTTGGAACACTCTCCTTGCATGGCAGATGAGTTGAAACTATCTCCCTATCTTTTGTTGTTTGAACCAGTCTTCATTGATTTGGTCTTCTTAGTCTTAAAGTGGAAATTGAATTCCTTCTTCAACGTGGTACCTGCAAAATATCTTGACAGCTATTCTTGAGTTAGAAAGTTAGCTCAACATGTTCAAACTTTAAGACAATCCATCACTTCATTTATACATCCATTAAGCATTAAACTAAGGCAAACATTATTTCAGACATGGCTGCAGGAAGTTCAACAGTAGAGGCTACAGGAAGGGTTTGTCATCACACAAAGTCATAAGGCATTCATCAAACTAATAAAACATTTCAAGGTGATAATTTATGGAAAGATTTAACATAAGATACTTTTTATATTAAACATAAAAAGTTCATGTCTTGTCCCATAATCAACACTAAATGTTTGTTTTACCATAATAAAAAGCAGAAAAGTATTTGTAAAAGTATGATCTAGATGTGCCAAAAACTTGGCTCATAATTCCCCTCAACCATCTACTTGCTAGACCATTCAACAAGTCTATCATTTCTTCTTCTAGAAAATTCTCTTAGATCTGCATTCAGTTGTTGTCCACATTCCCCATGCTGGAAACTCCAAAAGTGAGCTCGCATTGCCTCCAGCCTTTGCCATCTGTTATCCTCAAAAATTCTGTTATATATGTTGTTGTCCCCCTGTATAGCCAGTAATGGCCATAGGAGAATAGGTGGTTGCATAACCAAGGGCAACCAATTCTCCCTTTTTGTCCTAGCATTCCTCATGTATCTTTATGCCCTTCTGGTTGCTGCATACAAGGTATTGGGAGTGTGTGGTTTTGCCCTTTTTAACTGAAATGAAAGATGCTCCCATCTGGTTTGAATGTGCAGGGTTGCAGCATTAAAATCATTGTTTATAATTTGGGAATACTAAGAAAATACCTCTTGTCTCAAAGGCTCAATCAGTGGCCTGGCTCTTTCATCTCTCCATAATTTCTTCCAATCGAAGTAAATACCCATTCTATTTCTAGATTCATTTCTCACAGACAATGGCATATTAACTTCATCATGCATATGACTATCAAATTGTTCCCCTTTTCTTATCTCATTGGTGATCCAGGAGATTAGAGCGCTGATATGAATATCACTGACATAACACGATGGGTTTCATTCCTTATCCTGGGGTACAGCCAAATTGTGTAGATAAAATTCACACAGGAGGTTCCTGATGTGTAGAGGTGAATCCCTGTATGCTTCATAAAATTTTTTAGGGTATCTAAAGAATGATTTTTACCTTTCCAGAATCTAATTAGTTGGAAGTTCAAATACAACTCCTTGAGGTACATTGCATAGACAGGTGAAGGTGCTCAACATTGCATCAAACATGGAATAAGTTCTACCACCTGGTTGAGAGTGTCATTCAAGTTAGCAATTTTCAGATTCTTGTTCTGGATTATCCTTTGTAATCTCTCAATTTCAAGTGCAAAAGTAGTCTATTGTTGCTGGAGCTCTTCAAAACATGCCATTCTTGTAGCAAATTTTGTGACATGAAGCGGCGGTCTATGATTATAGGTTACTGCATGTGACTCCTGTATTTCTTCAATTATATCCACTTTTCCTTGTTCTTCTTCTCCAATTATCTCTGTATTATTTGATTGTCAGAGTTCTCCTATCCCGAATTACCATCCTGTTGCCAACCTCCATGTTCTTCCTAAGCAACAGGAATCTCATCAGTTATATCAATGCTTTCACCCTCTTTTTCTGATGGAAACATAATTGTCACCTCCTCCTTTTCAACACATTCCATTCCCTCCTACAACTGCTCTGCAATGGTAGCCAATTCATCTAGGCCAACTCCTTCAGGTGTACTTACAACCCCCTCAATAATAGGTTCTTATTTTCTTAGTTTTGGACTGGAAGGATCTGAAGGTGGTGTGGCTGGAATAGAATCAAGTGATTGGTGAGCTGCTTGGTTTTGGAGCCTAGAGCTCCTCCTTATGGAAGTAGGAATTGTCTTATGCTTTTTGGAGGGTTTTGCTGCAAGAACAAAAAAGTTTTCCTTTTTCTTTCTTTTTACAGGCTTAGGGGTTGCTATAATGGGTGACTTCCCTTTCTTATCCTTGGAAGTAGGCTCAAGATTTTTGATAGGGCCTTGTGTCGATTGCTTGGAATTTTTTTCAGAAAGAGGAATCTCATCTTGTGAATCGGATGATTCCTGAGTAGGGGACATAGAAGCAGAGGTCTGGCCTATGGACTGGGAGGTTCATTGCTTAAAGGTAAGAGGTTCACCTCTAGGGCCAACATTTTGAATTTTGGGGTTAAAATTGACAATGAATTCCTCCCAGGTCATTCCTGATGCGTCTTGAATAGATTTTTTAACAAGTAATTTAATGAGGCAGTGGTGAGATACAGAATTAACCCTACCCTTTTTAAATTCAGTAGCACTATTGGATAGCAAATTATAAAGGAAGTTGGGAATATTCATCAACAATCCATGGTGTAAATGAGATAAAAGTTTGAAGTGATGAGAATGCAGGACTGAAAACCTACCACCCAGTCCTACGACAGACTCATTCTTTGCGCACCTTGCTTATCTACCCGTAGAGGAGGGTCATTTGGCCGAGTAAACTCTGCCCTGGTGCTTCTTGCATCCCTTCCTCTAGGAAATGTCTCACCGACCTGTGGTAATCTCATTATCTCAACAATTCTGTCAATTGATGCATTCACTATTATACCTATAACTTTTCCTTCCCCTTCTTGAAATGTTCTTGTGAACTCCTCTGCAATTTCTAAGTCAAAAGCTCCGAGCTTCAGGAAGTAATTGAGCCACCCATATTGCCTGAATGGCAGCACATGCAGCACATCCTGCAACATGATGCTATGGTCTGTAGGCTCGTGCCAAATCGGTTGACCTCCCATTTCCTTAGTTCTCTGTAATTTAATGCTTTAAGCAATGTTCAGCAAGATTTTCCAGCTGAACTTCCTGTAACCCAACCAATGAACTTCCTGCAATTCTACAGCACTCAGCCTCTCCCCTCAACCAAAACTTTTGAACCACTTTTCAAAAGTTGCAGAAAAATAGGGAGAACAATTCGATCATGCAATCCTATTGAAGGAGAGAATAATCATGGATAAACGAAATACATTTAGGTTCATTATTGTAGGAAGTAAAGACTGTTTGATCATTAATTACAGATTTCAAATATCCAGGGTTCATGAAAAGTGATGTGAAAAAGCTTGCGACTGCGGCAACAATGATGTGGTGGACAGTTATGGCATAGAGAAACGTGCTCAATCATGCGGAGGAACAGAAGGAAATGAAAACCATATAGGAGATTTGTTTGCGCTAATTAATACTAAATTAAATGTAATAAATAAAGCAACTTAAGTAATCTTAAAGTGAAGTGGAGCGTACCTGGATTGAATCGCCGTAATAACCTGATGTGACCTCCCTCTTTATTGCAATATGTGACATGAAGAAACATGGATGATATGGAATATGACAGGTGGATGATGTGGCAGTAAGAGTGTGAGTGTATAGATTATGGGTGAAGTGAGTGAATGGAGTGGGGATCTGGTGGATGACCCCTTTATTATGATAGTTGCATGTATTTTTATGCATGGCCTAGGGAATTGAGTCGAGACTCAATTCCTTTGGCTGCAGGATCAATGGCCTCCTGCACTAATTCAAACTGGTTCAAAAATTCTTCTAGGTCAATGGGCTTATAGTAGAGCTTTAGGCGATGCCCATTGACTAATAGCTTGAATTGGACCTCATCAATGGTCCTCAATTGTACAACAACATTTGTGAATACCTCTTCTATCTCATATGGGCCCAACCATCTACTTTGTACTTTTCCTTGACTGTCCTTGTACCGTGAGTCATAAAGCAGAGCCCAATCTCCTAGTTTGAATTTCTTCTCCTTGATGTACTTATCATGCCACCTTATTCATTGGTTTTGTATTAGCTCAGTGTGTTGCGGGGCATTCTTTCGGAGCTCATCCAAGGCATTGAGCTGCATGACTCTTTCCTTTTGTGTTTTTGTTAAATCCATGTCCATCTCCAATGTTGTTATGAGAGTCTTATGTTCAAACTCTATTGGCATCACAACTGTTTTACCATACACCATTTCAAAAGGTGTATATCCTATAGCAGTCTTCCATGTAGTTCGATAGGCCCATATAGCTTCTGGTAACCTTGCAGCGTAGTCCTTCCTATGCAAATCTATAGTTTTAGTCAAAATTGCCTCTATGTCCCTTTTGGTGACCTCCACCTGGCCATTAGCCTATGGATGATAAGGAGTTGATTTCCCGTGTCTTATGTTGTATTCATCTACTAAGGTTGTTATAAGTGTAGAAGTAAACTGTGCTCCTTTATCTATCACTATTTCCCTAGGGACTCCAAACCTAGTGAATATTTCCTCATAGAGGAATTCTGCTACTTTATTATCCCTAACATGTTTCATAGGTTTAGCTTCTACCCATTTTGTCACATAATCTGTGCATACAAGGATGTAGGACTTACCATTTGACGGTGGATCAATTGGTCCCACAAAATCTAGTCCCCATTTGTCGAAGGGTGCAACAATAACTTGTGGAAATAGAGGCATCTCATCCAATCTGGTTGGTCTTCCCATCCTTTGGCATCTATCACATCTCCTGGTGTATTTGGTTGCATCTCAATGCAAAGTTGGCCAATAGTAACCAGTATTTAAGATTTTCATTGTTGTCCTTGTGGCAGCAAAATGTCCACCACACGGTTCATCATGGCTTGCATGCAATATATCATGAGTATCTTCCTCTCGTACACATCTCCTCATAACTTGATCTGGCCATATATAAAACATGCAATTTGCAAGCCAAAAAAAGTTAAAACTTTTCTCTACCAATAATATTTTTTCCTTAGGGGAGAATTGAGGAGGAGTTCTTCCTGCAGCCAGATAATTTTCTATATCTACATACCATGGGTGAATAACCTTGATTGCAAACAGATGCTCATCAAGAAAGGAATCCTCAATAAGTGCAGAGTCATCTTGCCTTTGAATTCTAGACAAGAAATCAACAACCACATTGGCTTTACCCGGCTTGTCCACAATTGTAATATCAAATTCCTGCATCAGCAACAACCACCTTGCCAGTCTTCCTGTGATTGAGCTTTTGTTCATGAGATACCTGATTGTTGCATGATCAGTATGGACAAATATTTGATAACCTGTGATGCAATGCCTGAATTTATTGAGGGCATAGATGATGGCCAACATTTCTTTCTTTGTAACAGTGTAGTTTAATTTAGCCCCCTACAGATTTTTGTTTATGTAGTAGAGTGCATGTTTTGTTGAACCACCCTTTTTTCCTAATACAACACCAATGGAATAATCTGATGCATCAGTATGAATATGGAATGGAAGTGACCAATCAGGTCCCTTCAAAATAGGTGCTTGTGTAAGGGAAATTTTCAAATCAAGGAATGCTTTTTCACATTCCTCAGTCCAAATAAAATCTGCATCTTTCTTCAGTAGACTGTATAGAGGGCCTGATGTTTGGCTGAAGTCTTTGATGAATCTCCTGTAATATCCAGCATGGCATAGAAAGCTTCTCAGTTCCTTTTGCTTGGTAGGAAAGGGTAAATTAGAGATGACTGCAATATTAGAAGGATCAACCTGTATTCCTGCAGCAGAAATATAGTGACCAAACACTATTCCCTCTTGCATCATCATGAAGCACTTTTGACTATTCAGTGATAGGTTATGATCTTCACATATATGTAGTAATTTCTTCAAGTTGGCTTGAGCCTCCTCAAATTTTGCACCATAAACAATAAAGTCATCCATGTATATCTCCATGCAATCATATGAGATGTCTAAGAAAATACTTATTACTGCTCTCTGGAAAGTTGTAGGTGCATTGCAGAGACTAAAAGACAAAACTGAGTAGGAAAACGTTCCCCAAGGGCATGTAAAAGTAGTATTTTCTTGATCCTCTAGAGAAATCTTGATTTGATTGTATCCACTGAAGCCATCCAAGAATGAGAAGTAATTTTTCCTAGATAAATTATCTAGAACTTGATCAATGAAGGGAAGAGGAAAGTAATCTTTTTTTGCTGCTAAGTTAAGCTCTCTGTAATCTACACATACTCTCCACTTACCTCCTTTCTTAGGAACAATAAATAGTGGGGAGACCCATTGACTATCCGAGATTGGGTAGATAAAGCCAGCTGTTAACATTTTTTGCAACTCTTCTTTAACAATTTCTCTCAAGGCTGAGTTGATTCTTCTTTGTGGCTGTCTGATAGGTCTAAACTCACTGTTAATGAATATGCGATGTGTGCAGAGTTTTGGGTCTAAGCCCTTCATATCACCATATTCCCAAACAAAAGCTGACTTATGACTAGTAAGCATTTTGACCATAGATTCTTGTTGCTCACTGGTGAGGTTTTTGTTGATACTCAAGGTTTTTCCTGCTGCTACCTCCACTTGTGAGGTTAACTCAACCATAGATACTTCAGGCAGAAATAGCATTTCTACTTCATGGGGTAACAAGGTGTGTAAGCAGTCAGTTGTTGTAGGATAATGAGTTGATGTAGGCGGAGGAAGAATGGTCTGTAAGGAACATGGATTTTTTTCACAATGAGGGTATTCGGTGCCATATTTATTCAGTAGGATATTGGACAGTATATCTTCCTCTTCTCGTTGTGCAATGAAAGGCTCTCTGGTAATCATCATTAAATTGGCCACAGAGTTCACTCCCTCCTCTTCTCCCAAATCTGGCCAAACAACCTCTCCAGACTCAAATTGGGGATGGGCTAGAGAATAGAGGGTAAGCTTCTTTGTGTTATACCCATCAGATATTGTCATGTTACCCAACCTACAACCAATGTAAGCATCAGCAGTGGCTAGCCAAGGCCTCCCTAGTATGACAAGGTATCCCCCTAATGATGCTTTTGGAGACAAAACCATAAAGTCAGCAGGATACTCCCAAGAATCCAAGGTGACCACCAGGTCTTCTACTACCCCATCAGGTTTGATAGTTGAGCTATCAGCGAGCTACAGTATTGTAGGTGTAGCCCTTAGGTCTGAAATACTAAGTTTTACCACCAGGTCCTTGGTCATGACATTGATAGCTGCACCAAGATCTAATAAAGCATTCTTAATTTGCACCCCATTAATATTGATCTCCACAATAGGGCTATCTAGGTCTAAATATTTTGGGATGGTAAGTTTCCCTAGCATTAAGTCAAAGAGTTGACCTAAGACGTGGACAATTTGAGGGTCTTTCTTTTTCCTCCCCAGTTTCTGCAAACATGCCTCCTTGATAGCTTTTCTATAGATAGGTACTTCTTTGATTGCTTGGAACAAGGGAATTTTCACACATATATGCTTTAGTTGATCAAGGATGTCAAAGGTAGATTTTTCTTATTTTTTCACATTTTCACATTCCAACCTTTGTGGGAAAGGAGGTGACGATTTATTGGATACCTTAGATAATGATGGAGTCTAAACTGGCTCATTTGGTTGGACTAGGTCATTGGTATCTTCTTCTTGCTCAAACTCCTCAGATTGAAATTCTGAGATTATGGGAGGAGATGGTGTGGGAAACACAGTTCCTGAACATAAGTTGATATTATTTAGGTTGAGAGCATAGGCAGGCTGATGATTAGGATTAGTAAAATAGACTTGTTGCTGCTGCTGATTATTTGGGTTGGGTGTTGCTTGAGCAGGCAGTTGGGTTGGCTTTGATTAGCTGCAGTAGGTGGCATAATTGATTTTTGTTGGGGTTGCTGCAGGAAACAAGTGGGTGGATTTGACCATTGTTGGCCTCCCCTCCATTGGTTAGACTATTGTCAATTCCCTTACGGAGGCTGCCACTGATTTTGTTGTGGTGGCTGCCAATTCCCTTGTGGGGATTGCCAACGATTTTGCTGGGCATTTGGCCAAGGATTATTCCACTGGGGTTGGGAGTATGGCCCATAGTTTGGAGGGTACTGGTTCTGCCACTGACTATTATATGAACCAAAATTTTGCAAAGGGTCCTAAGGTATACCTTGTCTTGGGGCCCATGGCTTGCGCTGAGCAACAAAAAACACTTCTTCTTCTCCTTCAATGGTTTTGAACTCAGTAGGAAGATGCCACACCTCCAAATTGGCCACTGCTTTGCATCTGCAATCCTTCTTTCTTTGTCTACAGTGAGGGCAATATTCAGCTAACATTTCCTCAACTTCCTCTTTCTTCCTTCTAGCTTGCATAGTGTCCAGTTGAGTAGCTACATCATTAATGATATCCTACTTGAAGTTAGACAAGAGATTAGTAATATCCCCTTTAGATACTCCAGATCCACTTCCTTTTATAGCAGAGGGTCTAAACCCCCTCCCCTTCTTTACAGTTGCTCTAGAGTAATTGAGACAAAAAAAATTGATATCATCCCAATCGCTTTGGGTAACATCTCCCCTTGCCTTGAGGTCAAGGGCCTCCATGCAAGTATCATTAACTCCTCTTAGGAAGAGAAGTTTTTGAGATTCCTCATTCAACTCATGTTGAGTATTCTTCTGCACATTGAACAAGAACCTTGACACATAATCCTCCAAGGTTTCATCCTCCTTTTGTGACATTTTGAAGATGTCATCTCCTCTCATATCATTTCCTCTACAATATTCTTTATATTTACCCAAGAACAAAGTCTTCATTTCATCCCAAGTGGTAGCTACATTGCTTCCCAATCCCATGAACCACCTCAAGGCCGACTCTTTTAGAGTGGAGGGAAACAACTTCAGCTTGTGTGCTGAGGTTGTATAGTCATAGCTTCTGTAAAGGATGTCAAATTCAAACAAGAAGGTATGAGGGTCCTCAGTAATAATTCCATAGAACTTTGGGAGTAATGAAGCAGGGATGTTCTTGAGGTTATTATTGTCATGTAGGTCAAGAATTGGGAATGGAAAAGTAGGAGTGGCCATCCTTGGTTGTGTCCCTGGATTAGCTCCTGGCTGATGAACTACAAGAGCAAGCGGATTATTTGATGGGTCCTGGTTGTTAGAAGTTTGTAGATTATTCAAATGCTGAACAAGTGTGTCAAGGTCATCTGGCTCTTCAAACAGGTTAAAGCTTAGCTCTGAGAAAGAAGATGAGGTAACTAAGTCTTGGCCATCATCCAGATATGGGTCTTCCTGGAAAAGGTCTGGTTCAATCTCTTCAATATCTATTCTTCCAGGAAGGAATCTTCCAAATTGGTCTCTTCTTCTACGCATACAACAAAAGTGAACTAACTATGAAGATGTTGGAATGCAGAATTCTAAACTAAAATACTTAGAATGAAATCTTAAACTCTCTACTAGCATGCTTGTAATAGGTCCTTAGTTTGACAACATCCCCGACAACGACGCCAAAAATGTAGTGTTCTTTAATCAACTTAATAACTAGGAACATGAATTCCTCTACTCAGGGATTGAACATCACAACCAGCAGTCATAACCTACTAAAGAAACCTCATTTAATCATCAACCCAGGGACGTAAAATTGAAATGGGTCTGCACAATATATGCACTAATCACCTTTCTAGACATACATGATTTCCTAAGATGCTTTATACTGGAATTTAAATTACTGAAAACAACTTTATTGGATAAATTTCTTGGAAATGAAAACTAAAAGATAAAACTATTCTGCATCTAGTGGCTGCAGGAACAGTTGACAACTCTATGTTTCTGCCAGCTGTAGGAACAGTCACATTAACCTCTATGAAAGGAAGTGCAGCTATTCTAACTTGCAGAATGAAAGTATGGACAGCTCCCTAAGTGGGCCCCCTTAGGTAATGCCAAAAGGAGACAACATATTAGGTGGAAAACTTCATAAACTTTATTGATTCAAGGTAGACAAGTACATAGCTCACAATCTCTTGACTGTATTTCTGAAACTAAAAATGTGTTACAACAACAATCTTCCAGCCCATTCTCTGAAGGAGAATGGACTATTTATTGAAAACTGAATCTAACTATTAACTAACCTTCCCTTATAAAATGGGAGGTCTTTATTACATTCAACTAACTAAGTAAAGAGGCGGATGAAAATGCAAGAACTAAGTCAAATAGGTTCATTAGTATTAAAGCGCCACCATCCTGGATTCATGCACCACCAAGACGCCTGGCCTATATTTCTGGAACACTCTCCCTACATGGTGGATGAGTTCAAACTGTCTCCCTATCTTTTTTTGTTTGAACCAGTCTTCATTGATTTGGTCTTCTTAGTCTTAAAGTGGAAATTGAATTCCTTCTTCAACGTGGTACCTGCAAAATATCTTGATAGCTATTCCTGAGGCAGAAAGTTAGCTCAACACGTTCAACCTTTAAGACAATCCATCACTTCATTTATACATCCATTAAGCATTAAACTAAGGCAAACATTATTTCAGAAATGGCTGCAAGAAGTTCAACAGTAGAGGTTGTAGGAAGGGATTTTCATCACACAAAGTCATAAGGCATTCATCAAACTAATAAAACATTTCAAGGTGATAATTTATAGAAAGATTTAGCATAAGATACTTTTTTATATTAAACATAAAAAGTTCATGTCTTGTCCCATAATCAATACTAAATGTTTGTTTTAGCATAATAAAAAGCAGAAAAGTATTTGTAAAAGTATGATCTAGATTTGCCAAAAACTTGGCTCATCAAGGTGGATGGTTGGTAGCATCATCAATGGTGGTGGAAATTAGCCTTTATGGGTTGATGGTTGGTAGAATCATCAATGATGATGGAAATTAGTTCCAAGAGACATACAAATGCTCAAGACACACACATATGCAATAATAAAAAAAAGCATAGAGGAAATATTAGAATAGTATTAATCAATATAATGAATAGAAGGAAAGATCTATGATATGTAGCCTCATAGTTTTTAAATTTTATGAGGATGAGGAAAGAATAAAAAAAGGGTTTTCCATCTAATTTTCTAAGTGATAAAAATAAATTACCTAAGGAAACTTAATAAGTAGGTGCATTATGACAATTAGGATATAATATTTACAAGGTGAATAAAATATTACACCAACACATAGATCAAGTATGAGCATCAAGAATGTCCATCCAAATGCAAATCATCATCAAGATGTCTCTTAAATTTAAAGAAAAATATAGTAAACTCACTTAAGTGAAGGGATGGTGCATGGGTGACATCCAAAGCATACCTTTCAAATAATTTCCAAGTTTCCAAAGATATTCTCTTAGCCATATAGGATGTAGCACAATCACTACAAGAAGGTAAGAAGAGAATGGTGCCAATATATCAATATTTTCTTATAATGTTAGAATCATAGTGTCTTATGTGAGATATAATAAGAAAGGCGAGCACAGGATTTTGGAAATACATATTTAAAGATTACTAAAGGAAGTGTTCCATCTTATAGTTGAAAAGGGATATTTGATTTAATACATAGATTAATTATGCATGTCATGAAATTTTCCATCCAAACACCCACCATCATTGAGATTCCACCTATATTTGTAGAACTGAAAGGAAATATAAAAGAGCAATGGAAAGTACTAATGGATGCGCAATTGTTTGAAGGAAAGAGATTACCAAATAAATTGAAGCAACCAAATGAAGCACCACCAAAACAAGAGAGACACAAGAATTTGTTAAGAGGAAAAAACAAGAAAAAACGCCAATATTATGAATGGAGCCAAATCCCTAAAGAATAATATAAAGAGAGAGAGAGTTTCAAACTTAGGCTTGCTTGCTTGAGTCTTGAAGAATGAGAGGAGAGGCACCTCAATAAGTAGAGGTGAGAAGGAGGAGTTATAATTTAACTCCCAACTCAATGAATGCCACCATTCATCTATATGCGTGCAAAGTGTCACCTCTTAAGGAGGTGGCTACAAATATGCCTTAATAAAGGAATTAAAAAATAAGTCATCCTCACACATGTGTGAGATGACAAAAAAGAAAAAAGACTTATAGGGATTCCTTTAGAATATTCCTACAAGTTAATAAAAAATTACATTTAAAGAATAACCTTTATCAAGTAAAGATTAATCTTCTAACATCCCCCCTTAAGCTTTACTTGGGGAGGTTACATCAAACCCTTCAATGGGTTGTAATCCAATATTCTTACAATGAATGAGAAACGTATCTTTACAAAGAGCTTTAGTGAGAATATTTGCCACTTGATCTTCACCTTTACAATACAAAAGAGAAATTTTATTTTCTTCAATTTGCTCTCTAATGAAGTGATGTTGAAGAGAAATGTGATTGGTCCTTGCATGAAAAATTGGATTCTTTTCCAAAGCAATAAAAATTGATTATCGCAATATAAATGAGTAGGATCCTTTTGAGGTAGACCCAAATCTTCAAGTAATCTTCTCAACCATAGTGCTTCTTTGGATGCATTAGTACAACCTTTATATTCAGCTTTTGTAGAACAAAGAGAAGTAGATTGTTGTTTCTTTCTATTCCATGAGATTTCACCTGATCCAACAGAGAAACAATAACCACAAGTGGATCTCCCATCATTGGGATCACCTCCTAAATCCGAATCAATATAACCCTTTAAATACAAATCATAATTTGCATCATAAAAAAGACCAAGATTAAGAGTACCTTTAACATATCTTATAATTATTTTTTCAACTTTAAAATGAGTTTGTTGTGGTTTAGACATAAATCTAGAAACTAAACCAACACTATAAGAAATATCAGGTCTAGTAAGAGTTAAATAATTTAAACCACCAACTAATTGTCTATACAAAGTAGGATCAACAAAAGGAGTTTCCATATCAACCATTAATTTAGTTCCTAATTCACAAGGAGTAGAAACACACTTTGCATCATTCATTTTAAATCTATCTAAGAGATCTTGAGCATATTTATGTTGAGAAATAAAAATACCTTTATGTGTTTGCCAATTTTGCATACCCAAAAAATAATGCAATAGGCCTAAATCAATCATTTGAAATTATTGATTGAGTTGAGACTTAACATCACTAATAAAATTATTAGAACTAGAAGTGATAATTAAATCATAAACATATAAAATAATAATCACAATATCATTTTCACTATGCTTAATATATAAATTAGGATCATTTTTACTTCTAATGAAACCTTGAGATAGAAAGAAAGCATTAATTTTGGAATACCATTCTCTAGGAGATTGTTTTAACCATAAATTGATTTCTTCAATTTGCAAACAAGATGTTCATTACCTTTCTTAACGAAACCCAAAGGTTGATACATATAAATTTCTTCATGTAAATCACCATTTAAAAATGCACTTTTAACATCCATTTGATGAATAGGCCAATGCATATGAGAAGCTAAAGAAAGAACTAATTTAATAGTTGGCATTTTAGCTACTGGAGAAAATGTTTCATTATAATCTAAACCTTCAACTTGAGAGAAGCGGCCCCTAACAACTAATCTAGCTTTAAAATTGCTAACTTCATTATTTTCAATAACCTTAGTTTTATACAACCATTTGCAAGAAACAAGATTCTTACCATGAGGTAAAGGAACTAAATCCCAAGTATTTTTAGCAATTAAAGTATCATATTCCTCTTGCATATACTTTTTCCAATGAGGTTGATCTTTAGCTTGTTCATAAGTTTGAGGATCATTTGAATTCATAATATTAGACATCAAAGCATAATTACAATAATTTTCCTTTCTAGTCTTAGATTTATTTATTCTAGCTAAAATATCCTCACTTTCTTGCATAAATTTTGTAAACCATTTAGGTTTTCTTTTAGATGTAGGAGTATCATCAGTAGAAGAAGAATCATGAGGATAAATTTCAACATTTTCATCATCACTATCACTATGAGTAAGAGATGCATTAGGAGGGTTAAGAGAAGATTAAACTTGAGGATTATCCTCCACAACAATAACTTTATTTTGAGAAAATTGAATATCATGCACTATAGAACAATCATGAACACCATTTTTCAGCAATGCATACATCTATAGAAACTTTAACTTTGTAAGTAAGAGGATTACAAACTCTATAAGCTTTATAATGTTCATCATAACCAACAAAAATATGATAAGACTTAGGATCTAATTGCTAGAGTAAAGGTCTTAACTTAATTATGTTGATTAAGTTACCTTTATTCCCTTCTTAAGATTTCACGTTAGTTTGCATAAAGTGACATTTAATAATTATATTAATTATTAAATGTTATCCTATTAGGGCTTCTATTAGGGTTTTTCCTATTAGGGTTTTATTAGGGTTTGTATGATCTCCTTTTTATAAGGATTGATCCCATTGTATTTCATATCAATTCATTCTCTCTGATATATACATTTTCTGTTTTTAGAGAACCCTTGCTTGTTTGTCTCCATCTCTTCTTTTGTGGCAGGTTATTTGCATGCAGGTGATCTTTGGGGTTTGTGGTGTTGTATTTTCTCAACTCCTACATGGTATCAGAGCTCCACACCTGTAGCTTCCTGTTCTTGTTTTGAAGATTTTTGGAGCTTCAAGGGTTTGGGGTTTGTTTTCTTGATCTAGGGAATACCTGCAATTTTGAAGCATTTTCAGCTCAAACGGACCTTGCCATCATGTCTGCAGCAGTCCAAAACCCCTGAATTGACTGTCCATTCATCCATTTTGGAAAAAGTCAAAATTTGAGGCAAATTTTTTTTACTTTAACGGCCGTATGGCCCACCCAAGGCTGGGTACGATTTTGCAGAATAAAAAATTATTTAATTTTTTATGTTCTACATATTTATTCTTTTTAGGCTATTTGCAAACTAAATATTGGGGGGGTTATTATATTGTTGTTTTGTTTTAAATAATTTATGGGGTTTGTTTTAAAAATCTGTAGACTATGATGGTACCATCGTACCCCTGTCACATCACTAACAACCGACAGATTTTTTTTACCTCTGTCCATCGGCATATTCCATCCACCCACCGGTTTCATCCAACCACTGGTCTTCTGCTCCCCACCACTGGTGTTGCCTCCTTCCTCTTTGCGTTTCCTTTTGGTGAATACCCGCGACCCCTTTCCCCTGAGCCCCGGTCACATCACTGTTCGGGGTCATCTTTGTGGAGTGGTGCCTTCGGTGGTGCCAGGAGCAGCACCACCTCTACCCAGCCCGCCCGCCGCCTGCCTAGTGGTGGGTTTCTTTTTTGCATTTGAGCCGCCTGCGGTCATATGGCCGACCGAGTGCTAGCGCCTAGGGGCTCCACTTTTGCTCCCGATTAGCGTTTGATGTACCCCACAATGCCCTAATCGAGCTTTTTTTTCTTTTTGCTATAACTTTCCGCCACGGTGCCAAAAATTGGCAAACGAGATATCGCTTGAAAGCTGGCGATCCCAATTTTCTGATGGAGTAGTTACTTTTTAGTGATTTTTCTATTGGTGCATTCTATAGCCAGTTGAAGACAAAGGGGCTATTTTCAGTCTCAAGCTCATAACTTTTGATCAGTTTCTCCATTTTTCACAATCTCAGCGGCATTGGAACTATCTTTCAGAGCTCTTCAGTTTCATCTATGCCATTTTTCTAGATTTCACTCCAGGTGTCTTTTATTCAATTATTTGTTTTTTCACATTCTGGTGGATTACCTGGACATATTTGCTCTTGGAAACATTTTTTTTGCATGGGATGCTTTGTTTTTTGCTGTTCTTCATGTATTTCCAATATTTTGTCCTTTGAGGGCATTTTGAGCATCATTTGTAAGCTATCTTTTATGTAAACGCACTAAGATAAAGTGCCACACTATTGTACATGCATCTTTTGGGGATTTTGCACATAAGGTTGTGCCATATTTTGTAATTGCACTAATATTATAAAGTGCCATGAGGGGTTGTGTAGTTTGTCTTTGTTTTGCCATCACATCTTTTTCTGGTGATTATCCCTCCACGACGACATTGAATCCATACCATGGGGGGTTGTGTAGTTTGCCTTTGTTTTCCATCACACCTTTGTCCGGTGAGTGTCCCTCCATGACGACCATGGATCCATATGATTCCAGCCTAATGCATGTGTGCTTTGTTTTGCACACCACTTTTTCAATTTTAGGTGCTATCTTGCGCACTTTCAGATGTTTCTTCTCCTTCATGCACTACAAGGTGTTTCACATCATTTTAGTGGATCTGTTAGGCTCTCCTAGTTCAACATTATGGGGGGGTTATTATACTATTCGTGCTAATTCTTCCTTGGTTTTGCCTTGGAAGGGATCTTCCATTCTTAGTTGATCAGTGTTTCAGACTATTGGTTCTTGTGCCATCTATATCTTTGTTCCAAGTGTTTGCCTTTGTTTTCCATCTGATTCGAGTAGTGTCGTATGGGCACTTATGCAAATTGTTGTCTTCTTGTTCCTGATCATCCTATCTTCAGCGAAGGTTCTTCAACACCATAGCAATCATCTTTCGACAGTTGTTTGCAGCTTCTTCTGCTTCAGTGATGTCTCTTCTTGGCTTTCTTCTTCTCTTTTTGGAGTAGAGCTTTTTCCCATGAGGTTTTCTCTATTTCTCCATTTTACAGAGATTTGGTTGTATTTGGGTACCTGATCTGGCCTAGTTGCCGGAACCCATGTTTGCCTTCTTGCATTGTAGTTACCTTTGCTTTTCTGCATTTGTTTGTAGCTGCATTGTTTCTCATCTTAAGGGGGGGCGTTAGAGTAAAGGTTTTAACTTAATTACGTTGATTAAGTTACCTTTATTCCCTTCTTAAGATTTCACGTTAGTTTGCATAAAGTGACATTTAATAATTATATTAATTATTAAATGTTATCCTATTAGGGCTTCTATTAGGGTTTTTCCTATTAGGGTTTTATTAGGGTTTGCACGATCTCCTTTTTATAAGGATTGATCCCATTGTATTTCATATCAATTCATTCTCTCATTCTCTTTGATATATACATTTTCAGTTTTCAGAGAACCCTTGCTTGTTTGTCTCCATCTCTTCTTTTGTGATAGGTTATTTGCATGCAGGTAATCTTCGATGTTTGTGGTGTTGTATTTTCTCAACTCCTACACTAATTTTTGCCTCTTTTGTTTAGATTTGTGAACATAAGCAATATAACCAAAAATTCTTAAATGCTTAAGATTGGGCTTCCTACTAGACCAAGCTTCTTCAGGAGTTATATCCTTTAAAGCTTTAGTGGGAGTCCTATTAATAATTTAAGTAGCACAAAACATAGCTTTTGTCCAAAATTTATAAGACATATTTTTAGCATGTAACATACATCTAGTCATTTCAACAATAGTTTTATGCTTCCTTTCCGCTACACCATTTTGTTGAGGTGTATAGGGAATAGTTAGCTCATGCTTAATACCAAATGATTTCAAATAACTATTAAAAGCATTATTCACATATTCTTTTCCATATCAATTCTAAGAATTTTAAGTTTAAAACCATATTGCCTTTCAACAAATTTATGAAATTCAGAAAATATATCAAGAACTCGATCCTTACTATGAAGAAAATAAATCCAAGTTCTTCTAGAATAATCATAAACAAAAGTAAGTGCATACTTTGATCCTTGGATGGAAGTATTATCCATGAGTTCCAAAAGGTCACTATGAACTAGGTGCAACTTATGAGTTTCCCTCCATGATTGACCATGTGGAAAGGGCTCCTTATGCATCTTACCACTCATGCATCCTTTGCATACAATTTTAGATGAAATAATACTAGGCAATCCATCTACCATTTTAAGCTTTTGCATTAAGGCAATATTGTTAGCATTTATATGACCAAGTCTTTCATGCCAAACATGGAAATAAATGGTAGATAATAAGGAGCATCTAGATTGAGAAAATTTATAAAATTTGAATAAATTATCATTGTCTCACTTAGCATTAGCAATGACTTTATTTCGTTTTGGATCAATAACATAACACATATCTTAATAGAATTTTATTTTATAATCTTGACAAAGCTTAGCAACTGAAAGTAAATTAGTCTTTAATTCAGGAACATATAAAACATCATGCAATTTACCATTAGGAACATTCACATCAGTAATTGCTTCTACTTTACAAGTATAATCATTTGCAAGTTGAAGGGGAACATTAGATAAATTAGGTTGCATAGACTCAAAAACTTCTTTATGTGAAGTAACATGCTGAGATGCACCTGAATCAATAACCCATTCAAGAGGTTGAGAAACATTAAAACTACATGTAAAAGCATGTCTAGATTGATTAGCATTGTTATGAACCTTATTATTATTAGGTTTATTTTGATGTTGATTATTTTGCTTCATAGAATTTTTCTCATTTTGCTTCTTAAAACAAGTATTTTTCCAATGACCATCTGTATTATAATAAGTGCAATGCGGTTTCTTAGAAGAGTTAAACTTTCTAGGATCATGGCCATTATTATAATGAGGTTTGGAATTGTAATGTTGTTGTTTAGAATGTGATTTAAAAAATTTCTTATGATTAGACAAAAAAACATGTTCATTAGACTTAAGAGTTCCAAACTGAATTAACTTAGCTTCTTCTTGTCTTAATAAATCACAAAAATATCATAAATTAATTGAGTAACTAAAGAAGGAATAGCTAATTGAGCATGAATATTAGTAATGAATTGTTGAAATTGCCTAGGAAGACACTTTTTAAGAATAAGATGAATTAATCTAAGATTATCTAATTTTACTCCTAAACCATGCAATTGACTATTTAAAGCATCAAATTTCAATAAAAAATCATCCATAGATTTAAAATCAGAATACCTCAAATCTCCAAGTTGATCTTGAATTTGAACTTTTCTTGATTCATTTAAACTATCATAAATGGTTTTGAGTTTGTCCCATGCTTCATAGGTAGTTGTACATGTCCCAATGTGAACATAAAGTTCAGGTGACATGGAGATACCTATGAGGCCAAGGGCTTCCTCATTTTTAAGATTTCATTTTTCGATATCATCTTTGGATGCAAACGAACCTAGTTTAGATTTAAGATCTGTAGCAACATCTAAAAAATGTTTAAAATGAAAAATAAAAGAGATATGAGTTTTGCAAGAATGATAGTTAGAAAAAATCAACTTAATTTCAAAAATTAAAGTAGACATTAAAAAATTCACAAAGATAATAATTATTGTAAATAATTGTGTAAAAAAAGACCTCTTATGATTGAATTAAATTGATAAAAAACTTTTAAATAAATGCAAACTAAATACTTGATACAAATATTTTTTAAAAAAATATTTTTTAAATAAATAATTGAAAAAAAATAAATTGATTAAATTTATTATGAATATTAATAAAAAATATTAATTAATATTTTAATTTAATCATATTAAATTAAAATTTGAATAAACTTAAAAAAAACTTTAAAAGCTTTGTTTTTAAAAAAAAGCTCAATTTAAAAGAACTCTAAAAACTCTTAAAAAGTAGGTACACATAAGAAAAAGAGGAAGTTTTATTTTTATAAACTATATATTTTAAAATAGGGAGCACTCTTTTAGATTTTAAGATAAAACGAAAGCTTTTAAAGTGTCTTCACACTTTTTTAAAAGGAAAAAAGCGTGGGCTTAAAAGAATTCGAAACGGATTTAAACCAAACTAAATGGAAATTTATAAAATGGAGGGTTTTAAGGAAAGATTAATAGATATGTGGATGCTTCATGTAGAGGACTGGCGTTGCATAGGCTTAAGGGTTTTTTAAGACAACGGGGAGGCGAGGTGAATCTGCAAGAAAAAGGTGTGAAACAACAAGCGATGAGGGGAGTAACAACAAGAGAACTTGCAAATAGAGGCGCCTTCTGATAGGGCCGAAACTCTTAAAGGGTTAATTTTTTTTATGAAATTTATTAAAAAAATAGAGGGTCGAGGTTTTTTTTCTTTTGATTTAAATTCTTTTAAAAGATTTTTTAAAATTGATTATTATTATTTTTTTGAAATGTTAAGTAGCATTTTCAGGATGTCGTACCCTTCACAACGAGCCACAAGGGCCAAAAAGAAGCAAGATTAAAAAGAAAACATTAAAGTAAACAGAACTAGAGATAGCCCACAAACAACACAAAAACCACGAAGAGACAGCCAAAAGACAGGACACCGGCATAGGCAGTAGCTAACTGGCGTTATCCCAATTCTTAAGCAGGAGGTCCACGGCTTCATCACCAACCCAGTCTTTGTTCTCCTGACTGTTATTTCCCTCCAGCTCCTCCTTAATAGCATTTGATAGGGTGCTAGTGACAAAATGACCCAACTTCATAGTGAAGCAGGTCAACCCACGAAACCTTTTGTTGAGCATGTCCATTTTCTTCTCCAAATCACAGGGCTCCTCCCCAATGTCCATGGTCCCCGGGACCTCACCAGGATCTTCAACTAAGAGATGTGAAGAGTGAGAGGCAGAGCCATCTTTAGGAAGCTTGTTGTCCTCAGGAGTAAACTGGGGCCCCTCCACATCATCCTCAGTTTCCTCTTCCTTGTACTCTTTGTTGTCAGACTGCTCCTCCTCCGAATCCTCAATTATCTGCCTCATTTTACTGTTCTTTGCAAGCCTCCCGGATCTCCTTCTAGTATTTTCCCCACCAATCATCACAGTAGTCCCCACGACAGTGTCACCTCTAGAGTCTTTCTCTACTATGTTCTTGCCCTTCCCTTCCCTAACAATCAAGTCCTGGGTACCTTTCTCCTTCCCTTTTTTTGCAATGGTGGCCTTGTAGGCCGATTTCGCCGGAGTGGACTTCAATTCATAGAGACCCACCGCCGCACTGGCATGAGCCTTACCCAACCCTCCCTTTAGTTTCTTGGTGGCCATCTTGGCATTGTGATTCCTCGCAATGCCCATATTGGATTTTCGGGGAGGGCTTTTAGACTCGGTCGGGGATATTCACAGCTGACAGGGGTTCAATATCCTCAATGCGCACAATCGTAATAGCTTTAGGAGGACAAAGGGCCAAGTGAAAGTGGTAAAGTCTCAGAATGAGCCCCTGATGGAGTGGGAGCGGCAGGAGATCACTGGGGTTAAGGCTGGCTAACTCTTTGCATTTTTCGATTGAGTTTTCCAAATCCATTAGAAGAAAGAATGGAAAACTAAGCAACATCTTTTGTCTTAAATGATTTAACAGGGGAAAGTGATAAAAAAAGCAAGTTTTAAACCTACCTTCCAAGGTGACGTACTTCATTAGCGCAAGGCACACCTGATCCCAAGGCTTCGGGAGAGCTTCTCTCTCAAAACCTAACTGGTTCTACATCGGTTCCTCATCACCTCTGAAAAAAGCTTTCAAGCTTTCATTGTTCGCTTTCTTGGTGTGTTTGGGGTATTTTTTCCCGATGCAGTGTAATCCAGTGGCTTGCGCTATGACTTCCTCATTAATTTCAAATGATCCTTCCACGAGTTGGCAAACTGGCCAGACAAGTTAGGGTCATGGCCGACCAAAATCTCCATAAGAGGAGCAATGCCACCTTCCACACAGATGTGCCAAACTAAAAGATTATTCTGGAATTCATCACAGTTATCCGACTCAGTCCTCACCCGCTTGCCACCCATTTTTCCAACCTGCACAGTAAGCCCAAGAGTTTGCAAAAGATACAAAATGCAGAAACCAATAGGATAACGGATAATTATCACATTGTGTTTATTTAGGCAAGGGATACAACGATGGGTAATTACGCCAGTGTACAGGTCGCACGCGCGGAAAGGAAAATCACCATAGGGTGACTTGACAATGGAGTTAATGAGGATCTTGGGAAGATTGCGACCAACAAGTTAGGAATTGGCAGGTATGCAGGGTTCCTTCTTCATGGAGGAAATGCGTAAAAAACAAGTCAAATTGGCCATATGGCTAAATATAGAAACATTCCTAAGGGTGCAATTTGAAACTCGTGCTAAACTAGCTAGCACGAAGACACTAGAAGGAGGCTCTTTTTCATAATGAAAAGTCAAATCATAATTAAAACTTTCAAATAAACTGATGCTAGGATGAAATAAAACAAGATATCGCACGATCCCCAAGAGAAGAGATCACACGGTACAGCTCCTCAGATTCATTGAATTCATGTCCTTCCTTCTTTCCTTCATCAAGCTGCCTTTTTTATTCATATTACCAGCTTTAAAATTTAAACCCTGCCACCTGTCTACCACCCTAGTAATCGAACCCATCCACTAGGTCCAAAGGACAAACAAGTGGATCCTCCAGTCCATGCCCCACACACAAATATCTCTAAGCCAATAGTGAGCCAAAAAGTTAGAATCCCTCCACCTATAAGCCATCTCAGCATTAATACTCATCCACCAGACCCCCAAAAAAATCAGGTGGACCCCCCACTCAACACCCGTCATCCATAGTTTTAAAATCATTGCGATAATTGGTTGCTTTGTTCCGTCGAGATGATGGCTTGAATTTTTGGCGGTAACTTTTTCATTCTCCTCCAACATTTAGCGGAACCCCAACAAGAGCCAAGATTAACCAAGGCATCCGCTACTTGGTTGCCTTCTCTAAATATATGTGTCACCTTTTTATCCCTAAATTTGGATAAAAAGAATCTTGCATCCAACAATATATCCTTAGTATTCCAACCAATTAGTATGTCTTTATTCACAGCATTTGTAATGGACTTTGAGTCTCCTTCGATGTGGAAATTAGCAATCCCCAAAGAGATAGCAACTTGGAGGCCCATGAGCAGCGCACGAGCTTCCGCCACTATAGAAGACTGAAACCCAATACCTCCAAAAAATCCCGAGACCATAACCCCCCCAGGATCTCTAATCACTCCACCTATACTTGCCCTACCTAGGTTGCCCTTAGCAGCCCCATCAAAATTGAGTTTAAATTAGCCTCCGTCCGGAGGCTCCCATTTGGTATTTTTCCTGGCTAAGAATTTTGAGTTGTCAAAAGAGTTAGCCTCTAATCCTTGATGCTAAGCTTTGACCATTCTAATTTCAAAATCCAACGGTCCCATCTCTAGGAGTTTCCCATTAAAGAGGGAGATGTTCTCCTCAATGAGCCGAGCACTAATGCCGAAAACATCCTTAGGGCTCCTCTCAACATTCCTGAAAACCCTGTTATTCCTCTCCTTCCATAGACACCAACCCAAGACATGAGGGACCTAATTCCAAATTTCACCAGGCAGAGGGTGGGAATAGGGACCATACCAACCTAGAATGAATGATAAGAGATCCTTGCTCATAACCCAAGAGACATCAAATGATTATTATTATTATTAAAGAACTGAAAGAAAATAAAATGATTTTTTTAAATTTATTTGATATTAAAGAAAAGGTTTTGGATATATATTTTGATTAATATTAAAAAGGAAAATATGAAACCCTTAAAAATAGGGTTAAGATTTTTTTTTAAAAATATTATAATTTTTTACAGATTTATAAAAAAAGTAGATTAGCCTTTTTTTTTTAAAAAGAAATTTTGAACTAGAGTTAGAGCCTTGAATTTTTTTTGTAAAATATAGTGATTTTTTTTAGAGATTTAGCTTAATATTCCAACAAAATTACAAAACTAATGAGTTGTTCTATTTTTTTTTTAAAAATAACCCTTTATTAGAGGGTTTTTAAATTTTTATGCAAAAATAAAACATGCTTGCAAATTATATATTGCACAAATTTGAAATTTGAAAAACTTAGAAATATTTAGATTAAAAAAAAACTTGCACAAGGGTTAAAAAAATATATAGACAAGAAGCAAGATTAAACTTTGAGTTC
Organism: Sequoiadendron giganteum; assembly: GCA_007115665.2. Classification (NCBI taxonomy): domain Eukaryota; kingdom Viridiplantae; phylum Streptophyta; class Pinopsida; order Cupressales; family Cupressaceae; genus Sequoiadendron; species Sequoiadendron giganteum. The sequence goes on along the minus strand of CM021107.1, from coordinate 436,449,852 downwards.
TTCTTCTCTTCTTTAGAGTGTCTCCAATAGTGTGCATTTTAAATTTGATAAACCTTCAACAATGTAGCTCACAGAAGATTAGTAATACCAAGCTTTGATACCATGAAAGGAAATATAAAAGAGCAATGAAAAGTACTAATGAATGAGCAATTGTTTTAAGGAAAGAGATTACCAAATAGATTGAAGTAGCCAAACCAAGCACCACCAAAGCAAGAGAGACACAAGAATTTGTTGAGGAGAAAAAATAAGAAAAAATCTCAATATTATGAATGGAGGCAAATGTATAAAGAATAATACAAAGAGAAAGAGAGAGTTTCAGCCTTAGGCTTGCTTCCTTGAGTCTTGAAGAATGAGAGGAGAGACACCTCAATAAGTAGAGGTGATAAGGAGGAGTTAGAATTTAACTCCCAAGTCAATGAATGCCACCATTCATCTGTGTGTGCAAAGTTTCACCTCTTAAAGAGGTGGCTACAAATATTCCTTAATAAAAAAATTAAAAAATAATTCATCCTCACATATGTGTGAGATGACAAAAAAAACAAAATACTTGTAGGGATTCCTTTGGAATATTCTTACAAGTTAATAAAAAATTGCATTTAAAGAATAACCTTTACCAAGTAAAGATTAATCTTCTAACAAGAACAACATGGTAAACTTACTCAAGTGAAGGGATGATATATAAGATAACATTCAAAGTGCACCTTTCAAATAATTTACAAGTTTTCAAAAACGAACTCTCATCCATATGGGAAGTAGAGTAGTCACTATAGTAATGTAAAAAGAGAATGGTGTTAATGTATAGTGATTTCATTATGTTAGGATCATTATCTCACGTGTCAAACACACTAAGAATGGTAGTAGAATATTTTACATGTTAGGGTTAGAAAGCAGATATCTAACAAGTTAAATGCAAATTTGATCAATAAAACACACCGAAAAATTATAGCAGAAACAAGACAACACAAAGAATTTAATGTGGTTCACCCAATCTGGGCTACATCCACAAACTATAGCCATCCAATGATTTTATTATCCAGTGTAAAACATATTACAATCTCGCAAATAATGTCATACAACAAATCTCTATCCCAACCGCTTATAACAAGCTTTTAGAAGCTTCCAAAAATTAGGGAACTTCTATAAAATCAGTTTTTTTCTTTTTTGGTGATGAAGCGAAAAAAGTAGAATTTTTTTTTTTTTTTGGTGCTGCCACCCCCGAACCTCCGTGAGGATACATGAAGAGTGTATAGTATAGTATGATCAGTTGCCACATACCAACAATCTCCCATTTGGAGACTGATAAGGCTCCATACCAACACAATCTCCCACTTGGAGACTGATCCTAGATGACACTGTTGCGCTTACAACTCCCACTGGAAATAAGAACCTTGGACACTATTGCTCAGTTATAATTTTAACCATGAAGACCAACTGAAGCTAAAGAGGAGCTCAAATTCTCCCTTGTCACTACATTTGTAAACATATCTACTGGATTGGCATTTGTATGTATATTTTCTAGCTTTACCTGTCCATCCTCCCATACCGACCGAATGAAATGATATCTTAGTTGTATGTGTTTGGTTCTAGAGTGCAAGGAAAAATTATTTACAAAATGTATAACACTTTGGCTGTCTATAAACAAGTGATTTTCAACCTATTATTTTCCCAACTCTTCCATGAAAAGTTACAGCCATATCATCTCCTTTGTTGCCTCTATTGCAGCAACATACTCTGCCTCTGTGGTGGATAAAACAACCACCTTTTGCAATCGATAAATCCAACTCACTGCTGTCCCACCAACTGTAAATAAATAACCTATGGTACTCCACCTGGTATCTATATCCCCTGCCAAATCTGAGTCAACATAGCCTTTTAAATCAGTATTAGAGCCTTCAAAACATAAACATTTATTGGATGTACCTCTCAAGTGCCTGAGAATCCATTTTATTGCATTCTAATGCTCAACTCCGGGATGAATCATATACCTGCTAACAACTCCTACAACATGTATAATATTTGGTCTTGTGCATACCATGGCGTACATTAAACTACCTACAGCTGAAGCATATGGTACCTTGGACATTTTTCCTTCCTCATCTCTTGTCTTTGGACACATATCCTTAGTCAATTTGACATGACTAGGCAAAGGTGTGCTGACAACTTTTGCATTCTCCATATGAAATTCTGCAACACCTTTTCAACATAATCAACCTGAGATAGAAACAATTTTTTGTTTTTCCTATCTCTTGTAGTCTTCATATCAAGGATTTGTTTTTCTTCCCCGAAATCTTTCATAGCAAATGAATTTGCTAACTGTTGTTTTAACTCCTTTATGCGATCCATGTTAGACCCCACTACAAGCATATCATCAACATATAAACATATTCAACTAACCTCTTAAAGTAAACACAATGGTTTGAATTACACCTGTTGTAGCCTTGCTCAACCATAAAACTATCAAATTTAATATACCATTGTTGAGGTGCTTACTTCAAGCCATATAAATTTTTCTTCAATTTGCACACTAGTTTCTCCTTACCTTTGATCTCAAATCCTTGTGGTTGTTCCATAAATATTTCCTCTTCCAAATCACCATGGAGAAAGACAGTTTTAACATCAAATTGTGTTAAATGCAAATCTTCAACAACCACAATACTTAAAACAATACAAATAAAAGTCATTTTAACAACTGGAAAAAATATTTCATCAAAATCAATATCCTTTTCTATGCAAATCTCCTTACAACTAATCTGACTTTAAATATTTTCTTACCTCCATCCTCCTCTTTCAGCCTATAAACCCATTTGTTTGGTAAAACCTTTTTACCTGTAGGCAACTTGCATAATTCTCAAGTCTGATTTTTCAGCAAGGAGTCCATTTCTTCTTCCATTCCATGCTCCCACTAAACCTTGGTATCCACTTGCATAGCATCATCATAACATTTTGGTTCACCAACATCAATTAATAAAATAGAATACAAAGAGGGAGAAAATCTTTCTAGAGGTCTACTTATCCTTAAATATCGTCTAAAATTCACTAGAGTTTATAGTATTTGTTGTTGATGTTGTTGCAGAGCATGAGGAACCACTTGAACATCATTGTTTGGAGTATCATCCAACACTACATAATCATTTTCTTTCTTCTCATGTTGCTGCAATTGATCTTTATACAACACTTTCTCATTGAATATGACATCTCTGGTTCTCACAATTTTTTTATTTTCAAAATCCTAAAGCTTATAACCAAATTCATCAATGCCATATCCAACAAATATACATTTATTTGATTTTGCATCAAACTTGGTTCTATTTTCAGAATCTACATGTGCAAATGCTTCACAACCAAAGGTTTTGAGAAAAGAATAACTCACCTTCTTACCTATCCATGCTTCCTCTGAAATACCACAATACAAAGGATTAGAGGGACCTCTATTAATTAAATAAACAATATTGTTTACATCCTCTATCCACATATTTAAAGGCAGCCCAACATGCAATATCATAGTTCGTGCACACTCCATTATTTTTCTATTCATACGCTCAACCACTTCATTTTCGTATGAAGTCCTTGGAACCATTTTCTACCTACGAATACCATTAGAGGAACAATAATCTTCAAACTCTTTGCTCCAATACTCACCACCATTATTAAATTTGAGAAATTTTAACTTTTTACCTGTCTCATTCTCAACCAAGCTTTTCCAAATTTTAAAAGTTTCAAATACATCAAATTTTTGCCTAAGGAAATAAATCCATACCTTTCTAGTTGCATCATTAATGAATGTGACATAATACTGAGAGCCACTAAGAGAAGATACCTAAGTTGGTCCCCATACATCTGTATGCACAAGCTCTAATTTCTCATCTTTCTTTTGTTTCCCATCTTTGAGAAAACTCTCTTTTATTTTCCATACACACAAATTTCACATAAATTCATATTAACACATTTTATACTTGGTAAAACATTCTTTGAATGAAGTACTTTCATACCTTTTGCATTCATATTCCCAAGTCTATTATACCATAGTGTTGATTTAGAATCCACAACAACTATTTGATTTTTTGCCTACTGAACTGCAACAACTGTTCCTAAACATTGATTTTTATCTACAATAGCTAAAGTAGAAGGAAGAGTATGAACTGTACAAAGATATAAGGTGCCTACTTTCACACCTTTTTCTACCACTAAGACACCTTTTGTAACCTTCCAATTTTTATCACTAAAAGTAACAACACTGTAACCTTCATCATCTAGTTGCCTTGCTGAAATTAAATTTCTTCTTAAATTTGGAACATGCCTTACCTCATGTGGTAGCCAATGATTCCTATTATGCAACTTTATCTTGATTCTTCCCTTTCCAACAATCTGATAGGGTTCATTATCTCCCAAATAAACCAGCCCAAAATCCCCTTGGACATAATCAAGAAAATAATTTTTATGGGGTGTAGCATGAAATGAACTCCCTGAATCTAACATCCACGAATCATCAACATTGTCAAGGGAAAGAATAAAAGCATCCTCATCAGATTTATTACTTACCACATTTGCCTCTTTATTTCCTTCCTTTTTGTCTCCTTTATTTTTTCGAGACCAACAATATTTCTTTAAATGACCCGGCTTACCACAGTACTAGAAATCCCTCTTGTCTCTAGATTGGGACCTTTTGTCCTTTGATTTTTCTCGTGACTTCCCACAACTTCCAAAATTATTTCCTCTCTCCTTTTTTCTGCCCCTACTTTCTACATTCAAAGCACTGCCTAATGTGGATGTTCCACCTGAGCTTTTTCTATGAATTTCCTCACTCAAAATAACACCAACAACATCATCAAATTTCAATGTGTTCAAACCAGAAATAGAATTGCTAACAACCATTATCAAGCTATTCTAACTTTCACCTAAAAAAAACATAGAACCAAAAGATCCCTAACTTCTTCATCAAAGTTTACATTTACAAAATTTAATTGACTGGTAACCATACTAAACTCATTTAAATGATCAACAACTAGCCCACTTTCTACCATTTTCATATTAAATAAACACTTCATAAGAAATACCTTATTCGAAGCGGAAGGATTTTCATATAAATTTGCTAGGGTTTCCATCAACTCTTGAGTTGTCTTTTCTTTTGTAATATTGAACGCCACCGATTGTGTCAGACATAAACGAATACTGCCAAGTGCCTTTATGTCCAAAATATCCTAGTCTTCATCAGACATTGTTGAGGGTTTCTTGGTTTTCCCTTCCAATGGCCACCATAAATCCTTCTGATAGAGGTAGTCCTCCATCTGCATCTTTCATAAGGGATAGTTCTGGCCATTAAACTTCTCAACCTTCAACTTACCCTTGTCTGCCATTTCTCCCACTCAACCGTGAGACCTTCTTGTAGATGATAACCAAACACAACCTTGCTCTGATACCACTTGTTAGAGTTAGAAGGCAGATATCAAACAAGTTAAATGCAAATTTGATCAATAAAATAGAGAAATAAAGAACACAAAAAAATTATAACAGAAATAAGACAACACAGAGAATTTAACGTGGTTCACCCAATTTGGGCTACATCCACAAAACTACAGCCATCCAATGATTTTATTATCCAGTGAAAAACATATTACAATCTCACAAATAATTCCATACAACTCTCCATCCCAACCGCTTATAACAAGCTTTTAGAAGCTTCTAGAAATTAGGGTTCTACAAAGTCATTTTTTTATTTTTCGGTGATGAAGCGAAAAAAAGTAGAAGAGTGATGAAGAGTGTACAATATAGTATGATCAATCACCACATACCAACACTACATGTGTCATTGGTGAAGGCTTTTTGATGTCAACTTTAAAGCCAATTTTAGTGGTTCTTTACTCTTGAAAATTATTATGATATTTTCAAGAGGACTATTTAACTCCTCACTCAAACTATAGAAGAAATACACCATCCTAAGTAGTGTCACTTTGAGCTTGTAATTTCACATCATAATCATGCTTGAGAATAGATTTGATGATATATTTTTCGTAAATTCATACAAAGAATCCCTTTTTTTGTAGGTGGGTAATCAAATAAAGAGATTCATGCCTCCCCCATTTCCATTATAGATAATTCATTTATAAAGGAGGAAATCAATCTTTCACGGAAGAAACATTCATTTAGTCACTTCATAAAATTGTTGAATTTTATAAATATATCCTACTAGCCTTCCACACTCTCCCATTAATTCACCACAATAATTCATTATCATTTTCACATTACCCTCAAAAGAGAAAAAATATATCCTATAAATAAAACCAAATATTGGCTCTCACAATGATGTAGTCTTGTAATTGTAATGCCCTAGCTCATTAGTCATTTTGACAATTAAGGAAAAAACTTGGTTTGACTACCTAGGCTAGGATTAATTATTAAAGAACATATATACATTATGGATATTACATGAAAACATGTATAAAATTGTGTTAGTCATTATAATTGTGTACATTATCACCAATATGTGATTATTCATGTTTGAGCCTCTAATTATCTATCCTTTCCCTTGGAATTACTACACTAAGGGGTCTAATGTGTTGTATCAAAAATTTAAACCCCTCTTTTCTATCAAAATTTGAAACAATTCATTTTAAAAATATTTCCTAATTTTTGAATCATCAAATCATTCTAGTTGAGGTATGAATGCTTTGCTTATTTATAAAAATATTTTTTCTTTCTTTAAACTTACATAATTAAGGCACTATAAATGATCACTTTTTATTATGATCTGATAATAATTTTTTACATTTTTTGAATTATGACTAAGCAAATTTTTCCATACCTCAAATTTCATTGGCCGTATTCATCATTGTTGGAAAGTTCATATGGTTTTACATTATTTGAGTTTTCCTTTCTACTCACGCTAAGACCTTGTTTATTTATTGTAAGGAAGTTATGGTAGTGGAACAACTTCCTACACTAATCTTGAGAGGAGGATAATGCAAAGCTTTATAGATCTTTTCAATAGTTATAGAAACTTAAAAAACAAAAATAAACATAAATATCATGCATACCATAACATAGTGATTTACGCGAGGAAAATCCTTTTGGGAGAAAAAACCCCACACTCCAAAATCCACCTAATATATTATTTGGAAATCACAAAGATTATAATATACTTGTAGAGCAGTAAGAAGTAAGAAGATTATAATATTATTTCTCACTTCACTAAGTCTGATCGGGTTTCAAGCTTTGGGATTTATGATTGCAGCTTGTAGTGTTTAAACGGTTTAAAGGGTATGAGGGATCCCTGATCCCCAACCCCCGAAAAAAGGGAAGCAGTAAGAAGTTTGGACTTTGGTCTGTGAGGTTGTAGCTTGCAAGGAGTAAGCAGTGTAAAGGGTATGAGGGATCCCCTATCCTCGACCCCCAACCATCGACAAGTAATTGAGACTCTCGACTCTTGACAAGTCTAATGGCATGACAAGTTTCTCAAACTGGACTTTCAGATATTAGGCACTTCTGTAATCACTTAGGCCCTCTTGGGAGCTTTTGTAATTAGGCCCTCTTGGGTACTTTTGTATTTACTTACTATTATTATTAATATAGTATATAGGATTTTTTATTTTTTCCTAAAAAATAATACTTGCAGAGCAAGCTTCTCATAGGAGTATCACCAACTAGAGATCCAAAGGCAACATGACTGCTATTAGACTCTTAGAATACATCACAATACATATCCGTAATACAATTCCCTCATAAAATAGGGTTTCTTTCTAGGGCAAGACAAGACAACAAAATATCTACTATCAGATCTGAGACCTAATGATGAATGGTCCAGATTTACAATAATAAAATATACATAAAATGTGGCTTTTGGGGCATTGCACGTTCCCTAGACCCCACAAGGATATACCCCGTGAACCCCCCACATTCACCTATCAACAATAAAACTTATATAATTGCAAGGTTGAGACACATTTTCATAAAAAATCTCCCACTTGTCAAGCACCTTGCAAGAGCAACGGGAGAGAGTAAAAACATCACCTCTTAATTGTTAGGGGCTAGAAGGCCCATAGATTCTAAACACCAATTGATCTTCTCTGTGCTCACAAGCTTAGTTAAAGAATCAACAATGTTCATCAAATTCTCTACTTTAACCAACTTCACCTTTCCATCTTTGAGCATATCTCTAACAAAATGATAGTGTACATCAATGTGCTTGGTCCTAGCATGAAACACCAGGTTCTTAGCTAGATAGGTTACACTCTTACTATCGCAATAAATTTTCCCTGGACCTTATTTTATTCTAATATCTGAACACAGTATCTTAAGCCAAATGGCTTCTTTACAAGCATAAGTAGCTTCCATATACTCGGCTTCAGTAGTGGACAAACCAACCACAACCTGTTGGTTACTCATCCAACTAATTGCACCACCAAATAAAGTAAACACATAAGCATTGGTGGATTGTCTGCTATCAATATCACATGCACAGCCTCAATCCACATAACTGTGAATATCAAGGGAAATATGGTCTTCAATCAAATTACAATGATAACACAAGGAATACTCTGAGCTACTACAAAAATATCTAATGACTCTTTTAATAACATCACAATGAACTCTACTAGGATTAAACATATATCTGGAAAGAACTCCCACTACTTGAGAAATGTCTAGTCTAGTAAAAACCATAACATAAATCAAACTTCCAATTGCACTCTAGTAAGGCACTTTTCTCATGTCTTCCATCTCTGATGGAGATGTTGGACAATCTGAAATAGATAACTTTGTTCTAGCTTAAAAGGAATACACAATGGTCTACAATCCTGCATGAAAAACCTCTATAAAATTGTATTGACATACTTTTTAATGCCTTGCCATGCAAACCCCATAGGACAACTACAACAAATACAGAATAATTTTTTTTTTTTGACAACAACATTAACACATTGCAACATTAAACATTTATACAACAAAGATATAACATAAAGCAGTAACCTAATCCTATGGGGTACATGGTGTGTTACTTAAATGAACTCAACAATTAAATGGTAAACGACACCAACTAAAGTGGAAGAAAGAAATGAGAATAAAACATAATATAAGTATGACATTCATACAACAAGAATAAGAAATAAACTCATAAACATAAATCACATATTATTTTATTCATCTTCAGAGATCAAAATTACAAATGTGGAATATATTTCCACAGATACAACACAATATAAAATTAAAGTTACATTACAAGGCCACTTCCCTTATAAAATTGGGAAGGGTACAATCATAATACAAAAGTACAATAATGAAAGAGAATTATTCAAAGGTACAATCTTCTTTGTGTGAGTTCTGATATCACTGCAACTGCATCCACAACACGATCACAAATGGTGACCCAATGGGTGCATTGCATGTTTCCACCTGACCATGTGAACCCGAAGGAACACCCCTCATGCAAGGGGTTGATAAGAAAGAACCCTTGGCCACAACTCAAACATAAGGACTCACATCATAAGACTCAATCCTACAGAACAACATAAACATCAACAACAACTCAAACAACTAAAAAAACTCTAGAGGCACAAGAACAAGGGAAACAAGGGGCACAATGGGAGAGTGTCATTGTATGGCCTTACATGGATTCACTAGACTATCTATAATCTAGGAGCCGCTTCCATCTATGGTTAATCAGACATCTTGTTTCAAGGTGTCGCCCCATAGGGTGACTCATGCGAAACCACTTACCTTTCGTGAAGATAAGGTAGTGACCTTAATGACTAGGTATTCCCACCCGTCCTTAGCCTCTGGAAGCATTAATGGCAGGGGTGAGGTGTATATTTTTATCTTGTTATGTGATAACTAACCCAACCGACTAGGTAAATTAATTAGGTTTTAACTTAATTAGGGAAACTCTTTCAAGGGTGACCACTTGTACACTGGCCCCAAGAAGAGCCACTCTCCCCTATGGTTGCCCTAAAATCAAAACCAAGGAATGGGTACCACAATGCACAACCATAAAGGATTTTAAATCACAACAAGGTACCACCCACAATTTCCCACATAGTATCATCATAAACCAAAAAGATGCAACCATAGAAATGCATTCACACTTCCCTAACCTCTAGAGATAGCGCTAATTCCACACAAGAACAAACTAAAATGTCACATTCAACAAATTAACACATCATAAACTATAAGGAATTTAAATTATAAATCATCCAAGTCTCAATCGAATAACCATTTTCATCTATTAAAACCAAAATAAGGAAATTCACTAACATTTCCATTTGACCAAATACAATAATTAATTTCTTAAATATCATCCTACTTTTAAATAATCCATTTATTAAATATCTAAGTTTACAAACTTGCTGACAATTAAAGAAGGGAAATGACAATTCCATGATTATTTAGACATAACAAAAATAAACTTTTAAAAATTAAAGATGTTAACTTAATTTAATAAAATCAATTATAAATTACTCATTTATTTCAATCCTTTAACTATATATTTATTTTCTGATTTAAAATCTTTTCCATACAGATTATTCTAAATTCTGAATTTTTTCTAAGATAGTGGAAATCTAATCTTTTTAAAAATCAGTTCAAAGTAAAAACCAGATTTAATACATTAATTTACTAAGTTCAGAATCTGATTACAATACTTAGTTTTTCAACAACTATTCTGATATTTTAAAGTACAGTAGACTAGAATAATAATGAAATCAGAATCTACAGTATAATTTAAAATACAATTTTTTTCTATTTCTAAATACGAACCAGTTAAAAAGACATTTTCATTCAGAATTTAAAACAATAGCTTTTTCTCATCATATTTAAAAAAATTCTAGAATAAAAAACTCATTTCTACTTTTCAATTATTTGTTCTCATTGCATGTATATATACTATATGCATACATACATATATATATACACATACATATATGCATATAGATATATACATATATATATTAAAACTTCTAATCATTATATTTTTAAAACTACAGAACTTTATAAACATAGGTTTATATATATATATATATATATATATATAAATTTGAACTACCAAATAAAAGTTGAAACACATAAGTCTTTAAGATTTGTGAATGGCTTAAGGGTGGCGCTAGACTGTCTACACAGCTATCCAGCCACCCCAAGCATGGGGGTAGTGTTGCCTTTGGTAGCGCTCCCTCCACATATTCGTGGAGGGCACTACCATCAACAATGCTCCCTCCATGAATGCGGGAGCGGTGGAAGATAAACTCCCCACCCCCACACAAATATTAGACGAAAACCAAAAAAAATACAGGTGAAAATTAAATAGTTCCCCATTTCATCGTACAACACCCAAATTCTTTGACAGAGGATTAAAATAATTTCAACAAAATATATATATATATATATTACCCATCGAATTTCCGTAATCACAGCAACAAAAGAGAAGGTGCAAAAATTTCCAGAATGAACGAATTGGAGAAAATATAGGGAAAGAGAGGATTCTCAGACGAAAAAAAGAATAACAAAGGTTTAAAGCTAAGAAGGTTCGATAGATAGAGGGAAATGAAATTCCACTTAAACTCAACAAGAATTCTAGAATAAAAATTATAGAGAGGAAGGAGGAATCTACAGGCAGATAACTCTAATTATAAAGAATTTATTTTCCTAAACATTCACAATAAATGTGTTTTCTCTTTCAAACATAAATTCTTGTCTCTTTTTAAAACTAAAATTTATAGAGATAAATTTATGGAATTGAAATTACCCAGAGTCCTCTGCTAGCTTCGATTCGATGAAATGCCTTGTTGCGCGATTCTAGCCAGCTGCAATCCTTCCGAAATTCGGAGAAACGAAACCCCAACAACACAGATTCGAAAAAAAATCCCAATACAACCAAAATCTAATCCTCTCAGTACATTTCGATGAAAACCCACATAGAGGATTTAATCCTCAGAAAAAATTTCAACATGTTTTTTTGACTTGCAGACAAATTTTTTCATTTTTCTTTTTCCTCTCTCTTACTTTTTTCGAAAAAGCAATATTTGGAAATATACCCTTTTCAAAAAAGCCAAGTCAGAATTTTCCATAAATTTCCTGACCGCTTTCCCATGCAATTGCCACTTAACACAACATTCCTTCCACTTTCCATTTTCAGAAGAAGCATCTTCCATAATTAAATTACACCAATTATGCCTTTTTTAATATAAATTTCATTTTAATAAAATTGATTTTTGAAAAATAAATAATTAAATAATAATAAATTTAAACAACATGTCAACTTAATTAAAATTTGAGTTCAAAATATATATTATTAAATCACCTTTTTGCTAATAAAATCAAATATGATAATAATCTCCTTATCTTTTAAAATAAAATAAAATAATCCATAACAATTTATCTAACTATTTATTGATTTAAATAAAAGGATAACTCACATTTTATGATAGTAATAAAAGTGTTAATGTACATACTAATTGTCCAAAAGTATTAATATTATTAGCAACATTGAACATTTAATTAATTTAATATTTTGCACCATAGAATAACATTTAAATTAAAATCATAAAGCACTAGACCAAGCCATAAACGCAACTTATAAAACTCATGAAAGAAAATTATTTAATTTAAAACCATACCCACACGAACAAAGTATAGATACGACATGAACAACCTTTGGACCAACCACTGACATAGACGAGGGTACTTTCTTACCAACTCCCTAACCACATCAACCATTGGGTATGTAGGGTGCACTCAAACCCGACAATGCGGGTGGAGTCGACACCTGGTACCTACATTCTTGCATAACAAAAAATGTTGAACCACATGTACATATTCAAATAATTCATAGTCAAACACATTGTGAAGGAGAGTTACACTAAGGCAGGGCACTCACAGATGAGTGATGCCACCCTATCTCCTTCACCCGAATCAAATACAGTAATCAAAATCTAAGTATCACATCATCAATATAACTCACACAGTACATCATCATAACATAAGTATCCCACACATAAGTCCAACTCTCATAAGCAAATAAGCATAACTGTCTGCCATGCCCAACACATGACAGAGAAGATGTCTAATAGAGTATCAAATATGCATCAGAACATAACCAAAAATCACACTGAAACAAACACACACACACCAAAGCAGTATCAAATTATCAGAACATGAGAGGCACTACATCCTTCCCCCTAGAACTAGGCTTACTCCTAGAAGCTAGAAAACAAATAAGGAAAAGATATTTGGATGCGGGATGCATCCTCCCATGTCGTTGAAGAATCATTTTTTGGGTCCCATTGGACCCACACCTGATCAATCTCTTTGCCCCTAAGCACGAGTCTCCTATTTTGTAGAACAACCACAGGCTCCAGAGCGAGCTTCCCATCCTCGACCTATAGAGCATTCCAATCTAGTACATGAGATAAATCAGGAAAATAAGGCCTAAGAACAGAAACATGGAACACATCATGAATGTGTGCAAGGCTGGGCAACAAGGCCAAATGGTAAGCAACGGGTCCAATCCTCTCTCTAACCTCAAACAAACCTTCAAATGAGGCGCCAACTTGGAGCCTTTTCCGTAACAGATAGGGCTCTTTCATGGACGCACATGAAGAAACACATGATCACCCACTAAAAATTGGCGATCAACCCTATGAGCATCGACATATTTCTTTTTCCTATCCTAAGCCACTACCAAGTGCTCTTTGATGTGAGCAGCTTGCTGCTCCATTTCTTGTAGCATCTCTGGCCCAAGAAGAATCTTGTCCTCCAAACGGTCCCAACTTAGAGGTGTTCGACATGGGTGACCATACAAAGCCTGAAATGGTGGCATCTTGATCGAACTGTGGTAACTGTTATTGTAGGAAAACTCAACCAAATGCAGATAGTCTTCCCATCGAGACTGGTGATCCATAACATACATGCGAAGCATGTCCTTGAGAACCTGATTGACCCTTTCGGTCTGACCATCTATTTTTGGATGGTAAGCAGAACTAAAGTTCAATTGTGTTCCTAAGGCACGCTGTAATGATGTCCAAAATGTAGAAGTGAACACTAGATCTCTATAAGAAATGATTCTTCACAGGATTTCGTGCAGCCTCACAATATCATCCATGAATATTTTAGCCATAGATGATGCAGTATAGGAAGATCGAATAGGAGAGAAATGTGCCACCTTGGTCAACCTGTCAACGGTGACCATGATAGCATCATGCTGACATGCATTCATCGGCAACCCAACAATGAAGTCTATGGATATAATATCCCATTTCCATTTCAGAATGAGATTGGGCTGCAAAAGACCTATTGGATGATGGTGCTCTGCCTTTACCCTCTGACACTCTAGGCATATCGCCACAAGATCTTCTATATCCCTCTTCATCCCTCCCCAAAACTACAACAAACGAAGATCTGCATACATCTTTTTAACCCCTGGATGAGTTGAATAAGGAGCCCGATGTGCTTCATACATGATTAGGGTACAAATACCCTCTAAGGAAGGAACATATATGCAACCCAAACATCGCAAAAGTCCATCGGACTCAAGAGTATAACCAGTAAATGTTCCCTCAAGCACTCTACCCGAGGATAAATCATGACGATGATGGCTTAGAGCATCTGCCACTACATTCTCCTTGCCCTGAATATATTTCACTTCAAAATCATAATTGTAGAGGAATTCCATCCATCTTCTCTGCCTAGCATTAAGATTCAACTATGTGAAAATGTATTGCAAACTGCGATGGTCATTGTGTAGCTCGAACCTGTGACCCAACAAGAAATGCCTCCACGTTACCAGGGCATGAACAACTGTGGCCAACTCCAAGTCATGAGTAGGGTAATTTATCTCATGTTCCTTGAGCTTACGTGACTCATATGCTATTACCATGTCGTCCTGCATCAAAATAGCCCCTAACCCTTCCAAGGACGCATCTGTGCAAACCACAAAGTCCTAAGTCGGATCAGGAACAACAAGAATAGGCACACTATTTAGCTTCTCTTTAAGAGTTTGAAAATCCAATTGACACTTTTCAGACCAATCATATTTCTTTCATTTCCTCTGTAGAGAGGTGATGGGATGTGCAACCCTAGAGAAACCTTGTACAAACTGTCGATAATAGCCTGCCAATCCCATAAAGTTGCGAATTTATGGAATTTTTTTGGGAGCAGGCCAATCTATAATAGCTTGAATCTTTGAGGGATCTAGGGTGATGCCTTCTCCAAAGATCACATGCCCAAGGTATTTCAATTTAGACTTATAAAATTTGCACTTTTCCAAGTTTGCAAACAACTGGTTTTCTCTCAAGCACTACAACACCACCTTCAAGTGTTCCTCATGCTCCTCCATGGATCTAGAGTAGATAAGTATGTCATCGATAAAAATGAGCACAAATCAATCCAGATAGGTCTAGAAAAAACCATTCATTAAGCTCATGAAAACTGAGGGTGCATTAGTTTACCTGAATAGCATGACAGTAAATTCATAATATCCATATCGGGTATGAAATGCAGTTTTGTGAATATCCTCCTCAGCAATCCACAACTGATGGTATCCTGACTTAAGATCAATTTTAGAGAATACCTTTTCTCCCTTTATTTGTTCAAATAGATCATTAATCCTTGACAAGGGGTAGCGATTCTTCACTATCACCTTGTTCAACTGCTTGTAATCAATACATAGACAGAGCGAACCATCCTTTTTTTTCACAAAAATGACTGGTGCTCCCTAAGG
This sequence comes from Sequoiadendron giganteum, assembly GCA_007115665.2. Taxonomy (NCBI): domain Eukaryota; kingdom Viridiplantae; phylum Streptophyta; class Pinopsida; order Cupressales; family Cupressaceae; genus Sequoiadendron; species Sequoiadendron giganteum. Next base: position 436,434,155 of record CM021107.1, on the reverse strand, counting down.
GGAAACACTAGGATGGAAAAACCCCTTTTCAAGAAATTCTCCCAACTGCAAACAGAGTTCTTGAAGCTCCTGAGTTATCCTATAAGGAACCTTAAAGATAGGCTCAACTCCCAGAATGAGGTCAATTCAGAAGTCGATGTCACACTTATGTGGCATCCCAGGTATCTCGCTCAGAAACACATCAGAAAACTCCTTTGGGAGAGGATAATCATCCAAAGTTACTTCTCAAATCTCCTCCATATCTAGGTCAGTAAATGAGACAACGAACAATTGACACCCTTGACGGAAACACTTCTTCAACTACATTACAAAGATAATACTCAAGGAGATAGGCTTTTGAATGCCAACAATTTCAACCTCACCTCCAGAATCATCCTGACAATGAACAGACTTTCGACAACAGTCAATTGTCACCTGGTGTGCCTTTAACCAATCCATCCCCAACACGACATCATAAGAACCCAGGGGAAGAATCTGAAGATCCACCAAAGTCACAACTAAACCAAACTCCAACTTACATCCTAGAACAAGAGACTCCATTGACACTTTTGCCCCAAAAGCTAATTCAACATGCCACTTAATGCCTTGCTTTGCCACAACTAAATTACAATGCTTAACAATTGAAGGGGAAATAGAGGAATTCGATGCACCACAATCAAAAAGTATAGAAATAGGAGTGCCCTGCAACAAACCTGATACCTCCACCACAGTGCCCTGGTGATTATCCACCACAGCAAAAACCTGATGAGACCTGTCAATGTCTCCAACTATCAGCTCAGATGGTGTCAGCCTCTGACTACACCCTGTAGTGCTCCTCTACAGACACTGTTTGGAAATATATCCCTACTTCCCACAACTGAAACACCCAGTACCATGGCCAAAACCTCTGACACTGGACAAAAAAATAGACTGTTGATAGCTACCACGGCTAGGTGCAGGCTGTGAGGACTATGTTGGCTTCTCAACCCAGTTATGTTGCGATCTCTTCCAATGATGGTTTCTCCGAGACTGAAACCTATTGCTCTGATGAAACTAAGAGGTCTTATTCTTCGACTGAAATTGTTGTTGTCCACCCTTAGCAAGTGCAGAATGAGCCCTGGAAGGACCTGTATCCTGAGACTTCCACCACGAGAACCACCACCTGCAACAGGAGTACTATTGATCTGAACTCCAACATGACCTCCTAATACCAAGGTTAAATTCTCCTCCACAAGGCAAGCTTTATTGACAACAACCTCCATCGTTTTTGACTCAAAGACTAAGAAATGTCCACTAATCCTGGCATTCAGACCTTTGACAAAATTTTGTACTAGCATAACCTCATCGTTAGCAATTTTGGTGTACTACTTAAGCTCAAAGAAGCGGCGCTCATACTGCTCTATGGACATTGCCATCTGTCTCAAGTCATGGAATTCATCTGCTTGGTGCTACCTCCAGTGATCAGATAAGAAATGGGCCCTGAACCATTCTAAGAAAAATTCCCATGGCATTGAACCGATGTCAAGGTGTAATTTTTTTTCTTCCAGTCGCCACCATGTGGATGCAAATCCTCTGAGGTGCATGATGGCGCACCTTGACCTAGTATTACTATCATAGGGATGCATAGAAAAGAATCGATCCAGATTAATAAGCTAAGTTTCAGATTCCAAACCTCTACCAAAGCCATCATAAATAGGAGGACGTGCCTTGTGGAGATCTCTCATATGCCTAGCGGCCACTACATCCTGATCTATTGGTATCCCATTCCTCCTCAACGATGGCTCTCTCTCTTTGATCACCCACTGCTCATCCTTCCTAGGACCTAGACGCCCAAGATAATCTTCCAACAACTGACGCAACTACTCACCACCTTGAATTGGCTGCTCTGGGTTAGGGCCTCCACCCGAAGGGTTATTATGGGAACCTTGATTTTCCTTCTGCTTTGATTCATGGGAGCTCTGACGTGGAAAATTATGACGGTCAACTCCATGACCACCACAGCCATGACCGCGACCACATCCATGTCCCTGACCCTAGGCATGATTCTGCACAACAAGAGAGGGATTACACAAGTTAAAAGTTATGCAACAAGATTAACATAATGGGCTTACTTAACCTACAGCACCCAGTGTTGTTAACCTTGGCTCTGATAACAAGTTGTAATGCCCCGCCACACAAATCCCATAGGACAAATATAATAAATATAGATTTTATTTTTTTGAAAACAACAATAACACATTGCAACATTAAACATTTAAACAACAAAGATATAACATAAAACATTAACCTAATCCTATGGGGTACATGATGCGTTACTTAAATGAACCCAACAATTAAATAGTAAACGATACCAACTAAAGCGGAAGAAAGAAATGAGAATAAAACATAATATAAGTATGAAATTCATACAACAAGAATAAGATATAAACTCATAAACATAAATCACATATTATTATATTCATCTTTAGAGATCAAAATTACAAATGTGGAATATATTTCCACAGATACAACACAATATAAAAACAAAGTTACATTACAAGGCCACTTCCCTTATAACATTGGGAAGGGTACAATCATAATACAAAAGTACAATAATGAAAGAATTCTTCAAAGGTACAATCTTCTCCATGGGAGTTTCAAGATCATTGCAACTGCATCGATGCCATGATCACATCTGGGGACCCAATGGGTGCATTGCACGTTTTCACCCAATTGTGTGAACCCGAAGGAATACCCCCATGCAAGGAGTCGATAAGAAAGAACCCTCAACCACAACTCAAACATAAGAACTCACATCACAAGACTCAAGCCCACGAAACAACATAAACATCAACAATAACTCAAATAACTAAAACAACTCCAGAGGCACAAGAACAAGGGAAACAAGGGGCATAATGGGAGAGTGTCATCTCATGCCCTTACATGGATTCACTAGACTACCTATAATCTAGGAGCCACCTCCATCTATGGTTAATCAGACATCCTGTTTCAAGGTGTTGCCCCATAGGGTGACTCATGCAAAGCCACTTACTTTTCATGAAGACAAGGTAGTGACCTTACCGACCATGTCTTCCCACCCATCCTTAGCCTCTGGGAGCACTAATGGCAGGGGTGAGGTGTATATTTTTATCTTGTTATGTGATAACTAACCCAAACCACTCGGTAAATTAATTAGGTTTTCACTTAATTAGGGAAACTCTTCCAAGGGTGACCACTTGTACACTAGCCCCAAGAAGAGCCACCCTCTCCTATGGTTACCCTAAAATCAAAACCAAGGAATGGGTACCACAATGCACAACCATAAAGGATTTTAAATCACAACAAGGTACCACCCACAATTTCCCACATAGTATCATCATAAACCAAAAAGATGCAACCATAGAAATGCATTCACACTTCCCTAACCTCTAGAGATAACGCTAATTCCACACAAGAACAAACTAAAATGTCACATTCAACAAATTAACACCACATCATAAACTATAAGGAATTTAAATTATAAATCATCCAAGTCTCAATCGAATAACCATTTTCGTCTATTAAAACCAAAATAAGGAAATTCACTAACATTTCCATTTGACCAAATACGATAATTAATTTCTTAAATATCATCCTACTTTTAAATAATCCATTTATTAAATATCTAAGTTTACAAACTTGCTAACAATTAAAGAATGGAAATGACAATTCCATGATTATTTAGACATAACAAAAATAAACTTTTAAAAAATAAAGACTTTAACTTAATTTAATAAAACCAATTATAAATTACTCATTTATTTCAATCCTTTAACTATATATTTATTTTCTGATTTAAAATCTTTTCCACACAGACTATTCTAAATTCTGATTTTTTCTAAGATAGTGGAAATCTAATCTTTTTAAAAATCAGTTCAAAGTAAAAAGAAGATTTAATACATTAATTTACTAAGTTCATAATCTGATTACAATACTTAGTTTTTCAACAACTATTCTGATATTTCAAAGTACAGTTAGACTAGAATAATAATGAAATCATAATCTACAGTATAATTTAAAATACATTTTTTTTTTCTGTTTCTAAATACAAATAAGTTAAAAAGACATTTTCATTCAGAATTTAAAACAATAGCATTTTCTCATCATATTTTAAATTTTTCCAAAATAAAAAACTCATTTCTACTTTTCAATTATTTGTTCTCATTGCATGCATATATACTATATGCATACATATATACATATATGTATATATACCAGAATAAGTAATTATTAATTCATCTAATGTTGTTGCGAAAAAAACACAATAATAAATTAAATATTATAATTCACAGAGTATATATACACATACATATATACATATATATGTATATATATGCATATACATATATACATATATACATATATACATATATACATATATATATACATGCATATGTATACATATACATATACATATATATGCATACATATATATATTAAAATTTCTAATCATTATATTTTTAAAACTACAAAACTTTATAAATATATATATATATATATATATATATATATTCGAACTACCAAATAAAAGTTGAAACACACAAGTCTTTAAGAGTTGTGAATGACTTAAGGGGGGTGTCGGACTGTCTACACAGTCGGCCACCCACCCCAAGCATGGGGGTAGCGCTGCCTTTGGTAGTGCTCCCTCCACATATTCATGGAGGGCGCTTCCATCGGCAGCGCTCCCTCCATGAATGGGGGAGCGATGGGGGATAAACTCCCCACCCCCACACAAATATCAGATGAAAAACAAAAAAAATACAAGCGAAAATTAAACAATTCCCCATTTCTCCGTACGATGCCCAAATTCTTTGATAGAGGATTAAAATAATTTCAACAAAAATATATATTATATATATATTACCCATCGAATTTCCAATGAAAATAATCACAACAACAAAAGAGAAGGCGCAAAAATTTCCAGAATGAACGAATTGGGGAAAATAAAGGGAAAGAGAGGATTCTCAAACAGAAAATAGAATAATAGAGGTTTAAAGCTGAGAAGGTTCCCTAGACAAAGGGAAACAAAATTCCACTTAAACTGAATGAGAATTCTAGAATAAAAATTACAGAGAGGAAGGAGGAATCTACAGGCAGGTAACTCTAATTACAGAGAATTTATTTTCCTAAACATTCACAGTAAACGTGTTTTCTCTTTCAAACAAAAATTATTTTCTCTTTTTAAAACTAAAATTTACAGAGATAAATTTATGGAATTAAAATTACCCAAAGTCCTTTGCTAGCTTCAATTCGAGGATGAAATGCCTCGTTGCGCGATTCTAGCCAGCTGCAATCCTTCTGAAATCCGAAGAATCGAAACCCTAGCAACACAGATTCAAAAAAAAATCCCAATACAACCAAAATCTAATCCTCTCAGAACATTTCGATGAAAACCCACATAGAGGATTTAATCCTTAGAAAAAAATTCAACATGTTTTTTTTGAGTTGTAGACAATTTTTTTCATTTTTCTTTTTCCTCTCTCTTGCTTTTTCAAAAAAACAATATTTGGAAATATACCCTTTTCAAAAAAGCCAAGTCAAAATTTTCCATAAATTTCCTGACCGCTTTCCCATGCAATTGCCACTTAACACAACATTCCTTCCATTTTCCATTTTCGGAAGAAGCATCTTCCATAATTAAATTACACCAATTATGCCTTTTTTAATATTAAATTTCATTTTAATAAAATTGACTTTTGAAAAATAAACAATTAAATAAAACAACATTTCAACTTAATTATAATTTAAGTTAAAAATATATATTATTAAATCACCTTTTTGCTAATAAAATCAAATATGATAATAATTTCCTTATCTTTTAAAAAAAATAAAAATAATCCATAACAATTTATCTAGCTATTTATTGATTTAAATAAAAGGATAACTCACATTTTACGATAATAATAAAAGTGATAATGTACATAATAATTTTCCAAAAGTATTAATATTATTAGCAACATTGAACATTTAATTAATTTAATATTTTGCACCATAGAATAACATTTAAATTAAGATCATAAAGCACTAGACCAAGCCATAAACGCAACTTATACAACTCATGAAAGAAAATTATTTAATTTAAAACCATACCCACAAGAACGAAGTACGAATACGACATGAACAACCTTTGGACCAACCACTGACATAGACGGGGGTACTTTCTTATCAACTCCCTAACCACATCAACCATTGGGTATGTAGGGTGCGCTTAGACCCAACAATGCGGGTGGAGTCAGCATCTAGTACCTACATTCTTGTATATCACAAAACGTCAAACCACATGTACATATGCAAATAATTCATAGTCAAACACATTGTGAAGGAGAGTTATGGTGAGACAAGGCACTCATGGATGAGCGATTCCACCCCATCTCCTTCACTCGAATCAAATACAGTAATCAAAATCTAAGTATCACATCATCAATATAACTCACATAGTACATAATCATAACATAAGTATCCCACACATAAGTCCAACTCTCATAAGCAAATAAGTATAACTTTCTACCACACCCAACACATGGCAGAGAAGATGTCTAACAAAGTATCAAATATGCATTAGAACATAACCAAAAATCACACTGAAACAAACACACACACACCAAAGCAGTATCAAAGTATCAGAGTATGAGAGGCACTACATACTTACTTTGGCCAATCCATAACTTTCTTTTCACTCTATCTCTTCTAATTGTCATCCCAAGAATGTGTCTAACTACACCAAGATCTTTCATTTTAAATTTAGCTGCAAGTTGAGATTTCAATTTTGAAATCATACCTTTCCCTTTACCAATAAATAACATATCATCAACATATAATGCAATAAGCATGAAATTATCACCATCAATTTTATAATTAACACAATGATCTGATTTAGAATGCTCAAATACAAAACTCAACATATGTGTGTCAAATTTTTGGTACCACATCCCAGGACTCTATTTTAGGCCATACAAATATTTCTTAAATTTTCAAAACAAATTACTTTTACCTTTCACCACATAGTGCTCTGGTCATGTCATATAAATATCCTCCTCCAAATCACCATGAAGGAAAGCAAGGAGGAGGTTCCTGATTATTTACTAGATGAATGGGGTAATGCATTTCAATTTGACCCACTCACTGAAGCAGAAGATACTGGTCTTAGCACTTATTGTATTCATGAAGAGGAAGTTTTCACATCCATTTGTTCAACCTTTAAATCATAAGCAACGACAATAGAAAGAAAAAATCTAATGAATACCATTTTTTCAATAGGAGAAAATATCTCACTATAATCAACACCCTCAACTTGAGAGTAACCTTTTGCAACCAACCTTGCTTTGTACTTCTCAATACCTCCATTTGAACCAATCTATTTATTGAACACCCATTTTCAACCAACATACTTTCTTCCTTCAAGCAATGGTACATGATCCCATGTATTTTTTTCAAAGTTTTCATTTCTTCATCCATAACAATTTTCCAATATTTTGTATCATTCATACCTAATGCCTCTTGAACTAATTTGGGTTCATTCATGTTAGTATTCAAAGAAAAAATACATCTCCAATCATCGGGTGAATACCTTTCAGGTGGTTGTCTATGCCTTGTAGGCCTATGAAAAAATTGAGTTGGAGGTTCTTCCTCCTCTTTTGAAGATTCAGATCTACACGAGCTCTCTTTAACTTCTTGTCTATCCATGGGCCTCAATTCAAATTTCTTAGGTGTAGAAGGAAATTGAATTACATCTTCTTGTTTACCTTATTTTGGCTGTAATGTAATAGAAGAAGGCTCTATTTTTATAAAAATAACACTTCTACTATATATTACCTTATGTATAAATGGATCCTAAAGCTTGTATCCTTTGACACCATAACTGTATTTGATGAAGATATATTTCACAACCTTGTTCTCTAACTTTTTTCGCTTCTCCTTTGGCACATGTGCATATGCCTCATAATCAAAAACTCTAAGTTGTCTTAATAAAGGCTTGTGATCCAACCATGCCTCTATAGGTGTCTTATTAACAAGATCTAATGTAGGAGACCTATTAATCAAGTAACAAGCAGTGGCAACAACTTTAACCCACAACCTTTGTTCTAGACGAACAACAATCAACATACTCCTAGCCTTCTCCATCAATGTCTTGTTCATTCTTTCTACAACTCCATTATGCTTTGGAGAATACAAAGTTGTCTTTTATATATGAATACCACAATATTTACAAAATCTATAAAAATCAATAGAGAAAAATTCACCTCCATTATCAGTTCTCAAATATTTTATTTTCTTTCTAGTATGCAACTCAATGATTGCTTTAAATTCTTTAAATTGACTAAAAACTTCAAATTTACTCTTTAGAAAGTATACCCATGTCCTTCTACTATAATCATCAATAAATGAAACATAATATGTTGATTTTACAATTGAAGGAACATCTACAAGACCAAACACATTAGAATGAATTAGATTCAATACACCATAAGATTTATGAGAACTCGAGTAAAATTGAAAGTGGTTTTATTTTCTATAAATGCAATGTTCACAAAAATCAAATTCAAGATTACAATTAGAAAACCCTTCAACAAGGTTTTTATTTTTCAAGGTCGTTAGACCCTTTTCTCCGATGTGGACAAGTCTCTAGTGCCATAACATAGTTTTTTCTATAGGTAACTTTGATTCAGAATAGAGAGCACCCTTGGGTACCTAGAAGCTATGGCCATCTACTAAAGATGAAACCCTCACCTCTTCCATAAAATTTATTTTCAGATTAGTACTATTGCACTTAAAAATACATGCATCAAGCTTATACAATGCATGCCATATCTGACACCTTTAGCAATCACCATAACACCTCTAACCATATTGCATCCTGCATCAGAAAATACTACTTTCGCACCTGCATCTATTAGTTTTCTCACATATAACAAATTGCTAACCCAAGGATATGCAACACACCATTAATCCTTTTTATTCTACCATCAAGAAAATTGATTCTAACTTTACCACGACCAACAATATTTAAACAAAAATCATCACCTAAGTACACCTTACCTCCATCAAATTCTCCATATTTAGAAAACCAATATCTATTAGAGGTCATATTGAAAGATACACCTAAGTCAATTAACAATGTATCATCACCTACACAAGTTGCTAAAGCTGCAATGAATGCATCACCATCTTCCTTCTTGAGCTTAGAATCAAAACCAAATCTCTTCTTTTTCTTCTTCTTTTATTCTTTGTGGTCCTTACAAATATTTCCATGCTTACTATAGTTCTAACAAATAGCTTTGGACTTTCCAAGAGATTTGGATTTCCCCTTGGACTTGGATTTATCACGCTTCTCATTCTTCTTGTATTTTTCCTTAGGTCTTCCATGAACACTTAGGGTCTCCTTGGCATAATGGATAACTTCCTCCTCATCTCTTCAAAAATTAAAGAACCCATCATAAATTTAGTCTTCAAGATAACAAAATTACTCCCAATAGCTATAACAAGAGAATCCCATGAATCAGGTAAAGAACAAAGCGAGATCTAACATTTCTCCTCCTCATCAATTTTGACACCAAATGATGCCAATTGAGCTACGAACATATTGAATGCTTCTAGGTGGTATGTAATTCGTCCACCCTCTTCCATTCTCAAGGAGTACAATTTCTTCCTCAAGAAAATATTATCCACTAAAGATTTGGCTTGATACATCTCACCAAGTTTCTTCCATAGTTTATGTGTAAAGGTCTCTTCATGGACATTGATTAAAACTGAGTCTACCAATCATGATGCATTTTTCTTGGAAGCTGATAAATAAATTGATCTAAATTGACTTCATCTTCATATGTTCCAAGGGAGCAATCATGGTTCCCTAATTTATCTATTCCTTATCCCATGTCAATTTTGTGGGTGCAAAACTAATAGAGGTTATATTTGCGAACTCAAAAATGACCCCTAAAATTTTAAATTTAAATATAAATGGGACAATGTTCACCTTATACAACTAGATGAGTCATCTAAAGTGTGAAATATTTCAAATTGCATGTTATAGATTTGTATAAAAGGACAAACCCTAATTCATTACTATCATCTTAGATATGGGGCTTATTGGGGAATTATAAAAAATTATCTATGAGAACTAAATCATTATCATGTGACATTGACATTGAGTCAATATCCTATGTGTATTGCATGCTTCCTAGAGAGATTTGAGCTCTAGTTGTCAATATTCCACGTGTAAACTTTTTGTGAAGAGCAAAATGTTGCAATGTCCTATTTTGTTTTTCATAGTGTGTCTTAATGAAAAGCAAGCATATTAACAAGATAATTTCAATAATATTTTATTGGTACATATTTTTATGTGACTATTTTCTTTGTTGTGTATTATAGGATCTAGAGGAGGCTGTGGAGAGAGGACGTGGATGACGTAGAACTACTAAATCGTAGAGGAAAGTGGGTGGAAATAGATATGACAATAGAATTTGCATATACAATAGAGGTAAGAAGAGAAAGAAACCTCAACCAAATGAGGAAGGTGTTAATGAATTCACAAATGCTACAACATAGAGGAGATAAAGTCATTTTTTTGTCCATGAGGCCTTTGAGGTCAAAATTATTGGTTGAAAATGCATAGGAATGGTGATTAAATGTGATTCTATGATCAAGGGAAAAGTTTGAAAATTAGGATGGCCAAAACATGATATCAATATGTCAAATATATGACTAAAGTGAGGTTTTGTGTTGGATAAAATATTCATTGAAATGATATAATTGGTGTACTAAACGTTATTTATTATGTTGTGTATTATAGGGGTGAGATGAGGCCATGGCAATAGATCATGTCATATCAAATGAGGACACAACAGATGAAGCAGGACATCAGGTGCTCAATTTTTTTACTTAACATAGGAAAAAATGATCTGATGGAATTTCGTGATACGTCCATCTTTTTTTCATAATATTATTGAAATTTATAATGTATTGTCCAATCTTGACATAAATTAATGCATGTTGTTGATTATTTTAGATGGAGATTGGAGCAAATGCAGAGTCTGAGTATTTAACTAGCAAAACAAGAAGATATGTACATGGATGTGGACCTAAAACTATTAAATCACATAGAGGATGGTGGGTGGAAGAGGATATGAAAATGGATCCTACAGACACAACAAATGATTGCACTGAACAAGAGGTTGGTCAGGACTATAGTACATGGGATGAATACTTTGAGAAAAATGTTGTTTGTGGATGTTTTGTATGTCATGGAAATAAATAATTCAAATGAGCAATTGTACAAAGGCATTACATATAAAATGAGCTTCCAGTTAGTAGTATGCCTCCTACAATTGATTCAAATCCAATAGGAATTGTGGTAAGGAATTTTCCAATTTGATATAAATAACATATATACTTCATTTAAACATTGTTTTAAATTATTTAAATAATTATTAATTTTCTTAATGGATATTTGTAGGAAAAATTTCTTGGTTTAAAGTTTCTTGGATCATCGACTTCCAAACTAGAGGGCAATGATCATTTATCAGATGATACATCTAACAAAAATATGTGCCAATATACCAGCTTAGAAGATGAGGAATTGATGAAAATAAGTAACAGAACAAGAACTGGTTTAAAGATGCATGATTTTCTTAAAGACAGGGGGAAGGTGGACTACATACCTTATGAGAATGGATGTGATGGAGATGATGACTTGCCCTTGAATTTAAGATAAATTTACAAAGATACATTTGATCATCGACTATATTGCGCTTGGCCTATTGATCAAAAACTACCTAGAGTGTATGAGGTGTTTCAATTTTGGGGATACAACTACATGATACGACCCTCCAATATTCATGGAGCGAATCTAGGCCTCTTTATTGTCCAAAATGTACATGTGGGATCTAAACATAGAAATAATTCAGAACAAACCACTAGGAGATTAATTCCATATTACGGTCCATCATATTACAGTGGTGAATAGAGAAGGCTAGTAGAATATAAGCCTAGCATGTTAGCATATGGTCTAAATTCAAATATGTATACACATCATCTCTAATTGGAAAGTGGAAAAGAAATGAATAGAGGTCATCTTATGTATATAGATGGACATGCATACACACAAAAATATTGCATGGTTTATAAATAGTAGTAAGGGAAGGGACCCTACTATAAGACCGAATTGCCAATTTATTGAGGTTATAAATGATAAAGATGGAGATATGGAAATAGAGGTTGATAGATTGATAATGGTTGAGGCTATTATGGACCTTACCATTGGGGATGAGTTATTGATTGATTACCCCTTCTTAAAACACACTCTTGTGTGAAATAAAAGGGAAGAACAAGGTCTCTCTAAGGATGTTCATAAGGGAAAAAAACCAAAGAATAATAAATGAGTGTGGACTGATGTTTTATAATAAACTATGTTGTCAAAATTGTGTTTTATTTAAATTATTGTATAAAAAAGGTAGTTTATAAAATAATGTTCCATTATTCAATTGATGTATATATGTTCATACAATTTATATTTATATTTTTTAAGCCATATTTGATTATATTTCTTTGAAATTTATACATTTATGATTTATCCAATTGTTGGAAAATATTAAATAATGTTTGCATTTATTGATAGGTAGAAGATGTTGATGAAACACATACTAATATCCACGATCAACTAGGTTATTAAGATTTGGACAAGATGATCCAAACCATCCTTTAAACAATACTAGGGAAAAAAGAGCAAGATTGAAGAGAATACTACCAACTGAGAAATTTGAAGAGCTAATGAGATCTGCATACATTGATGTCATGCCACCTATCCTTAATGATAATGATCATGATAGTGAAAATGCAGTTCATGAAGAAGGATTGAATGAAATTCTTACATGTTTCTTTGGGGATGGAAACAATGATGACAATAATGATCATATGGTTGACAGTAATGATGATAGCAGGGGTAATTACCACCAATGTAATGTTGATGATGATAACTTGAAAGAATCCATCAAGCAAGCAACAAAGACACCCATGTTCAAATCAGGTGCAAGTAGAACCTCAAAACTGGCATGCACATTAATATTATTAGAGATCAAGTTACTATTTGGTTGGTCAGACAAAGGATTCACTACCCTACTGAAGTGAGTTGAAATCTATTTCTTACTTTGTATTGTCAATTGGTGTACATAATTCGTAAACATTCATCAACTTCGTTTATATTTTTTTAAGGGGATTTTAAAACCATATATTGTATATAAATAGTCCTAGTATAGATTGACATATCAAACATGTTCATCATAAGTCAAACATTCGATTGATTTAATCTTTGGCAATCTTACTGGGCACTAAAAACTAAAATATTCCCTGAAGAGAATGTGTTGCCATCAACTTGCAGAGAGGAGTGTCTGTTGTTGGTTGAGTTGGGGATTGAATATAAGAAAATTCATTCATGTAAAAATGATTGCATTTTATACAAAGATGAATATCAAAATAATGTAGAATGCCTTGTATGCAAAGAGAAGAGATATTGTATAGATGTACAAGGTCCTACAATTCCAAAGAAGGTTTTACGTCACATGCCAATTATACCTAGAATTCAATGAATGTTTCGTTGCAAGTCACCTGCAAAATTCATGGATTGGCATGCAAAGAACAAGAGTAAATATGGATTCATGTGAATTCCAGCCGACTCCAAAGTAATGAAACACATAGAGGAAAAATGGCCAAGAAAATTCAAGGATGAACCCCGTAGTATTAGGTTTGGTCTTGCAATTGATGGAGTGTGCCCATTCTCTTTCCTGAGCTCAAATTATAGTGTTTTTCTAGTTGGATTGATAGTATACAACATTCCCCCATGGGTGAGTGTTAGAAAGGAGCACCTTATGCTAACTCTCATTATTCCAAGAAAACATCAAGTTAAAAACATGGATGTTTATCTTATGCCTTTTATTGATGAGATGCAACTGCTATGGAAAGGCATAAGAATGTATGGAATATCATGTCCTCCATCAAATAGGTCCTTCATGTTGTATGGTGTGCTATGTTGGACTATTCATGATTTCCTAGGACTTGGTGTTTGTTCTGGTAAGATAATTTATACACTCATAATTTATTTTCATCCCAACTTTCATACTTAGTTTTATACTATTTTTTTATGTTATTAACATTGCTTATTGAATTGTAGGGCTTAAACTAAAGGGGATATTTGCATTTCAAAGATGTGAAGAACAATTTCAAGGGTGGTATTATGAAGATCTACATAAATTTATTTACGCAAACAACATGGTTTTTCTACCACTAGATCATAAGTTTAGACATTTCCTGAAGAATCAATTTGATGGAAAAGTTGAAAATAGAGGCCCTCATGATTATGGGGCCAGGTGATTGTCTTAAGAAGTATGAAGATGTTGAATTGAAATCTGGGGAGGATTTTTTGATCGGGGTGATTCAATTCAAGAACAAGAACAAGTTGTAGTTAATATTCCAAAAGGAATGAAAAGGAAATCCATATTTTATGAGCTCCCTTATTGGAAGAATCTATTAATATCTCAACTATTAGATCCTATGCATATCTTCAAAAATGTCTCAAATTCTATATTTTGACATATATCAGGAAAAGAGAAGGAAACCTTGTCTTCAAGGAGAGATATTGCTCTTTCACGTACCAAAATTGATAGAAAACATTTGTGGCCAAATAGGGAAAATGGAACATATGCATAAGCTCCATGGATTTTGAAAAAAGAAGAGCTAGACCAACTAAAAAATGTCATCCGTTCAATAAGAACACCTAATGGCTATGGGTCATCATTGGCTAAGGCTTTTACAGTTGATGGACATATCACAGGATTTAAAACACATGATTTTTATAATTTTATGAAGGTATTATATATCATCATTTAACATATACTGGTAACATTGATTAAGTACTAAATATATTTTGATATTTTGTTGTGTGAGAAAAAATACTAATGACCTTTTCATAAATGTTTTTGATAGCATATCATGCCATTGGTAATTAGGGGAGATTCATGTCTTATAGTTAACTTAAGAAATGCCTTAAGTCGATTGTTAGCATTTACAAGGTATGTGGTTATATGAAATGTTCATGTGTGAGAGATAGAGATATTATATTGCATTTTAATTTTTGAATAAATTTTCATACTAATTTACTATTCTTATATTAGGTGGGTGACCTCCAAGGAGATCCACGAATGTGAAGTGCCAAAATGGAAGAAGGAAATTGCAGAAATTGTTTGTGTATTTGAGAAGGAGCTCCCTACAAGTTTCATGGACCTACAAGTCCATTTACTTATACACCTAGTCGATGACATTGAATTCGTGAGTGTTGTATCAATGAGGTGGATGTTTTTCTTTGAGAGGTACATGAAAACTCTAAAAATATATGTCTGAAAAAAGGCACATCCAAAGGGTTGCATGGCTGAAGGGTATGTATTGAATGAAGCATTTTTATTCCTATGTGAATTCCTTGGTAAGGATTTTGAAGATGTTCCCTGCGTCTAGGATTAAGAATAAGCATCAGGTATTATTGATGGAGAAAAACCACAATCTAAGAAAAACCACAATCTAATGGTGTTCAAGTAGAAATTAGTAAGTAAATTCATGATCAGTGTGGTTGTTTTTCTTGCAATCATTAATTTACTCTGTAATTTATTTATCAAATTAATAGCATGACATTTGGAGTTTGAAATAAAAAAGTTGACATGTAATAGGTGTAGAAGAAAGTGCTATACTCGACAAGTTCATTCTGTACCACATGGACTTTATGAACAAATGGATTGATTTGTATGATAAAAAGAGAGAAGAAGTGTTAGAAGCAAGGAGACAGTTTAAGAGATCGAACCCAAGGAATACTCCACTTCCCACTTATCTGCTTGGGGAATGGGGAAAATATTTCACACTAGAATGGGTTATTGAACAAATTTAAAATCAAATAGAAGATGTAGGTATAGATTCAAACATAACAAAAGATGAAATCAACATGTCTAGAGGATGTGAAAGAAAGGTACAGTTGGATTTTTACAAAATTTTGTTTCCTTATAGTTTTGACACTATTAACTATTTTAATATTCGTCATTATATTTTTTTTCACTGAAATAAATGGTCTTTCACAGGTGAGGAAATATCCAACAATGTGGGCATATGGTCGACATTATCATGTAGAAAGTGTAGATGTAAAGAGATGATCCTTTGATTGTGGCATCATGGTTGACTTCAAGCAATCCAGTTGATCAAGCTCAAAAGACAAGAATATAATTGAAGAGAATCTACAATATATTGGGAAAATACAAGAAATTATTGAGTTGGATTACCACTCTTTTAGATGTTTTATTTTTAAGTGTAGATGGTATGAAATTTGAGAGGACATGAAGACATGATACCCATAGTGGATTGTTTTATATAGATTCCTCATGCTTCCTACTAGAGGATAAGGAGCCTTATGTTCTACCAATTCATTGTGAGGAGGTATTTCTTTAACTCAAACAAGAAGCGGTAGTGATCATTAATATATTAACTTATAGTTTATTGTGAATATATACATGTGTTTATTAATCAATAAAAAATTTATAACATACGTCTAATATATTTATGTCATTCATGTGCAGGTATTTTTCTATGAAGATATTTTGGACTCAAAATGGATATTTGTGATACATTATGATCCAAGATTAAGGTGCGTATTTTATGATGCATTAGTGGATACTGAGCAAATTAATAATGGCCAACAAAATGAGAGAGAGGGATTAGAGAACATCGAAGAAATTGGCATCCATGATGATGTTGAAGATGGTTATGTTCAAGCACAAGAAGACAACAATCTAGAGTTAGATGATGTTATGGAAGACAAAAATATGGATGGTATAGAAAATGATGATCCAAATACATCTGGTAACAATATAAATGGTCTACAGTCAAATTTCAATGATGATGAAGATGATGCAAGTCAAGATGAGGATGATGATAATATTAAATACTTGAAAGAACATATGAACATTGACAATGATACGCTGGATGACATTGTAGTAGACAATAATATTAATGACCAAGACTTCTAAATTTTTAGAATTATTTGTGATCCATGTTTAAAAAAGGATGATTCTTATGGCCTAAACTTTGAAATGCTTCAATAATATTAATTCAAGTGTTAAACTATAGAACCGCCACTCTCCATTTTGATGGTATATAACTTGTTTATTAGAAAAGATTTATTAACTATAAATTTAGCTTGATATGTATCTCCCAATTTCTTTAAAATAAGTGCTATAATGGTCTCTTCATGTACATTCAACAATATTGAATTAGCCAAATAGAGTCTAATGAGACTTATCTTTTTTTCCATTTTTTCTTCCTTATTATGACATTCTAATAGGTTTTTATCTAGCTACTATAACCCATATGTCTTTATCCACAACAATATACTCCATCTTAAGCTTCTAAAGCTTAAATTTTGTGTGCCTAATAAATTTGTTTCTACCCTATATGTGATTGTCATCTCTTCCTATAATAAGATCAAACCCTTCTATGAAATATCACATTTAAATGAATATTAGTAAACAAAATTCTCTACCTAAAACCTATAATTTAAGTTGATAAGAATATTTCCAAATGAAAGAAAGTAGGGTACAAAAAAATCTTCATAAACTAATCTTAGTGGAGATTATTGTGAAAATTTCAATATATTTACATTTACAAAAAGGAGAAATAAATGTAAACCATAAACAAAAAATAACACAACACAAGTGTACGTGGTAAAAAACCTTTTAGGAGAAAAAATCACACTCAAAAGAGCCCAATTTACTATTCAATAGTCTAAACATATTTATAATAAACTTGAAGGGAAATTTGTTTATAGGAGCATCACCAACCAAAGATTTAGAGTGATTCTAGTAGCATATCATCACCTAGAAACTGATTTATTTAAAATTAAATCTCAAGCATCATATAAATATAAGTAGTGATTACAAAACCATGATCTAAAACCACCAAAAAAGTGGCACCCAAAAACCTAGTTAGAAAATAAACACCCAAATCCCAAGATGAGCTCATTGGATAAAAATGGCATATTAATTCTACATGTCATAATTGCACCATAAAATAATCATCGAAATAGGAATTCCATTATGGATTCATGACACATTCACCATTCTTGTGGGTCTATATGTGATAATGGGTCTAATAATTTTATGATGAAGCATGTAGAAAAAAATATACATGGTCATAAAATAACCTCTTTAAAAGGATTTTAACCCTAGGCAGGGACCAATTAAAGTAAACTATTTGAAAGGATTTTTAATTCACATCAATCAAAAACCAATCAAAGCATCCACACAGTAACAAAAAATGTGTTCTAATAAATCTTGAAGACTTAAATAACTTGAAAAGACCACTTTGGAGACAACAAAGTAATAGATAAGCAATGAAAATTGTCATAATAATTAAACACTAAAAATGGATTATGAATTATAAGTAGTCTACTACATTGTATTACTTCAAAATATAAGCATTTGTAACATAAGTCTTTTAATATGATATGGATGGGCAGATTATGCAACCTATCTTCTTACTAATTCCTACTCTAATGAAATATGATCTGATGATGTAAATTGAGTCTTGGTTTCCCTATTTGTATGGGAAGCAACAAGCTTCAGGCCTGTTTACAAAAAGTCACATCACTTTATAACTAAAACATAATTAGCATAAACATAAAAATATTGATAGTTTGTTGGTGGATGCACTATAGTCCGTTAATCTCCAACAAGTGCTTGTGATCACCTAATACCTGTTGAAGGCTCATGCACATGATCATGTATCAAAACCATCAAACTCCAGTCCCTGTTACTCCTCTCTTACTTGGCCTATGCAATGAATGAGTTAATCTACGAAAAATGCTCAATATACCCACTTTTGGCATGAGTGTTTGCATTATGTATAATATCTTTCATGGCATACTCCAATTCAAAAATTCTTCCAAGTTGTTGATGTGTTTTCTTAAGTACCTCATCTTCATCTTTGATTACATCAAGAACAACTAGAAAATAGTGGGCTATCTCATCCTTCCATGTATCCTGATCTTTCAATTTTTTTTCCTTGAAGAAGTTGGGCAAGGCCATACTCAGTGGCTGACTAAAGTCACTTAACTCCTATATTAAGATGCTATGGAAATATTTATGGGCTTTCATAAGTTGTTGATATTCTTGTAGCACAACAGTGTTATCTTCCTTCTTTGTTATGATGTGGGACTCCACTTCCTTCATTTTGTCACTCAATCTAGTGTTTTCCAATAATCTTGCATATGTTTTTTCATGAATATGCTAGACTTGTTCAACATGCTTATATATATCTTCAAATCTCATGGAGACTATCTCTGATGCCATTTCAAAGATGGTGGTCTTGAGATTTCCTTTTAACTCCTCTTGTTCCTTATGAACTTTCTCATGTCTATGTTTCCAGTAGGTAGTTTCTGACATTGCTTCTAGCACCTTTATTTCATGCTCAATCAGTGGAGAGTAAAGCCCTAAGGAAGAAGACAGTCTATCTTTGTATCTAATCAACTCTTGCTTTAGCCTTTCATTCTCTTTTATCAGTCCCTTGTTATCCCTTATCATTTTTTGAATTTGAGCCTTGGTGAACTTGGCCACATTTACATTCAAGTCAGTAGTTTCCAAAGTACCTTTCTCTCCTACCCTTTGCACCAAAAGATGTCCATAAATTTGATCATGATCAACAAGGGAAGGCTTTTTTCCTGGCAGGTAAAGTGCCTATATCCATAAAGTAGTATTATCAGGATTATATCTTGATCTAGTATAGATCTTATCACCATCTTGATTTGTCAAGTGCAAGGTTTTATTCTTTCTCTTTAGAAAGTTTTCAACCACAATGGTTGAACTGATATCCCACCCTGGAAGGAGCATAACCCCAACTTCTTGCAATAATTCTCTTCATCTCTCTATAAATTTCATGTTGAAACTCTTTCAAAGCATATGCTTCATTTTCAGAGTTAATGTCTTTTAGCCTTTCCCTTACCACCTTTCCCTTATACTCATAGATGAAAAGCCTTAAATTCAGAATTTTGGAAAAATGCATCATCTACAATGAATTCTCAACTGGCATGGTGTATCACATCATCAAATAGCTCATTGGAAGCTTCAAAGGTAATCACACTCCTTTCTAGTGGCATTTCATATTGGGGAATAACAAAAGTGTTAATCTGTGTGACCTCTTCTTCCCCTTTAGTATCATCTTCAACCATGATTGGGGTGTCAAATGAGAAGCAGACCTCAAGGGTAGGTTGTGGTGACAAATGGCCCAGTGGTGCTATATTTTTTGCTTTCCTCCTAGAACCAACACTTCTTCTCTTTTCAATGCTACCAAAGGTACATCCTTTGTTATTTCTTCCTCATGAAGAATTAGTTGCTCAATCCTTTCCATAGGATCTCAAATTTCATGAAAGGCTTTAACATAGGATGGGTTATTATTAATTCATTCTCAATATCACTTGAATTTCCTCAGTTTCTAATAACATCATCCACATGGAACTCATGCTCATATCCTTTCAGTTTTTGAGAAATCTTGGCCTCAAAAATGAAATGTTCAGGGTCAATTTTTTCTCTCTTGTTTCCCAATGACAAGCCATAATAATCTATCTTGCTACCAACCACGTCATATCCTAAATCAGCAATAATAGTGAAGTCACCAAAACATAGAGTGGAAGGCATAAATTTTTTCCTTCCATAGCTTTTCAAATACATGAATTATGAAAAAGACAATTGTCTTATGATCTCAAGGTACACAACTCTGTCTGGCAATATTTTTGGTAGTAAATATGGTGCTGCCTCAAATCCATATACTCTAATGACAATACAATCTACACACACATACCAATCTCCCCAATTGTGATTTATTTTTCCATCATGACCCTTCTCCTTTGGTCGGAGGAACCTCTGTACTTCTAGGGATAGATTATAGTCACATTTGTGGCCAAGTATATTGTATAAGGGTTTGACATAATGTTCTTCAAAGTACAGGAAGCGGGATCTCCCACATCTACTAACCCAGACTAATGTCCACATTTGCACTAGTCTAGAATTACCATCACTATCCAAATCTTTTATTCTCAATTATTCCCATCACTTGTCCTTCATATAGTATCATATGCATAAGAAGTGAATAGTTTTT
Organism: Sequoiadendron giganteum; assembly: GCA_007115665.2. NCBI lineage: Eukaryota > Viridiplantae > Streptophyta > Pinopsida > Cupressales > Cupressaceae > Sequoiadendron > Sequoiadendron giganteum. The sequence goes on along the minus strand of CM021107.1, from coordinate 436,412,990 downwards.
GAAGTAGATAGCTTCACTGTTGTTCTTAATAGCATTAAGAGCACTGTTATTGGCCTCAAATAGATACTCTGCATAGTCATAAGGATTGGCATCTTGGCTTTGAATGTCTATAGCCAGAACCATGGGAGCTATAGTCATGTTAGCAGGGCCATCAACTCCCAGTACTTGGCCAGTTGAATATTATGTGTATTGATAGTATTCTTCAAACAAATCTACAAAAAATGAGGGCATTTCATCACTATAAAATCTCCTAGGTTGATTCCTTGGACCTTTGGGCCTATGCAGAGGCAACTTCCACCTCTTATAGCTTGTATACATAGAGTGATAGCTTCCAAAAATTCTCTCATCCATAATTTCATCTTTAGGGAGGTGTCCAGTTGGAAAACCATACAAATATAATCTTGTGTTATAATCATAAACTGTGACCCATTGTGTAAGTGAATTTCCCATGTTTTGGGATTATAATTCTTTTCCAATGCTTTAATTAATTCTACATTCGCAAAAACATTTTGCATCACAAGTTTTCCTAGATTCAAATTCCATGGGTTTGAAACTGGGCTATATCTATACTTCTTCCTATAGTGATAGATGAACAAGTCATAACCCTTGTGCGAAGTCTACACATCTCCCAATTTATTTTGCTTGTCCTCTAGGGTCTCACATGATGGGTTTAATTGAGCTATTCTCCTTGCTTTTGGCCCAGACTTGGGACATTGGTCTATTAAGTCTTGATTAAGTGGCCCACTTTCTATTTTTTGCCTCTTTGCTCTTGTTTTCTTTGGGGTTTTATCCATTTTAACCCTAACTATATTGTACTTCAAGCTATATTATGTTCAACTGAACCAAAATGTACTTACTTGAATGAATGCCAAAAATTCTAAGTTGCTCGCCTTCGTCCAACTTCATCCTCTGGATACTAAGCCAAAATTCGCAGTGAATTTCAATTCCTTAGAGGTTGTATTTATCAAAATTCAGCACGCTCGAGCCAACTCAGGTTCATAAATGGTGCTCGTGCCACCATTCCTATCAACCTGCATATTAATAGCAATTGTCTCTTTGATGACTTCATCAGTCAAATCAATCCGGTGATAATTAGTTAATATTTTGTTGAAGAGACTTTAATCATAACGTCTATATCTCTCTTTGATACATCCTTGACCATCTTTTGAGAAGCATGTAAGAGACATTTAGATTTCTCTCTTCAATGTTGTAGCATCTCTTCGATATTTTCATTTCCATTTTTTCCCTTATGGTCCCTCTTTTTGTCAATGAGACTGGCGGATATCTCTCATTGACAACCCTATGTCTCTTCGACATATCCTTATCTCTTCCTTTGAAAATATTACTTGCTAATGATCTTTATGTGACTTTTTCATGTCGAGGAGACACACGGTCACCTCTCTCCGATGTCTCTTAGTCTCATTGATAACATGTGTTTACACTTGTGTTAGGATGTCGAGGAGACTTTTGATAATGTTTGCTCAATAGTCCTATGTCTCCTTGACATATCCTTGTTAGGACATTGATGAGACCTTGTCCAATGTTTGTTTGATGGCTCTATGTCTCACTGATATTTTTCTCCTTGAATGTCGAAGAGACTCTCTCACTTCTCTCCTCGATATGTCGATGTCTTTTTGACATTGTCATTTGTCCATGTTGTTTTACCTATCATTTATTTTATGATAATCTCTCGATGTTCAAGAGATGTTTTTATGTTTACTGAATGTTGAATGCTCCATATAATTTTTTGGTGAGACATGTTAGATTTTCTCCTCAACATGTCCAAGTATCTTAGACATATTGTTCTTTAGGTTGGTGAGAAGACATCTGAATATGTCTCTTAGACATTTAGGAGTCTCATCTACATTTCACATCAGCCCTTTATGCTCACGTCGAAGAGACTATGGTGAGACTCTCTTTGATATAGCATTGTCTTGGTGACATGCCATGTGCTGCTATGGGAACACTTCAGACAAGGAATTCATTTTAGTGCTATGACCAAGGGCCTTATTTGGTGTTTTATATTAGTATTAGCCATTATGAAATGGAGATGGGTGAAAACGGAAGTATGCAAAATAACCAAGGTGGATTTTTGGTTCCAACAAGACCTTTAATATTATGAAACATTAGTGGTACTTAGTTAGTTATCAGATTTTATTAAAGGATAAGTTTTATTAATTTTAATCATTATGTATGTAAATAATGTTATGAATATTTTTGTCAAATAATGTTGTTCCTATTTTTGGTTAATGACATCAACACATACTCTTCTAGGATATGAGAATTTCTATGGAAATTTTATCTCCTAAGGCTCTCACATTGGTATGAGCTAGTAATATAAATAACATTATGTAATTTTTATTTTATCTAACATCACTTAGTGTAAATAAATGATATTTATTTTTAGTTTGATTTTTTTCTTCATTCTTTCCATAAGAGGAGGCAAATCCACTTTGTGAACCTAGCCCATCTAGGTAAATGAAGAGAAGCAGAGGATCACTAATTTATGACAAGTTATTATTTACTTATTTCATTTTATTCAAGATTTATATACTATTGTATATATGGTTTAATTGCATTAATAGGTGAAGATAAAAAAAATATTGAGCCTAGGAAGTGTATTAATTGGAAAAGGAGAGTTACCAATTATGATATTGATTCTCCATAAATTCTTAACAAAGAAAGAGTCATTGATCATTTCCTTTGATTCGTAAGAGGAGTATTGTATTAGCTATCAAAAAAAATTATAGTACGTCTGCAAAGTAGGGAAGAACATATCAGAGTGAAACCCAAAACCTGACCATAAAATTGCAGAATTTGGCCACCAAGACTAATAGTCGACTCCCACCACAAGTGCGGCCAACCAAAAATAGAACCCCAAAAAAGAATTGGAAGCATCGAAATAATTTACATACATATACTTATAAATCACCTGATAGACCACCATGCATGCCACCATACCTGACCCATAGAAATAGGCTAAAAGCCATTCAACTTTGTGAATTGATCGAATTCCACCATCTAGTCTAGACCTTCCATCATCACTAGCCCAAGAAACTTCTGCAAGAATCTGACCCCATGGGCCACAATCTGGTGGTGATGAAACAACGCCAAACCCTTAATCTCCAACAAAAAAGGATAGATGTGGATGACTCCTCCCACCACCTTCACCAAAGGAAAATCATGATCCCGTGGTGCACCCTGCCCCAGTAATGCCAATTTGAGCACCTCATCCAAACCACCCAGAATCTCGTTCTTGAACAATTTGCAAATAATGGTATTTGCCTCCACCTTTGATGTTCTCACATCCAGGAGAGATGCGAGAAAACAAGAGGCAATGTGGGTGTTACCCTGAAGGACTCCCGGTTCTGCACAAAATCTTTCCCCAACACCATTTTTACTGCCACCACCACATGAGGATCAATCCTCAGCATAATTCGCTTCAACCATTGATTGGTAATGTGCTTGAAGGTCATTTTTCACACCTTGTAATCTAGCTGAATTGGAGTGTCAAGTTCAACACTAACCACAACATCCGTTGAAATCTCCACAATGAATTTAGAACCTTCCACCATAGCTATTTTGCAAAGAAAGCCAAAGATAAACTTAGATGAATATGGGTGAAAAGAAACTTGGCCAACTTGTATTAATAAAGAGTCGATTGCCAAGAGTTTATTATGTTGTACATTAACCATCATGCCCGGTCGGATTGATTGTTCATCGTCCATTTGTCCCAGGGCCAATTAGATCACCTTCGTTTGATGCCAACTAGGGTTAAGACCATAATGTGCCTAGTTCTTTGAGTGATATGACATGATTTCCAATGCCGCCAAAATATGATTTCTTCAATTTCCATCTAACCATCGAGTTGTTGACTCAACCGAGTAGTCCAAGTTGGCCGCTAGACGCCAACCCTCAATGATAGTCACAGTCTCTCCACCATTTGATGTGAAGAGACACCCGCCCTTCCGCCCACAAGAGTCATTGATCATTTAATGACACTCCATAATTACATATATTTTCACATTTATTGTATGCCTTCATGAAATGTAGATGTAGATTTTTTTTCTAATGCATATCATTGTATATACCTCTATGGATTTATATGTATGTATCTATATTTTACCAATGTGTTCAATTGTATTCTTATATGAATTTATTTAGACATTCATCAAATGCATATATGACATTGTAGACCTTATAACACTATATGACATTTTCAAGGCATTATGTATACCTTCATGGCCTTATTGAGATCTATATATATATTGCATGTATTCAAGGCTTAAATGGTTTAAATTATTTGAGTGGTTTGAATAATAAGGCTTAATATTACTTGTTAGGAGTGACAGTAAATTTTAAAAATGGTTTCAACACTAACTACAAACTTAATATTATTTTTATTGTTGATAGTGATAAAAATATATAGCACCATCTCGATAAATAATGTCGTCCTTTTAAAAAAGATGGAGAAAAATATATTAAAATAGTGGGTGGAAGCAAAAAATGGAGCAAAAAAGGGAGCTAAGCATAGGGATTTGTTGTAGTGACCCTCAACCCTTAAACCCAAGTAAAATCTCTACCCTAATCCCTCAACCCTCAACCCTTAATCCCTCAACCCTTAAACCCTCAACCCTCTACCCTCTACCCTCAACCCTCAAGTACCCTTAAACCCTAATCCAACCTCAATCCCTATACCCTCTACCCTATACATTGGATCCTCAACCGTATTCCTTGAACCATGTACCCTTAACCTCTACCCTCAACCTTAAACCCTCAACCCTCAACCCTTAAACCCTAAACCCTTACACCCTCTACCAACTCTACCCTCTACCCTATACAGTAAATCGCCCTCAACCCTCAATTCTCAACCCTCAACCCTTAATCCATACCTCCCTCTCTACCCTAATCCTTCAACCCTATACCCTTAACCCTTAAACCCTTCTACCCTAATCCCCTCTTCATAATTTTTCTTCCTTTGAAATTATGATCAATTTCTATAGGGAAGCTAACATCTTGGTGGATTCACTTGCTAATAGGAAATTTATTAAGGTTGATGGTTTAGGGTATTGGGTTGAGGGTATAGGGTTGAGGGTATACTAGGGTAGAGGGATTAGGGTTGAGGGTAGAGGGTAGAAGGTTTAAGGGTTTAGGGTTTTGGGTTAAGGGTTGAGGGTAGAGCATTTAGGGTATAGGTTTGAGGGTATATGCAGGTTGAAGGATTAGGTTGGTTGACAATCCAATGTATAGGGTAGAGGGTATAGGGGTTGAGGGTTTAGGGTTTAAGGTTGAGGGCTGAGGGATTAGGGTTGAGGGTTGAGGGATCTTTTGATGCAAGTGAAATGTAGGCAAGCAATTGAAGGCCAATGAATATTGGGGTAGGATTTTTTGTTATAACACCCATAATCCCTTAACCCCTAATCCTTGCTAGATCAGAACAATATTATTAAAATGGTTTCAACACTAAATACCCTATTCAACCTTATAGCCCCAACCCTTAAACCCTAAACCCTTAAAGCCTCTACCCTCTACCCTCTACCCTCTACCCTCTACCCTCTACCCTCTACCCTCTACCCTCTACCCTCTACCCTCTACCCTATAAATTAAACCATCAACCCTCAATTCTCAACCCTTAACCCTTAATCCCTCAACCCTCAACCCTTAAACCCTAAACCCTCAACCCCTATACCCTCTACCCTACACATTGGTGCACTCTCTACCCTCTACTTTGTGAAGATTAAGGTTGATTGAGGGTTGAGGGTTGAGGGTGGTTTAATGTATAGGGTAGAGGGTAGAGAGTGTAAGGGTTTAGGGTTTAAGGTTTGACTACGATTGAGTGTTTAAGGTCGAGGGTTGAGGGTATATGGTTGAGGGATTATGGTTGAGGGTCCAATGTATAAGGTAGAGGGTAGAGGGGTTGAGGGTTGAGGGACATAGAGGGTTTAGGGTTTAAGGGTTGAGGGATTAAGGGCTGAGGGTTGAGGGATTAGGGTAGAGAGTTTACTTGGGTTTAAGGGACGTTTAAGGGTTGAGGGATTAGGGTTGATGATCTAATGTATAGGGTAGAGGGTATAAGGGTTGAGGAATTAGGGTTTAACTAGGGTTGAGGGATGTAGAGGGTTGAGGGTTTAAGGGTTGGGGGATTAAGGGTTGAGGGTTGAGGGATTAGGGTAGAGAGTTTACTTAATGGGTTTAAGGGTTGAGGGTTGAGTATTGTAGAGGGTATTGGGTTGAGGGTAGAGGGTAGAGGGTAGAGGGTAGAGGATGGTTTAATGGTTTAGGGTTTAAGGGTTGAGGGTTGAGGGTTTAGGGTTGAGTGTTTAAGGGTTTAATGGTTGATGGTTTAGTTTTGAGGGATTAGGGTAGAGAGGGAGGGATGGATGGAGCAAGAGATGGTTCAGGGAGAAGTGATATAGAGAGAAGGAGAGAAGAGGAGGGAGGGACAAAGATATATGAGGGTTTAGGATCCAATGTATAGGGTAGAGGGTTGAGAATTGAGGGTATATATTTGAGGACCTATAAGGTTGATGGTTTAGGGTATTGGGTTGAGGGTATATTATGGTTGATGGATTAGGGTTGAGGGTAGACTAAGGTATAAGGTTTAAGGGTTTAGGGTCGATGGTTAAGGGTTGAGGATAGAGTGTTTAGGGTATAGGTTTGAGGGTATATGGTTGAAGGATTAGGGTTGAGGGTAAAATGTATAGGGTTGAGGGTTTAGGGTTTAAGGTTGAGGGTTGAGGGTTGAGGGTTGAGGGTTGAGGGATCTTTTGATGCAAGTGAAATGTAGGCAAGAAATTGAAGGCCAGTGAATATTGGGGAAGTATTTTTTTTTCTAACACCCCTAATCCCTGAACCCTTAATCGATGCTAGATAAAAACAATTAGGCACTAAAGTAGACTCTAAAGTAGGCACAAAACTTGGAGCTAAACTTAGCGCTAATCTCAGTGCTAACCTTGACGCTAAACTTGGTGAAAACTCAGAGCTAATATCGACCCTAAACTCAACGTTAAAAGCGGTGCTAATTTCGGTGCTAATTTTCACCTAAATTAGTGCCTAATTTCCCTGATCGACACAATAAACGCCAAAAATAGCACCATCTCGATAAATAACACTGACTTTTTCAAAAAATGGAAAAAATACATTAAAATAGTGGGTGGAAGCAAAAAATGGAGCAAAAAGGGAGCTAATCATAGGAATTTGTTGTAGTGTCCATAACATCATATTGAGCAGATAAAGTAGGATCTATAGACCTTAAAACATTTTAATCAACAACATCCCACAAATCTTGATCTTTGAATAAATCCTTCATCTTTAGCTTCCACATTTCAAAATTATTTTTAGTAAACTTATCCACCTCTATTCTCCTTGATGAACTTGTCATTTTGAAAATTCCTACAACAAGATCACAAAGCATATTTTATAAAAGCTCCCACTCAAATATGAATTAGTTCAAAAAACCCAACAACCCACAACTGAAACCAAAGGTGATCAGGCTCTAATACCACTTGTAAGGAAGCTAAAGTAGCGGAACAACTTCCTACACTAATCTTGAGAGGAAGATAATGCAAAGCTTTACAAATATTTTCAACAGTTATAAAAACTTAAACATAAATAGCATACATACCACAACACAATTATTTACATAGGGAAAACCCTTTCGAGAGAAAAACCCCCACACTCCAAAAGCCACTCAATATATTATTCAAAATCACAAAAATTACAATATATTTGTAGATCAAGCTTCTAACAGGAGTATCGTCAACCAGAGATCCAAAGGCAACACAAATACTATCAAACTCTTAGAATATATCACAATACACAACCATAATATAGTGCCCTCATAAAATAGGGTTGTCTTCTAGGGAAAGACAAGCCAACAAAATATTTATCATCAAATTTGAGACCTAATGATGAATGGTCCAGATTTATAATAATAAAATATACATAAAATGTGACCTTTAAGGGGGGTTTCCTCTGAACCCCCACTAGGGCATACGACCCCCACACCCCTACCGAGGGGATGAGATCCCTAGACCCCATAGGGGGTACCCCCTACACCCCCCACACTCACCTATCAATAGTAAACCTTATGTAATTGCAAGGTTCAGACCAGAGTAATGAGACTCACCCAGACTCGCTCGGAATTAGCAAGTCTCAAGTTGAGTCACCCCAGTTGAGTCTAGGGGCTCAGACTTAGAATCAGACTCAGTCGAGTCTAGATGAGTCTTGATGGGACTTGTCGAGTCTGAGTGAGTCCTATCACTTGGACTCAGTCAGCACAGGGTTGAGTTAAAAGGAAAAAAAAAAACATAAAATAAGAGTTAAACTTTGTTTTTTTGACTTATATCTCCTTCATAGCCCTAAAAGAAACTTCATTTCATTTTGTTGGAAAAATAGAATGAGAAAAGGGAGTTGTGAGGAAAAACAAGAGAGCATTGTAGGTAAACCAACAAGGAGGTAGAAGATAAATCCATCATCAAATCACATTCAGGCAGCTTCATACCAGTAAGGAGGTGCATTGAGAGCTCTTTACCAACAATTGGAAGGGGTTTGCATTTCATTTCAAGCATGATCTAAGAGGTAAGCTTCATTTTTTTTGGTTTTTTTGTGTTTTTCAAGCAAAAATTGCATTGTTTCTTTGAGTTTGCATTTATTTTTTTATAAACCCTACTTTTTTGGAATAAATATAGAAACCCTACTTGTTATTGTAGTAGCCTTCATTTTCAATTCAAATCATATTTTTCACAATGTCTACATCTACAACCCCAGCTAGAAAAGGCTCTGCTTGGAAACATGCTAAAATCTTTCTTGGGCAAAAAAAGGAGAGGCCAAATGTAAATATTGCAAAAAAAAAATTCATGGAGGCATAAATAGATTGAAATACCATATTGCATGCACACCCACCCAAGATGTAGTGGGTTTCCCTCATGCACCTCCTAAGGCTATTTGTGAGGTGCAAGTGCAATTAAAATCATTTGAACTGTAAAAAGAAATGAAAAAGAGGCAAAGGGAGGAGTTGGCTAGCATTGATGGTGTTGGAGAGGCTTCTTCCATGCCTCCATTCCATCCTAGTGCTAGTTATTTTACTAGTGTTCATGCTAGTGCTACCACTAGTTCTAGTGGTAGTGGGAGTGTTGCATTGGTCCTAGAGTTTGAAAATATAAGATGGATTAATATTTTGTGCCACACTACTCTTGGTTCCCAACCATTGCTTGAGAGTATGTGTTGGAACAAGGAGGCACATGATGCAACCAAACAATCAATTGTATACTTTTGGTACTATTGCACCATTCCATTCCATGCAGCCAGGTAATTATTTTTTGTTTGATTGTTTTAAAATTTATAGTTTGATAATTTATTTTGAATTTCTTTGTCTCATGAATTTTTAAATTTATATTTAGAAAATCTAGATGTATGTCGAATTCAAATTTAAAGTTAAACTCTCCATTTTACCATACTTGTCTTATTTAATTTATTTATGACATGTTTTAGGTCTCCTTTTTGGAAAAATATGATTGATGCCATAACTATTTGTGGGGCAGGAATCAAATCCCCTATTGAAGATGAATTAAAGGGCCCACTTTTGATTCAAAGGGTAGTTGATGTAAAATCCCAAATAGAGCAGCAGCGCTTGCTATGGAGAAAGAAGGGTTGCACCATCATGACCAATGGTTGGACCGATTGGAGAAATAGGACGTTGCTCAATTTTCTTGTTTTCTCTGCAAGTAATTGTACTTCCCTCAATGTATTAAATAATTTGAAATTTGAAATTGATTTAGTGATTAATATTTGTAATTTATATTTTTTTAATTTATTGAATCATTGATTTTTCTTCTTTTTTAGGTGTCACCATGTTCATCAAGTCCATTGATGCTTTCGCCCATATAAAAATGCCACATACCTTTGTGAGGATTTAGAGGAGGTCACACTTGAGGTGGGCGAAGAGAATTTGGTTCCAATGGTGATTGAGAATGTAATAAATTATGTTGTTGTTGGTAAACTATTGATGGAGAGGCACCCAACTATATTTTGGACTCCATGTGTCACCCATTGGCTTGACCTCGTATTGGAGGATCTTGGCAAGCTTCCATGGATCAAAAGATGTGTGGATATGGCTAAAAACATTTGCAATTTTGTATAAAATCACATATGGGTCCTTAGCCTAATGAGGTAATACACGAGGTTGAGGGATTTGGCTCATCTTGGAATCACTAGATTCACCACTAATTTCATCACATTACAATCCTTGATTCGTTCAAAGATAACTTTGAGGCGTATTTTTTTTGGTGAGGAGTGGAATTCCTCATCCTATGCTACAAACACTACAGGGATTGATGTGGAAAATTGCATTTTTGATGAGCCAAGCTTTTGGGCACCTGTTGTAGAGGTTGTGAAGGTAAAATTTAATTATAAATTATGTTTTAATTTTTATTCATATTTTTATTTTATTTTTTATTTTCATTCACACTTACTTAAGTTAATGTTTGCAATTCACCAAGCCCTTGGTAGTTCTCCTATGAGTTGCTAACGGGGAGAATCCCATAATGGGCTACATATATGAGGGTGTGGATGGGGCCAAAGAGGCCATTAAATCTATCTATGGGGGAGTTGAGGATAAGTATCATCCCATTTTGGAGATCATTGATAGGAGATGACACCACTAGCTTCACATGCCCCTCCATGCAACCACATATTTCCTAAATCTAGCCTTTCAATTATGTTATGATTTCCACATAGATGATGAGGTTCTTGGTGGGCTCTACTCAGTTATAGAGTGGATGGTGTAAGGAAAGAAAAGGTGCGGAGATGCCTTCCTAATGCTAATTCTAAGAGGAATAGTGCAGACTACAGGTTCAAAAATAATTACAGTTCATTAAAATTGCACATTACTAGAAACAAAATAGACAATTAAAGCATACACAAAATTCGACACCAATATTTAATGTGGGAAAACCCTTACGAGAGAAAAACCCACCACACCAAGCAAAAAACTTTGTATTATAGTAAATGACAATTACATACAAAGTTGCAATTCCTCTTTGCAAATATAAATTTCATAGTAGCAACATTTCCCTAATCAACCTTGTACAAATCAAATCCTGATTACAGTTCTATAACTCACTATTACAATGCTTATGCAACATATAATGAATAACACAAACTATCAAAAAAATTAGAATCTCTCACTGTTACAACACATTGCAATATATATCCAACAACCATGGTCGATTTGATCTCTGTACAAATGGTTCAGTTCAATTTCCTTTGTAGAGCAATTGTCAATCTTACCAGTCAGTGAATAGTCACCACCAACTCAACACAGTCCTCCAATTTCCATCATAAAACTCAGCAGGTCAACCAAGTCAATGTTCATTCAACCATGGTCCACCTTCAAGTCCATCGGCATGACCAACACTATTGATGAAAGACTAGAAAGTCACATCGATATCCCATGTCTCCTCGATGTCCCAAAAGAACCATCACAACCATAAGCATCAGATCAACAAGAGTCTCCCCGACATCAACCAATCAGCCTTATCAGCAAGACAACAAGCATCGGAGCTAGTCTAAAATTTCCCACTGAGGTATTACGTCTTCTCGATGAGCATAAGTTCAACTACGGTTTGAAACCTCATTGGCAGGAGTCACATCGATGTCCAACTCTCAACAAGACAATGTGCTTTGAAACAAGTTCAAAATGTTGCACCAAAGTTGCATGTCACCCTGACACCTCTAAGATCAGTAAGAGTCCCACCGATGTCCAACTCTTGGCAAGACAACATGCTTTGAAACAAGTTCAAAATGTTGCACCAAAGTTGCATGTCACCCTGATGCCTCCTAGATCGGTAAGAGTCCCACCGATGTCCAATTATTGGCAAGACAACGTGCTTCACTATGAGCTAGGAACTCACACCGACAATTCATATCATATTGACGGCTTCTGTTGGCAAGATTCTCCCCAATATGAACTTCTCGGCTAGACTCCTAGCATTGTTCAGAGTTAGAAAACTTTCACCGACAGTTCAGGTCCTACTGACAGCTATCGTTAGCAAGAGTCTCCCTGATCTAAACTCCTCTGAACCTTTAAAGCTAAATTGTCGGTTGACAAGACATCCAAGGTGTCTCACTAATTTTTCTCTTTCAGGAGGTTCAGGCTAGAAGATTGAGGCACATGTTTCCAAAAAACTCCCACTTGACGAAGATCTTCTAACCCCTCCAGAGCATTCAAGAATTATTGAGATTCATGGGCTCCAAGGCCCATCAAACTAGCACACCACCTATAATTTTCTATGCTCACTAGTTTCGACAATGCATCTGCAAAATTTTCTAAACAGACCTTTCCATCCTCCACCATAGCTTGCACAAAGTGATATTGCACATCAATATATTTCGTCCTAGCATGGAAAGTTGGATTTTTCACCAAAACGATAACACTTTGACTGTCACAAAAAATTGTAATTTTCCTTCCACTTAACCCAATATCAGAACACAAACGTCTAAGCCAAACAAATTCTTTGCAAGCATGAGTTGTTGTCATGTACTCTGCTTCAGTAGTGGATAAAGCGACTACAGGCTGCCGCTTGCTCATCCAACTAATTGCACCACCATTTAACATGAAAATATATCCATTGGTGGAACCTTCTACTATCAATGTCCCCTGGCCAATTAGAATCCACATAACCGTGAATGTTGAGTGATCTCTATGAACTAACCGAGTTTCCATGATAGTACAAAGCATATTGTGATGTACCTTTTAAATATCTAAATACTCTTTTCACAGCATCCCAATGTGGCCTTCTTGGATTTTCCATAAACCAGCTAAGTACTCCCACTGCTTGGACAATGTTTGGCCTTGTATAGACCATTGCATACATTAAACTACCAACTGCACTTTCATAAGGCACTCTGGTCATGTCCTCCATCTCAGTAGGATATTTTGGACAATCTTCAACAGATAGCTTCATTCCCTGCAAAACTAGAACAACTAGTTGCTTGCAATCATTCATACCAAATCTCTCCATAAGAGTGTTAATATACTTACTCTGGCTGAGCCAAATCTTTCTAATTTTTTTGTCCTTGGCTATTTCCATCCCTAGAATATACCTTGCTGCACCAAGATCCTTCATTTTGAACTTTGCAGACAACTAAGATTTTAAATCATAAATCATAAACTTACTATTCCCTATGAACAACATATCATCAACATAGAGGGAAATAATAAGAATACGATCGTTTTCAGTTTTGAAGTACACACAATGATTTGATTTCGATCTTACAAATCCCAATGACAAAAAAAATGTGCCAAATTTTTGGTACCACATTCTAGGTGACTATTTCAAACCATACAGATATTCTTTAACTTGCAAACCAAATTTTCTTTACCTTTTTCCACAAAATGCTCAGGCTAGGACATATAGATTTCTTCTTCAAGATCCCCATGAAGAAAATTTGTCTTCACATCCATCTGCTCAATCTCCATATCATATGTTGTTGCAAGTGACAAAAAAAATCTAATAGATGTTAGCTTGGCTACAGGAGAAAATATTTCTCCATAATCAATTCCCTCTACCTAGGAATATCCCTTCTCAACCAACCTCACTTTATATTTTTCAACACTACCATCCAGACCGATTTTATTTTTAAATACCCATTTAAAACCAAAAAATTTCCTACCTTCAGGCAAGGGCACCAAACTCCAAGTTTCATTCTTCTCTAATGATGTCATTTCTTCCTTCATGGCTTCCAACCAAGAATTTGAGTCAGGAATTCCAATTGCCTCTTTTACAGTCCTAGGCTCATCAGTGCTATTAATTAAAGCATAGGCACATGTAGAATCTAACATAGAGAATCCATACCTATCAGGTTGCTTCTTCTCACATGCAGACCTCCTCATAGGCTGAGGCTGAGGTTGTGGTTCTTCTTCAAAACTCTCAGAGCTGCTCGAACTCTCCCCAGATTCAGGTACACTATCAATTTTTTGTTCTTCTTTCTCTGGTGTTAGAGGAATTTTGACAACATCATTTTCCTCCTTGACTTCTTTCATCCCTAACTGCAAATCCACTGAAGAAGGTTTCAGCTCACGAAAAATAACACTTTTGTTGTACATAAGTTTTTTAGTCATGGGATTCCAAAGCTTGTATCCTTTCACACCAATGTCGTAGCCAATGAAGATACACTTAATAATTTTTTTCTCTAATTTAAATCTCTTCTCGTTCAAAACATAAACATATGCTTCATAGCCAAAGACACGAACATGTCTCAAAGAGGGCTTATGACCAAACCACGCTTCCAAAGATGTTTTATCAACAAGTGCTAACGAAGGAGACCGATTCAATAAGTAACATGTTGTAGTCACAACCTTAGCCTAGAACTTCTTCTCTAGACCAACATTTCTCAACATTCTTCTTGCCTTTCCATCAACGTCCTATTTAACCTTTCAGCAACTCCATTTTGCTACGGAGTGTAAGGTGTTGTTTTATGCCTTTTAATTCCATGGTCTTTACAATAACTTAAAAAAAAAATAGAACAGAATTCACCACCGTTATCTATCCTCAAGCATTTAATTTTTCTTCCAATCTAATTTTCAACCAAGTTCTTAAACTCTTTAAACCGACTGAACACTTCTGATTTATTTTTCAAAAAATGTACAAATGCCCTTCTCGAATAATCATCAATGAAAGATACATAGTATTTTTCCTTTGACAATGAAGGAAAATTTATTGGACCAAAAACATTAGAGTGAATATAATCCAGAACACCAGAAGATTTGTGAGGACTAGAGTAAAAAGAAACACGATGATGTTTTCTGTATATACAATGTTCACAAAATTCAAATTCCAAGTTACAATCATCAAGCCCCTCAACTAGGTTTTTATTTTTCAAGGATTTTAAACCTTTCTCACCAATGTGACCAAGCCTTTGATGCCAGAGCATAGTCTTCTATGTTGGAAGTTTAACTTCCAAAGAGTTTGCACTAACAGGAATATTTTCCTCCTCTTCACGAACAATTTTTTGTGACTTTGCAGAGACATTGTTACATTGAACAACAAGTGCTTCCAGCTTGTACAAAGTACCAATTCGAGCACCCCTTGTGATCACTATGGAGCCTCTAGTCATTTTTCAGCCATTGCTTGAGAAAGAGACTTGCACTCCAACATCATTCAACTTGCTTACAGAAAGTAAATTTCAAGCCAGAATTGGTATATGCATTACACCATCAATTATTTTGATTCTTTCGTCAGGGAATTGAATTTTGACTCTTCCATGGCCAACTATTTCTAGAGATGAATTGCTTGCCAAATACACATTTCCACTATTGTATTTTTCATACTTTGTGAACCAATCTCTATGATATTTCATGTGGAAAGATGTTCCAGAATCAATCAGCCAAACATCATCTAATTCTCGAGTTGCCAAGGATGCAATGAAGGCATTTGCATCGCTCTGAGAAGAACCATTTTCTGAAGAGTTGTTCTTCTTCTTGTTTTTCTCCTCTTTACAATCCTTTCAGATGCGACCAAACTTCCACAGTTCCAACACTTCACCCTGGACTTCTTTCCAGGAGATTTTGATCTCCCTTCTGATTTTGATTTGGACTTCTTATCCTTCTTCTTCTTTCCTTTTTCTTTTGATCTACCACGAACAACAAGAGCCTCCTTTACCATCTCAGAAGACTTCCTTCTCATCTCTTCTGATAAAAAAGAAGCAACCACATCTTCCATAGTGAAAGTGGTTGGCGTACTCCCTATAGCCATTACTAAATGATCCCAAGAGTCAAGCAAAGAACATAATAAAAGCATAAAGTGATATTTGTCATCAATTTTCACAATCATAGATGTTAACTAAGCAATCAACGTGTTAAATGTATTCAAGTGATCAGAAACAAATTCTTCTTCCTCCATCTTAAAGGAATATAGCTTCTTCCTTAGAAATAAATTATTCACCAAGGACTTTCCCTGATAAATATATCCCAGTTTCTTCCATAAAGAAGATGTGGTATTCTCTTCATGAACATTTAGAAAGAAAAATTCTACCAAACAAAGCCTTATTAGCCCCTTTTTTTTTTGATCTACCAGATCTTATTCTTCTTGCTTCATTCCAGAAGGTTTCACTCTAGACACAACAACCCAAATATCATGATCCACTAATAGATCTTCCATTTTAAGTTTCCATAACTCAAATATGTTGCCATTGAACTTTTCAATTTCTACTCTTTCAGATGTGCTTACCATTTTAATCTGTAATTTCAATTACCAGACTTCTACAAGACTCCCACTATAGAATTGACACAAAAAACCAACCCTACCCACAAGGATAACACAACTAGCCAGGCTTTGATACCACTTGTAAGGAAATAAAAGGTATGGAAACACCTTCCTAATGCTAATTCTAAGAGGAATAGTGAAGACTACAGGTTCAAAAACAATTATAGTTCATTAAAATTGCACATTACTGGAAAAATAATAGACAATTAAAGCATACACAGAATTGGACACCAGTATTTAATGTGGGAAAACCCTTACTGGAGAAAAACCCACCACACCAAGAAAAACACTTTGTATTATAGTAAATTACAATTGCATACAAAGTTGTAGTTCCCCTTTGCAGATATCAATTTCATAGTAGCAACATTTCCCTGATCAACCTTGTAAGAATAAAATCTTGATTACAGTTCTATGACTCACTATTACAATTATTATGTAACATACAATGAATTAAAAAAACTATCAAAAATTTCATAACCTTTCACTCTTGCAACACATTGCAATATATATCCAATAGCCATGGTCGATTCAATCTTTGCACAAACGATTTGGTTTAGTTTCCTCTGTAGAGAAACTGTTGATCTTACCAGTCAGTGAACAGTCACCACCAAATCAACACAGTCCTCCAATGTCCATCGTACAACTTAGCAGGTCAACCAAGTCAATGTTCATTTAACCAAAGTCCACCTTCGAGTCCATCGACATGACCAACACTATCAATGAAAGATTGGAAAGTCACATCGATATCCCATGTCTCCCCGATGTCCCAAAAGAACCATCATGACCATGAGCATCGGATCGGCAAGATTCTCCCTGATGTCAACCAGTCAGCCTTATCGACAAGACAACAAGCATCAGAGCTAGTCTGAAATGTCCCACCGAGGTACTAAGTCTTCTAGATGAGCATAAGTTCAACTTCAGTTTGAAACCTCATTGGTAGGAGTCACATCAATGTCCAACTCTCTGCAAGACAGTGTGCTTTGGAAAAAGTTCAAAATTTTGCACCAAAGTTGCATGTCACCCTGACGCCTCCAAGATTGATAAGAGTCCCACCGATGTCCAACTCTCGAGAAGATAGTGTGCTTTGGAACAAGTTTGAAATGTTGCACCGAAGTTCCATGTCACCTTGATGCCTCTCAGATCGGTAAGAGTACCACCGATGTTCAAATATCGGCTAGACAACATGCTTTGGTATGAGCTAGGAAACTCACACCGATAGTTTAGGTCATACCAATGGCTTCTGTCAGCAAGAGTCATCCCGATCTGAACTTCTCATCCAGACTCCTAGCATCGTTCAAAGTTGGAAAAATTACACCGATAGTTCAAGTCCTATTGATAGATTTCATCTACAAGAGTCTCCCCGATCTAAACTCCTTCGAACCTTTAAAGCTAAACTACCAGTTGGCAGGACATCCAAGGTGTCTCACTGATTTTTCTCTTTAATGAGGTTTAGGTCAGAAGATTGAGGCACATGTTTCCAACAAATGGTTAGCCTATTGTTATTGCATAGATAGTCCATGAGATATATGCCTTTACTATTGCACAAGGATACCTCTTTGCATATCAAATGTACAAAGATAGTAGGATGAAATTACAACTAGGTAAAAATATATTTAAGGGCATACTTTTCCTCTTTTTATATTATTATTAAATGTTGAACTTGAAACTTGAAACTTAAATTTTGAAATGAGATTTATTTTGTTTCTTTTCTCATCTCAAATAAATGGTGGCATATGCTTGGTGCTAAATTACCAAACCTTCATAATATTATCATTCACATATTAAGTCAATCATGTAGTTATTCTGGTTGTGACCATAAATGGAGTATGTTTGAGCACATACACTCCAAGAGGTGTTATGAATTGTCTATGGAGAGGTTTAATGATCTAGTATATGTTCATTACAACCTTTGTGTCAAACACAAGCAAATTTTTGACCACAACTCCACCTTGATAATGTTAGAGGAGGTTGATCCAAAGTCTGGGCGGATCATTGAGGCTATAGACACAATCTTTAGTGATGAGGACCTTGCTTGGTTTGACTAGGTAAATATATAGGTCGAGCCTATATCCATGGTAGAGGAGGAGGCTAGAGCACAAGCAGACACAACCATGATTGTTGTTGGTGTGGGTGGCATGGAGTCACAAGCAGAGACTATGGTTGTAGCTACTACATCATCCATGACCCACCTTAGATGCCTTTGTAGGAAGGATGCGGACTCCTTTGAGCCATAGACTTGTAGTTATTGTTTTGATATTTCATATTTATTTGGAATATTTGATATCACGGATTTCATATTCCATGAATTTTGTATATATTTGACTATAATTATATATCTAAGTGTGTTATTTCCTTAAGCAGATTAGCTACAATTTGTGTTTATACTTATGTGATCGATGTATACTTGTGTATGTGATCAAATTAGCTTCTATTTGATGATGTTATTGTGTCTTTAAGGTTTATTTAATAAAGGGTGCATAAAACAAGTTTTAAATGCTTAAAAATCTCTAAATTTCTTGGGTTTTTCACCTTCTCCAAGTCTGCGTCGAGTCTGAGTCTCGTTACTATGGTTGAGACATATTTTCCCAACATTTATAATGCTCATAATTTTTTTTACAAGGTATACTTAAAAGGTGGTTACAATGTATGTTAAGGAATATTTTTTTAAGGTGATGATAAGGAAGTTATAATAAGGTAAGCCTAAAATATTTTCAGTAAGGTTGATGCAAATATTATTTAGCATATACCATTATCACTTTGCAAATTTTTATCTATACCTAGTGAGATGCATGAATGTGTAATGGGAAATTATTTCACATTCTTATAAAGTAGTCAAAACCTTGATATAATACATGTAAAATATAATTATTTTAAGACTATAGTTTTGAAGAAAACGATAAGATTTTGATTATCACCTAACAACATGTTGACTACAATGTATTTAATCCCATTTATTTGTTTTGGTTTGTGAGCTATTGCACAAAAATCTAGGCTCTTCTTTTATTTTGTAACAATTTCTTTGGTCATTTTCATCTTTCTTACTATTACTTGACTTTGAAGATCTCTAGTTGATATTGGTTCTATGCATGCACTAGTATAAATTCATAAGGTGGGTAACCAAACCATATATCATCAAGATAATGGCATGTGTGGTATTGCATGTTGTAGTTTGTTTTATAAATATCAAGTTTAATTTAAAATAAAAATAATATAGTTAAGTTTGAAAGAGTAAATATTTATGGTTTGAATATCTTATATCTTTTTTAAATAGAAGAATATTAGTAGTAGAAGAAAAGGATGAAGGATTTATTTTGTTTGAATATCTCTATTATTTTGAAGATAATAATGTAGTTTTAACTTTTCATTTTGATGGATTCTTGAAATAAAATTCTAGAAAAACATTAATTGTGCAATCTCAAAACTTGTTTAAACCATAACATTTTTATTTGACATTGGGAAAGGAAGTTGAAAGGTTGTTATTTATTGTTTATCTTCTATTATCAAAATTTATATTTACTTTAGTGGTTTGATGTATCCCATTTGAAAGTTCTTAAAACAAAATGTTGACAAGTTATTTTTACAACAAAGTTTAAAATGTCCATTTCTAGTTTTGTTCTCTAAGGTATTATTAAATTACCTAGTTGGTTGTTGTGATGGAACATTATAATTTATCATCTAAAACTAATTTTTTACCTCTATTTCTTGGGTAAAACCTATTTGAAAATGACATAGAAATGAAGGTTATCTTTCATGGCATTTATATTGCTTAAAATTTGTATACAAGTTGACTCTTCTAGTTTTGGTGTTCTCTAATGAAGGTTATCAAGTGATATGATTTTGTGGTATATTTTAGTACTTTTATTGGTAAACCATGTTCATCAATGAATACATATTATTGAGATCATAGTTGAAATTGTATTATTTCATTATTTCAAGTATGAAGGACTTGCTTTTCAAATTTTATTTAAATTTGTTACTATACAAAATACTCTTGAGGCAAAATTTAGTTCTAGAATTCATATTTGAAGAGGATGAATAAATGATAGAAGATTATTGGTGAAATTTTAATTCTCTACCATCATTATAATGTTACATTTGGTGTCTCTAGACATTGAAAACAATATTTTTTTGTGAAATAATAATAACACAATCATTTTATTTAGTTTAGAAGTTAATTTATAGTTGTTTGTTCTATCATGTCAATTTGGCGTCAAGATAGTAAATTGGTAGAAATGGACCATGGGGAACATGGAATAATAGGTATAAATTAAGTAGAATCAACTTTTCTAGAGTTAATCATGGATTTAAAAGTCATTGGGAAGATTTGAGGTGGCATAACTCTTCATGGTAAATGGAAATAGAGGTCATGGTAGAAACATGTGAATATCAATTCATATAGATGCTTAAAACCCCTAACTTTGTACTATTTTTTACCTTTCCACTCATAGGTAATTTAATTAATCTAATATTAATCAATTTCAAAACCTTATTATAATTATCCTACTTATTTAGCTTCTCATTCTTGTCAGTCAACCCAATCCTATCCTCATGATTTATTGATTACCCAAGATGCTTCTTGCAATCCTTTAAAGTTTGAACCTTCCAGTCTCTCCTTTTCCAATGAAAATGCTAATAACCTTGTTCCTTCTTTGCCTACTCACTCTTCATCCCATCCCACCACTTCTTTTCATGCTACCTGTCTACTTTTAAGCATGTCAAATTTTCTACCACTCCACCTCTATTGACAAGTTTGACTCATCCTACTTAATAATGAAAGAGAATTTAGTGGTATTTGACTACCTATTATTCTCTTTTCTAATCTATATTATTTGTTGGTCTCTTCTTGGTCTTTTTATTATTTTTCTTTATTCACCAAGATTTGTGATAGGGAATTTGAGGTCTTTTTTACTCTTTTTTAAATCAATATAGTGTCTCTAAAGCTACTCATTCCCATGAGTTACAATCATAGTCCAATGTTAAACATATGTGAAATAAGTGTAGATTTAACAATTTAAACAATAGTGTGATGATCAACATGTAAACATCAAACTAAAAATATATAAAGAGTTCACTAACTTAGAAAATAATTCACATGTAGTGTTAAAAAATGTTAAACTAAATACGTTTCACTTTGCATCCTCTCAAACACATTGATACATCTAAAAGTGTCCCAACATATTCAAGATTTCTTTGTATGGTTATCTTCAAACACATCCAAGCATACTATAAGTAGGCACATCACACTCAAGCATAAAATTTGAGATCTTATTGATTTTTTTTATTGTAATAAGTAGAGGATACTCATGATCATAAAAACACATCTTTAGTATCTTATTATGATGAGTCCAATAAAATAGAAATCTATAATGATGATTCTTCCAATGCTAGTAATAATAAAATTCTAAAAAAAATCATAATTGGCATTTTATACGTCACTTTTGTTCATAGAGAGACTTAATAATCATATATCATCACCATAACTTAAGCATCATGATACTATAGAGGACAATCCTATGGGGGAATTGGTTTTAAATATCTTTTAATTTAATTAAGATAGACCCTTTTTCACCTAATTCTACTAATATTATCAATTAATCTCTTTCTCTTTGTAGAACTTGTTTTCCTTAAGCATCATACTATTACATGTACTATGTCCATATTCATTCTAATCTTTCACTTGATCTTGCCACTTGAGGATCAAGGTATTGTTTCTTGATGTAGGTTTTATATCTTCATTATTGACCATTAGGGGAAAAAATATGAGGACCATTTTTTCCATATCTTTTTATCCATATTAATGACACATGTAGGTAAGTAAAAAATGTTGGATATTGTGGTTGTGTTGTTCATATGTGGTTGTAATTTATGTCAACACTATTAGCATTAATTATTTTGAAGGTTGTATATGTCAAGGATATTGAGAAAATTGTAATAAATATATTGCAGGCAATCTGTGAAGCTGAGAAGGTTAGAGTGATGGAAAGTTTTGTATGTTGATGGTCAGAAGGCATGCATTAAAGGGTTTTTTTCTGAGCTTATCTAGTATGTTGTTCGAAATTTTTAGAGGTGTGCATCAAGAATTGAGAAAGTTATGAAGTTTTGTGTTCCTATAGTTATTTAGTTACTATATCAGGTGTTTCTGGAAGATGTGATTGCAATTCTAATGAATTGAGTTGTTGTGTACATTCCTGAGATGTTCAGTGATGTTTCTAGATCATTCTCTATCAGTGTATTATGTTCGCATTGTTTTGTGTGTTTGTGATCAAATATTTTTCCTTGTGTATTCGATTTTCATGTTCTTGGCTAACATGATGGTGGTAGCGTGTTCCGGATCCTTATGGATTAACATTGTATTGTTTGGCATGTTTGAGGATGTTGATTTAGGTCCTCACTATGTTGTGACCAACTTAGGTTGGTGCGCATTGAGATTTGTTCATGTATTGAGGCTGACAATTGTAATTTATTCTTTATTTGTGGCCGACAGAGTTATTGATGTAAATTCATGAAGCAAATATATAAGAATGATTGTTTCTTCATTTTGGAGTGTCTAGAAGTGTGAGTGTGTGGTGTATATGTGAAATGTGTGAATAAAGATCAAATCATCTGAATCCAGAGCAAATTATGAAGAAGATTGAGCAAAGTGTGAAGAAGTGTTTATGTGCCTAATTGAAACTGTCATTAGGCTTTTGTAGAAGCTAATTTCTCAGTTCAACCTCATCAAATGGATTTAATCTGATTGTTTTATGTAAGGCAGTGAGCCTTCCCTTTGAGTAGTGATCTCTAGGTAGTGCGCTTGAATGCATGTGCATTCCCTATTCATTTCTTTCATTATACTTCTAACAGGGTATAATCTTGTGGACTAACATCCACCATGGTTTTTCCCCTAACAGGGTTTCCACGTATAAAATCTTGGTGTTCATGTATCTCTGATGTGTTGTTGATTTATTATTTCACTATTAATTATTAGATATGTGATTAAAGGTTGATTAAGGTTGAATAAGTTTAAATTCTGCAACAACTAATTCACCCCCCCTCTCAGTTGCCTATCCTTGTTTTGCCAACAATTGGTATCAGAGCTAGTGCCTTTGAAGAAGTTTAATAGCTTGAGGTGATCCAAGATGGCATCATACAAGAAGGATAGTCCTAGATTCGATGGTACAAACTACTCTTTGTGGAAAGTTAGAATGGAGTTTCATTTGAAGTGCATTGGTGAGCCTTTTTGGAATATTACAAAGAATGCATATACTATTCCTTAGAATGGTCCCTCTACTGCTGATGAGATCAAAGAAGCAGAAAATAATACCGAGGCTATAGAAGCATTGCTAAGTGCTTTGATAGATTTAGAGATGACAAATGTGATAGGTCTAAAGACTGCACATGAGATCTGGAAAAAAATGGAAACATTGTATGAAGGAGATGCACTAGTAAAAGTTGCTAATCTACAAAGTCTGAAAGGCAAGTGGGAGAACATGAAGATGAGTGAAGATGAAAAGATTTTTTCTTTCATGCAAAAGGTAAATGAACTAGTGAAGGGCTTTAGATGTGCCAGTGGAATCTTGGAAGAAGATGAGATTGTGGCTAAAATACTTAGATCTATGCCTACTTCTTACAAAACAAAAGCTCATGCTATTGAAGAGCTCAGGATAGTAACAAATGTAAGTACAAGGGAAAGTTACCTATTAAATGTTTCTCTTGCAATAAGATAGGTCATTTTGCATCAAGGTGTCCTGAAAGAGTTTCTAAGTATAAACCTGATAAGACTAGATTTCAAAAGAAATGTTATTATGCTGAAGAAGGTGTTACTGATGATGAATCTGATAAAGAAACTGGAAATGAAGATGAATGGGTATTCATTGCTATCAAGAAAAATGGTTTGGTGTCCACTAAATCAACCAGTAATCAGAATATTAAGAAAGCTCTTGCAGCCAAGATTGATGAGAAGGATGAGTGGGTGATTTATAGTGGATGCTCACATCATATGACTGGTGATAAAAGCAAGTTTCTAAGCTTGGAAAAATATGATGGTGGTGTTGTAATATTTGGAGATAAAAATGTTGGTGTGATTTGTGGTAGAGGCACTATTTCTCTTGGAGGTAAATGCAATACCGATGATGTTCTATATGTTGAAGGTTTGAAGCATAATTTGTTGAGTGTTGGATAGATGGTTGACAAAGGTTACAATATTCAGTTCAAAGATGGTAAGTGTTGGATATTAGGAAGTTCCGAAAATGTGATTGCTTCAAGTACAAAGACAAGAGGTAATATTTTTCACTTAAATGTTGCTAGTTAAAGTTGTTTTATTGCTCAAGTTGATGTAAGTTGGTTATGGCATAGAAGGTTGAGTCATGTGAATTTTGATAACATTGTCAAAATAAGCTCCACACAAGCAGTCAAAGATCTACCTAAGTTAGTGAAGCCTATTAACACTATATGCAAGGAATGTCAGATGGGAAAGCATACAATAATTTATTTTAGGAGAAAACATCATCATTCCAATGGAGTACTGTATTTGGTACATATTGATCTATGTGGTCCATCCAGAATCAGAAGTCTACAAGGAGAAAGGTAATTTATGTTGCTTATTGATTATTATTCTAGAATGGTATGGGTTGCCTTTTTAAGAGAAAAACATGAGGCATTAGAGAAATTCAAAAGCTTCAAAGCTTTGGAAAAAAATGAGACAGGCTTGAAGATCAAATGTTTGAGATTAGACAGAGGTGGTGAATTCACTTCTCAGGAGTTCAATTAATTTTGTGAAGAGCATGGAATAAAAAGACAATTATATGCTCTCTGGACCCCACAACAGAATGGAGTTGTTGAGAGAAAGAATAGAACAATCTTAGATGTTGCCAGAACTATGATGTTGGAAGGTAATGTTCCTCATTTCTATTGGAGAGAAGTTGTAAGCACTGTTGTGTATACTATCAACCGGGTGAATGTCAATAGTAATTCTGGTAAGACTCCTTTTGAGCTATGGTTTGGTTATAAGCCTACTGTTAAATATTTCAAAATATTTGGAAGTAGATGTTATATCAAAAGAGATGAAGATATAGGAAAGTTTGAAGCTAGAAGTGATGAAGGAATCTTTCTGGGTTACTCTACTAAGAGCAAAGCATATCGATGTTACAATAAAATATTGAAGAAAATGGTTGAAAGTGCAAATATCAGAGTTGATGAAGACACTGCTAGAACATCCAAGTATTGTGGATATGATTCAGATGACCAACAAGATAATATTGAGAATGGAAAGAATGCGCAGACACATAATCAAGTTTAAATTGTTCCAGTGAATCAAGAAAATCATGAAGGAGAGGATATTGGAAATGCAAAAGAAAGAACAAAAGAACCCAAAATTCCAAGGTATGTAAAGTGAAGTCATTTTGAAAGTCAGATCATAGGAGACAAGAACAAGGTGTGTAGACTAGAAGAAGAATTGCAGAAGAATATTGCCTGATTTCCAAAACTGAGCCTAGTAATGTCAATGAAGCATGTAAAGATGAATATTGGATGGAATCCATGAAGGAAGAACTGATGCAAATAGAGAAAAATGATATTTGGATTCTTGTTCCTAGACCTCAAGACAAAAATGTGATTGGAACCAAATGGGTCTTTTAGAATAAGTTGAATGAGCAAGGCGAAGTGGTTAGAAACAAATCAAGACTAGTATGTAAAGGATACTCACAGATGGAAGGTATTGATTTTGAAGAAACCTTTGCCCCTATTGCTAGAATTGAAGTTGTAAGGTTATTTCTTGCTTATGCTACTTTCAAGAATTACAAAGTCTATCAAATGGATGTAAATTCAACATTCCTAAATGGTGAAGTAGAAGAAGAAGTTTATGTTGAGAAACCAAATGGATTTCAACTGACTAATGAAAAAGACATGGTTTGTTGATTGAAGAAAGAACTATATGGACTCAAACAAGCCCCTAAAGCATGGTATGCTAGATTGGATAAATACTTGTTAAAACTAGGATTCAATAAAGGCATTGCTGACAATAATCTGTATTTCAAGCTGGATCAGGATAAAGAATTGATAATTGAATTCTTTGTTGATGACATTATTTTTGAAGGTGATGATGACTTATGCATGAATTTTGTTGATAAAAATAAAAGTCAATTTGAAATGTCAATGATAGGAGAACTAAAATTCTTTTTAGGATTGCAAATTACTTAGTTAGATGATGGAATCTTTATTTCTCAGTCCAAATATGTAAGAGAGTTATTGAAATTTTTTGGCATGGAAGATTCAAATCCAGTTGGTACACCCATGGTAATCGGATGCAAGCTAACACATAGTGATGATTCTCCTAAGGCTAATAAAACAAGATATAGGTCAATGATTGGTGGATTGCTTTATTTGAATCAAACTAGACCAAACATT
>CM021107.1:436073800-436386242 GCA_007115665.2 Sequoiadendron giganteum | reverse complement strand
TCCAAGATTGATAAGAGTCCCACCGATGTCCAACTCTCGAGAAGATAGTGTGCTTTGGAACAAGTTTGAAATGTTGCACCGAAGTTCCATGTCACCTTGATGCCTCTCAGATCGGTAAGAGTACCACCGATGTTCAAATATCGGCTAGACAACATGCTTTGGTATGAGCTAGGAAACTCACACCGATAGTTTAGGTCATACCAATGGCTTCTGTCAGCAAGAGTCATCCCGATCTGAACTTCTCATCCAGACTCCTAGCATCGTTCAAAGTTGGAAAAATTACACCGATAGTTCAAGTCCTATTGATAGATTTCATCTACAAGAGTCTCCCCGATCTAAACTCCTTCGAACCTTTAAAGCTAAACTACCAGTTGGCAGGACATCCAAGGTGTCTCACTGATTTTTCTCTTTAATGAGGTTTAGGTCAGAAGATTGAGGCACATGTTTCCAACAAATGGTTAGCCTATTGTTATTGCATAGATAGTCCATGAGATATATGCCTTTACTATTGCACAAGGATACCTCTTTGCATATCAAATGTACAAAGATAGTAGGATGAAATTACAACTAGGTAAAAATATATTTAAGGGCATACTTTTCCTCTTTTTATATTATTATTAAATGTTGAACTTGAAACTTGAAACTTAAATTTTGAAATGAGATTTATTTTGTTTCTTTTCTCATCTCAAATAAATGGTGGCATATGCTTGGTGCTAAATTACCAAACCTTCATAATATTATCATTCACATATTAAGTCAATCATGTAGTTATTCTGGTTGTGACCATAAATGGAGTATGTTTGAGCACATACACTCCAAGAGGTGTTATGAATTGTCTATGGAGAGGTTTAATGATCTAGTATATGTTCATTACAACCTTTGTGTCAAACACAAGCAAATTTTTGACCACAACTCCACCTTGATAATGTTAGAGGAGGTTGATCCAAAGTCTGGGCGGATCATTGAGGCTATAGACACAATCTTTAGTGATGAGGACCTTGCTTGGTTTGACTAGGTAAATATATAGGTCGAGCCTATATCCATGGTAGAGGAGGAGGCTAGAGCACAAGCAGACACAACCATGATTGTTGTTGGTGTGGGTGGCATGGAGTCACAAGCAGAGACTATGGTTGTAGCTACTACATCATCCATGACCCACCTTAGATGCCTTTGTAGGAAGGATGCGGACTCCTTTGAGCCATAGACTTGTAGTTATTGTTTTGATATTTCATATTTATTTGGAATATTTGATATCACGGATTTCATATTCCATGAATTTTGTATATATTTGACTATAATTATATATCTAAGTGTGTTATTTCCTTAAGCAGATTAGCTACAATTTGTGTTTATACTTATGTGATCGATGTATACTTGTGTATGTGATCAAATTAGCTTCTATTTGATGATGTTATTGTGTCTTTAAGGTTTATTTAATAAAGGGTGCATAAAACAAGTTTTAAATGCTTAAAAATCTCTAAATTTCTTGGGTTTTTCACCTTCTCCAAGTCTGCGTCGAGTCTGAGTCTCGTTACTATGGTTGAGACATATTTTCCCAACATTTATAATGCTCATAATTTTTTTTACAAGGTATACTTAAAAGGTGGTTACAATGTATGTTAAGGAATATTTTTTTAAGGTGATGATAAGGAAGTTATAATAAGGTAAGCCTAAAATATTTTCAGTAAGGTTGATGCAAATATTATTTAGCATATACCATTATCACTTTGCAAATTTTTATCTATACCTAGTGAGATGCATGAATGTGTAATGGGAAATTATTTCACATTCTTATAAAGTAGTCAAAACCTTGATATAATACATGTAAAATATAATTATTTTAAGACTATAGTTTTGAAGAAAACGATAAGATTTTGATTATCACCTAACAACATGTTGACTACAATGTATTTAATCCCATTTATTTGTTTTGGTTTGTGAGCTATTGCACAAAAATCTAGGCTCTTCTTTTATTTTGTAACAATTTCTTTGGTCATTTTCATCTTTCTTACTATTACTTGACTTTGAAGATCTCTAGTTGATATTGGTTCTATGCATGCACTAGTATAAATTCATAAGGTGGGTAACCAAACCATATATCATCAAGATAATGGCATGTGTGGTATTGCATGTTGTAGTTTGTTTTATAAATATCAAGTTTAATTTAAAATAAAAATAATATAGTTAAGTTTGAAAGAGTAAATATTTATGGTTTGAATATCTTATATCTTTTTTAAATAGAAGAATATTAGTAGTAGAAGAAAAGGATGAAGGATTTATTTTGTTTGAATATCTCTATTATTTTGAAGATAATAATGTAGTTTTAACTTTTCATTTTGATGGATTCTTGAAATAAAATTCTAGAAAAACATTAATTGTGCAATCTCAAAACTTGTTTAAACCATAACATTTTTATTTGACATTGGGAAAGGAAGTTGAAAGGTTGTTATTTATTGTTTATCTTCTATTATCAAAATTTATATTTACTTTAGTGGTTTGATGTATCCCATTTGAAAGTTCTTAAAACAAAATGTTGACAAGTTATTTTTACAACAAAGTTTAAAATGTCCATTTCTAGTTTTGTTCTCTAAGGTATTATTAAATTACCTAGTTGGTTGTTGTGATGGAACATTATAATTTATCATCTAAAACTAATTTTTTACCTCTATTTCTTGGGTAAAACCTATTTGAAAATGACATAGAAATGAAGGTTATCTTTCATGGCATTTATATTGCTTAAAATTTGTATACAAGTTGACTCTTCTAGTTTTGGTGTTCTCTAATGAAGGTTATCAAGTGATATGATTTTGTGGTATATTTTAGTACTTTTATTGGTAAACCATGTTCATCAATGAATACATATTATTGAGATCATAGTTGAAATTGTATTATTTCATTATTTCAAGTATGAAGGACTTGCTTTTCAAATTTTATTTAAATTTGTTACTATACAAAATACTCTTGAGGCAAAATTTAGTTCTAGAATTCATATTTGAAGAGGATGAATAAATGATAGAAGATTATTGGTGAAATTTTAATTCTCTACCATCATTATAATGTTACATTTGGTGTCTCTAGACATTGAAAACAATATTTTTTTGTGAAATAATAATAACACAATCATTTTATTTAGTTTAGAAGTTAATTTATAGTTGTTTGTTCTATCATGTCAATTTGGCGTCAAGATAGTAAATTGGTAGAAATGGACCATGGGGAACATGGAATAATAGGTATAAATTAAGTAGAATCAACTTTTCTAGAGTTAATCATGGATTTAAAAGTCATTGGGAAGATTTGAGGTGGCATAACTCTTCATGGTAAATGGAAATAGAGGTCATGGTAGAAACATGTGAATATCAATTCATATAGATGCTTAAAACCCCTAACTTTGTACTATTTTTTACCTTTCCACTCATAGGTAATTTAATTAATCTAATATTAATCAATTTCAAAACCTTATTATAATTATCCTACTTATTTAGCTTCTCATTCTTGTCAGTCAACCCAATCCTATCCTCATGATTTATTGATTACCCAAGATGCTTCTTGCAATCCTTTAAAGTTTGAACCTTCCAGTCTCTCCTTTTCCAATGAAAATGCTAATAACCTTGTTCCTTCTTTGCCTACTCACTCTTCATCCCATCCCACCACTTCTTTTCATGCTACCTGTCTACTTTTAAGCATGTCAAATTTTCTACCACTCCACCTCTATTGACAAGTTTGACTCATCCTACTTAATAATGAAAGAGAATTTAGTGGTATTTGACTACCTATTATTCTCTTTTCTAATCTATATTATTTGTTGGTCTCTTCTTGGTCTTTTTATTATTTTTCTTTATTCACCAAGATTTGTGATAGGGAATTTGAGGTCTTTTTTACTCTTTTTTAAATCAATATAGTGTCTCTAAAGCTACTCATTCCCATGAGTTACAATCATAGTCCAATGTTAAACATATGTGAAATAAGTGTAGATTTAACAATTTAAACAATAGTGTGATGATCAACATGTAAACATCAAACTAAAAATATATAAAGAGTTCACTAACTTAGAAAATAATTCACATGTAGTGTTAAAAAATGTTAAACTAAATACGTTTCACTTTGCATCCTCTCAAACACATTGATACATCTAAAAGTGTCCCAACATATTCAAGATTTCTTTGTATGGTTATCTTCAAACACATCCAAGCATACTATAAGTAGGCACATCACACTCAAGCATAAAATTTGAGATCTTATTGATTTTTTTTATTGTAATAAGTAGAGGATACTCATGATCATAAAAACACATCTTTAGTATCTTATTATGATGAGTCCAATAAAATAGAAATCTATAATGATGATTCTTCCAATGCTAGTAATAATAAAATTCTAAAAAAAATCATAATTGGCATTTTATACGTCACTTTTGTTCATAGAGAGACTTAATAATCATATATCATCACCATAACTTAAGCATCATGATACTATAGAGGACAATCCTATGGGGGAATTGGTTTTAAATATCTTTTAATTTAATTAAGATAGACCCTTTTTCACCTAATTCTACTAATATTATCAATTAATCTCTTTCTCTTTGTAGAACTTGTTTTCCTTAAGCATCATACTATTACATGTACTATGTCCATATTCATTCTAATCTTTCACTTGATCTTGCCACTTGAGGATCAAGGTATTGTTTCTTGATGTAGGTTTTATATCTTCATTATTGACCATTAGGGGAAAAAATATGAGGACCATTTTTTCCATATCTTTTTATCCATATTAATGACACATGTAGGTAAGTAAAAAATGTTGGATATTGTGGTTGTGTTGTTCATATGTGGTTGTAATTTATGTCAACACTATTAGCATTAATTATTTTGAAGGTTGTATATGTCAAGGATATTGAGAAAATTGTAATAAATATATTGCAGGCAATCTGTGAAGCTGAGAAGGTTAGAGTGATGGAAAGTTTTGTATGTTGATGGTCAGAAGGCATGCATTAAAGGGTTTTTTTCTGAGCTTATCTAGTATGTTGTTCGAAATTTTTAGAGGTGTGCATCAAGAATTGAGAAAGTTATGAAGTTTTGTGTTCCTATAGTTATTTAGTTACTATATCAGGTGTTTCTGGAAGATGTGATTGCAATTCTAATGAATTGAGTTGTTGTGTACATTCCTGAGATGTTCAGTGATGTTTCTAGATCATTCTCTATCAGTGTATTATGTTCGCATTGTTTTGTGTGTTTGTGATCAAATATTTTTCCTTGTGTATTCGATTTTCATGTTCTTGGCTAACATGATGGTGGTAGCGTGTTCCGGATCCTTATGGATTAACATTGTATTGTTTGGCATGTTTGAGGATGTTGATTTAGGTCCTCACTATGTTGTGACCAACTTAGGTTGGTGCGCATTGAGATTTGTTCATGTATTGAGGCTGACAATTGTAATTTATTCTTTATTTGTGGCCGACAGAGTTATTGATGTAAATTCATGAAGCAAATATATAAGAATGATTGTTTCTTCATTTTGGAGTGTCTAGAAGTGTGAGTGTGTGGTGTATATGTGAAATGTGTGAATAAAGATCAAATCATCTGAATCCAGAGCAAATTATGAAGAAGATTGAGCAAAGTGTGAAGAAGTGTTTATGTGCCTAATTGAAACTGTCATTAGGCTTTTGTAGAAGCTAATTTCTCAGTTCAACCTCATCAAATGGATTTAATCTGATTGTTTTATGTAAGGCAGTGAGCCTTCCCTTTGAGTAGTGATCTCTAGGTAGTGCGCTTGAATGCATGTGCATTCCCTATTCATTTCTTTCATTATACTTCTAACAGGGTATAATCTTGTGGACTAACATCCACCATGGTTTTTCCCCTAACAGGGTTTCCACGTATAAAATCTTGGTGTTCATGTATCTCTGATGTGTTGTTGATTTATTATTTCACTATTAATTATTAGATATGTGATTAAAGGTTGATTAAGGTTGAATAAGTTTAAATTCTGCAACAACTAATTCACCCCCCCTCTCAGTTGCCTATCCTTGTTTTGCCAACAATTGGTATCAGAGCTAGTGCCTTTGAAGAAGTTTAATAGCTTGAGGTGATCCAAGATGGCATCATACAAGAAGGATAGTCCTAGATTCGATGGTACAAACTACTCTTTGTGGAAAGTTAGAATGGAGTTTCATTTGAAGTGCATTGGTGAGCCTTTTTGGAATATTACAAAGAATGCATATACTATTCCTTAGAATGGTCCCTCTACTGCTGATGAGATCAAAGAAGCAGAAAATAATACCGAGGCTATAGAAGCATTGCTAAGTGCTTTGATAGATTTAGAGATGACAAATGTGATAGGTCTAAAGACTGCACATGAGATCTGGAAAAAAATGGAAACATTGTATGAAGGAGATGCACTAGTAAAAGTTGCTAATCTACAAAGTCTGAAAGGCAAGTGGGAGAACATGAAGATGAGTGAAGATGAAAAGATTTTTTCTTTCATGCAAAAGGTAAATGAACTAGTGAAGGGCTTTAGATGTGCCAGTGGAATCTTGGAAGAAGATGAGATTGTGGCTAAAATACTTAGATCTATGCCTACTTCTTACAAAACAAAAGCTCATGCTATTGAAGAGCTCAGGATAGTAACAAATGTAAGTACAAGGGAAAGTTACCTATTAAATGTTTCTCTTGCAATAAGATAGGTCATTTTGCATCAAGGTGTCCTGAAAGAGTTTCTAAGTATAAACCTGATAAGACTAGATTTCAAAAGAAATGTTATTATGCTGAAGAAGGTGTTACTGATGATGAATCTGATAAAGAAACTGGAAATGAAGATGAATGGGTATTCATTGCTATCAAGAAAAATGGTTTGGTGTCCACTAAATCAACCAGTAATCAGAATATTAAGAAAGCTCTTGCAGCCAAGATTGATGAGAAGGATGAGTGGGTGATTTATAGTGGATGCTCACATCATATGACTGGTGATAAAAGCAAGTTTCTAAGCTTGGAAAAATATGATGGTGGTGTTGTAATATTTGGAGATAAAAATGTTGGTGTGATTTGTGGTAGAGGCACTATTTCTCTTGGAGGTAAATGCAATACCGATGATGTTCTATATGTTGAAGGTTTGAAGCATAATTTGTTGAGTGTTGGATAGATGGTTGACAAAGGTTACAATATTCAGTTCAAAGATGGTAAGTGTTGGATATTAGGAAGTTCCGAAAATGTGATTGCTTCAAGTACAAAGACAAGAGGTAATATTTTTCACTTAAATGTTGCTAGTTAAAGTTGTTTTATTGCTCAAGTTGATGTAAGTTGGTTATGGCATAGAAGGTTGAGTCATGTGAATTTTGATAACATTGTCAAAATAAGCTCCACACAAGCAGTCAAAGATCTACCTAAGTTAGTGAAGCCTATTAACACTATATGCAAGGAATGTCAGATGGGAAAGCATACAATAATTTATTTTAGGAGAAAACATCATCATTCCAATGGAGTACTGTATTTGGTACATATTGATCTATGTGGTCCATCCAGAATCAGAAGTCTACAAGGAGAAAGGTAATTTATGTTGCTTATTGATTATTATTCTAGAATGGTATGGGTTGCCTTTTTAAGAGAAAAACATGAGGCATTAGAGAAATTCAAAAGCTTCAAAGCTTTGGAAAAAAATGAGACAGGCTTGAAGATCAAATGTTTGAGATTAGACAGAGGTGGTGAATTCACTTCTCAGGAGTTCAATTAATTTTGTGAAGAGCATGGAATAAAAAGACAATTATATGCTCTCTGGACCCCACAACAGAATGGAGTTGTTGAGAGAAAGAATAGAACAATCTTAGATGTTGCCAGAACTATGATGTTGGAAGGTAATGTTCCTCATTTCTATTGGAGAGAAGTTGTAAGCACTGTTGTGTATACTATCAACCGGGTGAATGTCAATAGTAATTCTGGTAAGACTCCTTTTGAGCTATGGTTTGGTTATAAGCCTACTGTTAAATATTTCAAAATATTTGGAAGTAGATGTTATATCAAAAGAGATGAAGATATAGGAAAGTTTGAAGCTAGAAGTGATGAAGGAATCTTTCTGGGTTACTCTACTAAGAGCAAAGCATATCGATGTTACAATAAAATATTGAAGAAAATGGTTGAAAGTGCAAATATCAGAGTTGATGAAGACACTGCTAGAACATCCAAGTATTGTGGATATGATTCAGATGACCAACAAGATAATATTGAGAATGGAAAGAATGCGCAGACACATAATCAAGTTTAAATTGTTCCAGTGAATCAAGAAAATCATGAAGGAGAGGATATTGGAAATGCAAAAGAAAGAACAAAAGAACCCAAAATTCCAAGGTATGTAAAGTGAAGTCATTTTGAAAGTCAGATCATAGGAGACAAGAACAAGGTGTGTAGACTAGAAGAAGAATTGCAGAAGAATATTGCCTGATTTCCAAAACTGAGCCTAGTAATGTCAATGAAGCATGTAAAGATGAATATTGGATGGAATCCATGAAGGAAGAACTGATGCAAATAGAGAAAAATGATATTTGGATTCTTGTTCCTAGACCTCAAGACAAAAATGTGATTGGAACCAAATGGGTCTTTTAGAATAAGTTGAATGAGCAAGGCGAAGTGGTTAGAAACAAATCAAGACTAGTATGTAAAGGATACTCACAGATGGAAGGTATTGATTTTGAAGAAACCTTTGCCCCTATTGCTAGAATTGAAGTTGTAAGGTTATTTCTTGCTTATGCTACTTTCAAGAATTACAAAGTCTATCAAATGGATGTAAATTCAACATTCCTAAATGGTGAAGTAGAAGAAGAAGTTTATGTTGAGAAACCAAATGGATTTCAACTGACTAATGAAAAAGACATGGTTTGTTGATTGAAGAAAGAACTATATGGACTCAAACAAGCCCCTAAAGCATGGTATGCTAGATTGGATAAATACTTGTTAAAACTAGGATTCAATAAAGGCATTGCTGACAATAATCTGTATTTCAAGCTGGATCAGGATAAAGAATTGATAATTGAATTCTTTGTTGATGACATTATTTTTGAAGGTGATGATGACTTATGCATGAATTTTGTTGATAAAAATAAAAGTCAATTTGAAATGTCAATGATAGGAGAACTAAAATTCTTTTTAGGATTGCAAATTACTTAGTTAGATGATGGAATCTTTATTTCTCAGTCCAAATATGTAAGAGAGTTATTGAAATTTTTTGGCATGGAAGATTCAAATCCAGTTGGTACACCCATGGTAATCGGATGCAAGCTAACACATAGTGATGATTCTCCTAAGGCTAATAAAACAAGATATAGGTCAATGATTGGTGGATTGCTTTATTTGAATCAAACTAGACCAAACATTATGAATGATGTGTACATGGTTGCTAGATATCAAGCTAATCCAAATGAATCACATGTGACTGCAATAAAGAGGATTTTTAGATACTTAAAAGGAACAATTGATTTTGGTATTTGGTATCCTAAGGATGATGATCTTACTTTGAACTCCTTTACAAATGCAGATTGAGTAGGAGATTTTGATGACATGAAAAGTACAAGTGGTGGTGCATTCTTCTTAGGGAAGAAGCTGGTGTCTTGGCTAAGTAAAAAGCATAATTCCATTTCCTTATCTACTGCTGAGGCAGAATACATTCTTGTTGCAAACAACTGTACTCAAGTGTTGTGGATGAAGTAGATGCTAAGAGATATCAGAATTGAGTATAGTGAGCCTATTGCCATATTTTGTGACAATTCAAGTGCCATAAAAATTTCTAAGAATCCAGTGCTACACTCAAAGACAAAACATATATCTATCAAGTATCACTTTTTGAGAGACAAGGTGAGTGATAAAGAGGTAAGATTGGAATATGTGTCCACTAAGGAACAAATTGCAGATATCTTTACTAAACCATTGCCTAAGGATAATTTTGAGTATCTCAAACGAAAATTAGGGGTGATTTCCCCACCTAATTTGAACTAAGATGCAATTTTGTGCATCAATCCATGCACCTACAGTCAGATCTTGTTTCAGATTTATGTTATGGTAATTGCTACTCAAGAGTAGTCAGATGATTCAAATGATATGTGGTTCAAAGCTTGTGCACCTTTGCCATTGATGTCAAAGGGGGAGAAGAGTAATGTGAAAAACCTTTGTAGAAGAAAGGGGGATAAGTGCAATAAGTACTAAGAGAGAGAATATAGAAGAGCAATGTAAGGAAGATAAGAACAGGTTGAGAAGAGTTAGTTGTGTTGATGGTATTTTTCACATCATGTGTTGCCATCAATTTCAAAGGGGGAGATTGTTGGATATTGTGGTTGTGTTTTTGATATGTGGTTGTCGTTGATGTCAACACTATTAGCATTAATGATTCTGGAGGCTGTATATGTCGAGGATATTGAGAAAATTGTAATAAATATATTGCAGGCAGTCTGTGAAG
Organism: Sequoiadendron giganteum; assembly: GCA_007115665.2. NCBI lineage: Eukaryota > Viridiplantae > Streptophyta > Pinopsida > Cupressales > Cupressaceae > Sequoiadendron > Sequoiadendron giganteum. Next base: position 436,375,814 of record CM021107.1, on the reverse strand, counting down.
CTGAGAAGGTCAAAGTGATGGAAATTTTTGTACGTTGATGGTCAGAAGGCACACATTAAAGGGTTTGTTTCTGATCTTATATAGTATGTTGTTTGAAATTTTCAGAGGTGTGCATCAAGAATTGAGAAAGTTATGAAGTTATGTGTTCCTACAATTATTCAGTTAATGTAGTAGGTGTTTCTAGAAGATGTGATTGCAATTCTGATGAATTGATTTATTGCGTAAATTCCTGAGATGTTTAGTGATGTTTCTAGATCATTCTCTATCAGTGTGGTACATCCGTGTTGTTTGGTGTGTTCGTCATCGAAGATTTTCCCTTGTGTATTCGAGTTTTCATGTTCTTGGCTGACATGATGGTGGTAGTGTGTTGTGGATCCTTATGGATTAATCTTGTATTGTTTGGCATGTTCAAGGATATTGATTTAGGTCCTCACTATGTTGTGACCGACTTAGGTTGGTGCACATTGAGATTTTTTCATGTATTGAGGCTGACAGTTGTAATTTATTCTTTATTTGTGGTCGACAAAGTTGATGTAAATTCATGAAGCGGATATATAAGAATGATTTTTTCTTCATTTTGGAGTGTTTGGAAGTGCCAGTGTGTGGTGTATATGTGAAATGTGCGAATAAAGATTAGATCATCCAAATGCAAAGCAAAGTGTGAAGAATATTGAGCGAAGTGTGAAGAACTGTTTCTGTGCCTAACCAAAACTGTCATCAGGCTTTTGTAGAAGCTAATTTATTAGTTCAACCTCATCAAATGGATTTAATCTGATTGTTTTATGTAAGGTAGTGAGCCTTCCCTTTGAGAAGTGAGCTCTAGGTAGTGTGTCTGAATGCATGTGCATTCCCTATTCATTTCTTTCATTATACTTCTAACTGGGTATAATCTTGTGGACTAACATCCACCGTCGTTTTCCCCCTAATAGGGTTTCCACGTATAAAATCTTGATGTTCATGTGTCTTTGATGTGTTGTTGATTTATGCTTTCACTATTAATTATTAGATATGTGATTAAAGGTTGATTAAGGTTGAATAAGTTTAAATTCTGCAACAACTGATTCACCCCCCACCCTCTCAGTTGTTTATCCTTATTTTTCCAACAAAAAAAAGGTATGCATTTTATACTTAATTATATCCTTCCCAGTTTTTCATATTTCATTTTTCTCCCCTCCTCGATTTATGGGCACTCTTTTGTAACATGCACAATTTGAGAGGGGTATTGTTTTTGTTTCTATCCTTAGTTTATGTATAATTTTTAGAAATTAGCACATGCTTATTCTAGTGACTTATAATCCAAAATATTTGGATATCCTTTACATCATTATTTTAATAATGTCTACTTGGTCATGCATGTTTATTTATATTTGTACACTCACTAAAATGGAGGCCAAATGTACAAGAGAAAAGTGCACACCCTTACACTTTTTTCATTCATTTTACACCACTTTCTATGGATGTATTTCATGAATGGTCCTAGAATTTAATTTGTCTCTTTTGGAAAATTTGTGGACTCTAAACCTAAATCCAATACTTTGTTATGCCATATCACTCAATGTAAATAATTTCCCATCTTGGACTATATTGCACTTGTGATTTTATCTCCTTGATTGAATTGTGGTTGTGGTCTCATCCCTCTATTTTCAAATTCAAGTTTAACCATTTCTTACATTGACTCTTTGATAACATGATTGTTACTTATCAACCAATATGAAAAGGTTTTGAATTGTGTATATAAGGCTTGCATTTAATATCCAACATCTTTATTGTTTCTTTGTTTCAATTATTATTGAATTAGTTCATGGGCCTAACTACTAACAAGAAAGTTGTTCATTCTTCCTCATTATTGTAATTTTTTATTAATGCTTCTTAACATCACCTAATTTCAATCATCTGTTAGATACAATTTTTTTTAGAATGTTGTAAAATCCACACATAAATAATTTTAACGATTAAATGAGGTTCTAACACTAATACCTTTAGGTTCACAACCTACTTATGCAATTTTATTTTTATGGTATTTGAGTGGATTATTTATGACAAACAAGCTTTACATTCAATCCTATTTTGACAATTAGGGATAGGAAAAAATATTTATTTTAGCCCTATTTTGACGATTAAGGCTAGGAAAAAAGGTTGGTTTTAGTCCTATTTTGATGATCAAGGATAGGAAAAAAGGTTGGTTCCAATAACTTAGTGAACCTATAAGAGAAGAATGCATGATCAAAGAAGAAACTACAATCATTTTATGGAATACTTTTTGGCTCCAATTTATAATGCAATTATAAATACTTTAATGCCTAAATTTCATGTGACTTGTAGAGATTCCATTCAATTAGGATCAACAATAAAATTGGTTGATTGGTACTTCATGGAGGAATGCACTATGCTAATATTTTATGGAGCAAGAGTAGAGCCCTGCAAAATTTTAATACATGTGATATAAATGGTTTTTGTATTTAAATATATATGGTAGATGCAAAATATAGATCAACTACACTTTTTCAATAAGTAAAAGAGGAGAATATTTACTTCCTTACCTTTTTCATGTGGAGGGTTCACATTTGAGAGAAAAGAATTCACTATGGCACGTACAATTTTACAAATGTTTAATTTCAATATTCACTCTCATTGGAAACATGACTCATGTGAGGTGATTAAATTAAAGGTAGTGGCTAATAAAAACTCTACAAGTAAAAATTAATATAAAAATTAACCCTTGTTGGAAAGATTAAAAAATAAGGAATCTTAGGATGAGGTGAACAAGTAATAGAAGAAATTTATATTGAGAAAGATATTAATTTTCAATATTTGTCAACATAAGTTATGAAATTGCATCCATAGATAAAGTTAGAGATGTGAATTAGAACCTACAATAATTTTTATACAAAAATTGCTTATAAATCTTGTTATAAAAGTATGTCATATGCTCTAAAATAAGCTTGTGTAGATGCTAATTGGACACAATGAATTTTTTTACCTTTTGGTCTATGAGGAAGGATCTTCATGATCCAAAAGCTTCTTCAAATTTTTAGAATATCATACAAGACAAAATAATTATCAAATTATAGAATAAAATTATCCCTCTTTAAAATAACATATTCCAAATCTTATAATGAGAATGAAGAGGAATGCATAGATTTCAATAGGATGCTAGTGGAGATTATTCATACAAACCTTGTGTGAGTGAGGCCAAAAAATAAAAATATAGTAAAGAAGTATTTCTAGCCCACAAAATAGGTTATCAAGGTTGTGGTTTGTAGCCCACAAGACAAAGTGATTGGTAGGTACAAGATGTAGAACATAGAAAAGCTATATATTTGTGATATCTTGGAGTTGATTATGAATATGAAGGGAATACAAGTATAGGCACTACAATTCAATTTGTTCTAGCTTTGAATCCTCAATGTTAGATACAATCACAACTAGTACTATAGGGGTCTTTAAATATTCAAGATTCAATTGGTACAAGAGACGAAGAATCCAATGCTACTAGTGGTGGTGGTATAGGAGGTAGTAGTGGTCAAAAAGTGTTATAGAAGTATTCATAAGAGGTAAATACAACCATATACTATAGAGAATATCCTCAAATTATTTATTGAGAAGAGGCAAACAACTATGAATTTTGAAGTTCCAACTATCTCCACCTCGAAGGAATTATTCCTAGTAGGCACCCCTCTTATTATTACTATGATTGGGACAAGAATTGCTCATCCTCAACAATAGACAATTATAAATTCCCCAAATGCTATAAGTACTCCATCACCATTCAAGCACTAAATTGTTCCAAGTTGCAACTTTTGGTTACAAAGTTGATATTACTAAGAAATCAAAAAGATGGAAAATAATCATGAAGTAAATGCTAGAGACTACGATAAATTTAGAGCCTCCAAAAAATAGGGTATTTCCTACATATAACCTAGACATAGATATCATGGAGTACACATATGTTGTGCTTGTGTACATATGATGTAGACATAGATACCATGGAGTACACATATGTTGTGCCTAAAGTTAAAAAAGTAGAGGATTAAATGCATCACTCTAACTATGAAGTAGGCACCTTTACAGCGAATTGTAATGTAATAAAAAGTTATGATAAAAATATATATAAAAAAAATGGCATGGTATACATATCATTGCTAAAGATAAAGAGAGAAAAAAATAAGATGAAGAATAAAATAAAAAAGTTATAGGTAGACATAGCAAATAATAAAGGAAAAAAGTGGTAGATAACAAGAGCAGTGAATGGAATTATGAATCATGGCTTAACAAGAGTAGTGAATTCCAAACTAAGCAATATTTTATTTCTAGATAATGCACATGTAGAAATTGTTTTTAGATACATTATTGACAATGGATTTCTAAATTATTTTCTATAAAATAGAATCTTGAATGATATTGTCTCTAATTTATTTTTAATATCATGGACATAATGTTTGATATAGGGTTTATGAGAATATTGTCAAAATATTTGTTTTTCAAGGCATGTATTTTAGATGATAAGTTATGTATATTGATTGAGGGATTTAAAGAAGATATTGGCTTGTGGGATTTTGGTAGTGTTTTTCATCATTCACAGTTTTGGCCAAATCCTCTACTACCAAATGTGTCCTCAAGATAACTTGGGATGGTTTAGCTATGAGCTCCCTAGAAGCTTTCCATCATTCTCTAGTCTATCATAAAGATGAAGTGTATAGTTATATTCTAGGCATGGAAAATTTTGTGGTTGATATCATTTTCTTCCTACTTGTGGTGATGTTTTATTGTGGACAATTTTGACTCATCCTACTTAATAACGAAAGTGAATCTAGTGGTAGTTGACTAATATAATTCTTTTTCCTAATCTATATTATTTGTTGCTCTCTTCTTGGTCTTTTTATTATTTTTCACTATCCCCCAAGATTCATGATAGGGAATTTGGGGTCTTTCATACTCTTTTTAAAATAAATATAGTGTCTCTAGAGCTTCTCATTCCCATGAGTTTCAACCATAGTCAAATTTAGAACATATGAAAACTGTGTGGATTTAACAATATAAATAATAGTGTAATGATCATCATGCAAACATCAAACTAAAAATATATAAAGAGTTCACTAACTTAGCATATTCTTCACATGTAGTGTTAAAACAAATGAAATAAATACTTATCCCTTTTCATCCTCTCAAACACATCGATACATCTACAAATGTTCCAATATATTCAAGATATTTTGTTTATGATTATCACCAAACAAATCCAAGCATACTATAAGTAAGCACATCACATTGAAGCATAAAATTTGAGATCTTATTAAATTATCTTTTATAATAATTAGAAGATACTCATGATCATAAAAACACATATTTAGTACCTCATTATGATGAGTCCAATCAAATAGAAATGTTTAATGATGATTCTTCTATTGCTAGTAATAATAAAATTCTAAAAAATCATAATTGGCATTTTATATGCCACTTTTCTCCATAGAGAGACTTAATGATCATACATCATCACCATAACTCAGACATCATGATAATATAGAGGAAAATCCTATGGGGGAATTGGTTTTAAATATATCTTTTAATTTAATTAATATATATCTATATATTCACCTAATTCTACTAAGATTATCAATTAATCTATTTCTATATGTAGAACTTGTTTTCCTTAAACATCTTAATATTACATGTACTATGTCCATATTCGTTATAATCTTTCACTTGATCTTACCACTTGAGGATAAAGGTATTGTTTCTTGATGTAGGTTCTATATCTTCTTTCTTGCCCATTACAAGCAAAAATATGAGGACCATTTTTTGTCCATAATCTTTTTATCCATATTGATGACACATGTAGGTAAGTAAATAAAAGGTATGCATTTTATATTCAATTATATCCTTCTCAATTTTTCATATTTCATTTTTCTCCCCTCCTTGATTTATGGGCACTCCTTTATAACATACACAATTTGAGGGGGGGTCTTATTATTGTTTCTACCCTTAGTTTATGTATAATTTTTAGAATTTATAAGAACATTGTTATTCTAGTGATTTATAATCCAAAATATTTGGATATCCTTTATATCATTATTATTTTAGAAATTTCTACCTAGCCATGCATGTTCATTTAGATTTGCACACTCACTAAAGTGGATGCCAAATGTACAAGAGAAAAGTGCACACCCTCACACCTTTTTCACTCATTTTACACCACTTTCCATGGATGTCTTTCATGAATGGTCCTTGTGTGGTGTATAAAATTTATCGTGAATAAGAAATTCAAAGCTATACAACACACCAATGAAACATTATATCAATGAATTCAAATGATAACAATCAAATTGAAACAAAAAATTCCCCAATGTCGTCCCATTGTCCTCTATCTCCAAGGATTCTTTAAGTCATTTTTGCTCTTAGATTGTATATGCATAATGAATTTCCAAATGACAACTTGAAGAATGAGAGATGGTGGAAATACAAGAGATATCTCCTACACTACATTATGTGATAATGCAATTAGTTGTAGATAATATGCAAACATTAATGATGCTACTATGATGTTGTTGTATGACAATGATATGATAAAACTATTGTAATTAAGATGTTGCTAATGGTAATGCCATGATAAAACTACTTGATTCTACAATGCTAAAATGTTAATGAAAAGATGGCAATGCTAAGATGATAATGCTAATGAAAATTCATGCTCAACTCTCTATATTTTCATTGTAAATGAGGCTCTACTTATATATTTTCCAAGGCATTAGCCTAGGTGGCAGAAATCAACGGTTTGGATTTGATCTGGAAAATGGACGGTTGAAGATGAAGAGGTTAAAGAAAAAAGGGGAGTGTGTTCCCTTTAGAAGAAAAAACTGCCAAGTGTGAAGGGGAATCAAATGGAAAATGAAGGCCAAGTGTCCCAAATTGGTTAAAATTTGTTGAGGATAAATGCCATATTAAATATTAGAGATATTTAATTTCATGAGACACATGATGAGGTGGAAGGTGAAAAGAAGTTAGTAGAAATGTGACTAAATTCAAATTTTTAATGAGAAGAGGTTAATTAAATAAACACACTAATTAAATGTGTTCATTTAATTAAGATGTGAAGAAAATGATTTAAGATAGGAAGAATTAGAGAAAATGAACTATATAAAAAAAAATCAATTTCTTTATAAGTAGAAGTAAAGATTATTAATTAAATAACTTGTATTTAATTAATTCTTCTAGACCAAATTTGAGTGTATACATTTTGCCCCTCTTTGAAATGATGTGTTTGCGACACATTGCTTGAAAGAAAAAATTGTCGATAGTGCTGATAAAAAAATTCAATATGCCCCAGACGCTAATTTTTGAGTGATGATGCAAGTACACCCCCTCGAGAGACAAATCGAGGAAATTTTTGAATTTTTAGGATTTTTTGAATTTTTTATGATTTTCTAATGATTTTCAAATTTTATGATTTTACACCAATTTATTTCTTCATAAATAATATTGACCCTACCAAGTGATTAATTGATGACTTGTTTAAAAATAAAAACAATCCCACTTAAATACCCTCCATTTACCCCTTTTAAAAGATAAAAATATGAAAAGGAGCTCATTTGAATTCATTTTCCATTGGAGATTGAGTTGATTGAAGAATTTGAGAAAAATGGTGATCCCATACCACACCCACCGATTCGAGCGAGTTCGACAACACAACCGCCCTTCCACATATGGACCTTCGTTACGTACCCGAGAAACCTCATTTTGATATTTGAATTTGTTTTGGATTTTATGTTTTTGATTCTACAAGATTGTGTTTTAGCGCATTTGAGACCCAATTTAGTGCATAGGTTAATGTTTTTAGCACATATGTGAACTGTTATAGCACATATGATTCCTGTTGTAGCGCATATAGGGATTTAGTGCATAGATGCTTTGTTTTGGTGCATTGATGGGGTTTTTTAGTGCATCCATTGTTTCAATGCATAGATAGACTATTTTAGCGCATTGACACTAGAATTGATGAATTTTGATTGTTCTCCTTACTTTTGATGTTTGATGATTGTGTTAGCCATTGTTTTGATGATGTTTTATAGGATAAATGATGATTGAACTCATGATAGGTGAGGGTCAGTGATAGGATAGATGATGATTAACCTCATGATGAACAAGAGTCAATGATAGACACTCTACAAGATTTGATCGAAATCTCATTTGAGCTAATTAGATTGATTGATAGGTTGATTGATAAACTGTTGATTTGCGATATGTTATGATCATAGAAGGACTTACGATTTATTCAATCTTGGGAGTGCTACCCAAAGACTTGGGATATGATTCCACATCTGGTGTAGGCGGATTTAGATGTTATTGGGCAATGTGGTATATCGTATTTGTTGATATGATTCAATATAGGATAAACAAGGGACTATTGACTACATTAGTTGAGAAGTGGCATAGTGACCACAACATGTTCCATCTGGCCATTGGTGAGATGACAGTTACTCTAGAGGATGTGTACCAGATATTGAGAATTCCTATGGTTGGGGAGTTAGTCATTTATGATTAGTCAAAGCAGGGAAAGAACTGAGGCACTGAGTAGGATATTTGTTCATGATGGGATTAGTGGTTACGAGATCCCGTGGCAGGATATGGTTGACTCGTATCAGCCATTGCCATCTATTCTAGTAGGATTCGTTGGAGGTTTCTTATGTCTCGACCATAGGTCGAAGGGACTGTTCGTTGGATGGGGCAGGATACTGGAGAGTATGATTACGCAGGGGATCAGATATGCATGGGGTTCTTGCATGTTAGTTCATTTGTATCATGATCTGCATTAGGTAGTGTATCTTGGAGTTGCAAGTTTATCAACTGGAGTGACACTGCTTCATATTTGGGCTTGGGAGCATATAGCTATTACTCATCCTATAGCGGATAGAGAGCATCCAGTTGGAAAACAATATATCTTTGGATACATAGGTCCTATTGACCGACATAAGCTGGGAAAATTAGAGTATTTGTGGCGAGTTCTCGATGATTTGGAGACTGTCACATGGCGACAATACTTAGACTATGAGCAGTGGCCTAAGGATGATATGGAGATGCCATAAATGTGCACTTCGAGGTATTTGATTGGGCAAACCTGATTTGTTATTGAGAGATTTATGCTCATGAGGGTACTACGTCAGTATGGGCAAGTTCAGGGGATGCCCCAGGAAGTTGCATTATATGCTCAGAGACACTAGGATATTCTAGAGTGGGGACCCACCCTATCATATGATGCGGCTTGTGAGGAGTACTTTAGATTATAGGCACAGGTGTGGGATTATTGTCCAGAGATCGCATTGGGTATGATGAAAGATGAGTACACTAAGCACTTTTACACACATGTCATTTCGAGGATATACAATCCTGATGAGCCAGTGCCAGCCTTTGATGATGATGAGAGAGCGCTAGCATCGAGACAGAGGAGGGGTGGCAAAGATGGGGATGAGGAGGAGGGAGGTGGTGGGGATGGAGGGGATGGTGGAGATGATGGATATGATGGTGGAGATGGTGGGGATGCAGGTGGAGGTGGTAGCTAGATATTGGATTTCAGTGTACCTTGGAGGAGGAGGAGATCGATGGTTCCCTCAAGAGAGTAGCAAGCAAGACCCTCACAAATTCAGATTCATGTGCCTTCTCGTCAACAACTAGCACTGATTGATGATTTACAATTACAAGTGCAAGGTCTACAAGGACAACTAACACAGGAATAGGCGCAAATTGTTACTCTGACAGTAGAGAGATGCTACGAGGTAGAGATGCAAGCATGAAAAGGATCTAGCTGAGAGGATGCAAAGAGTTGTTGAGGGGAACATAATAGGGGATATGCTTAGAGAGGTCAGAAATTCAACTCGAGAGGTAGAGTATTATAGATCCCATTATTATCAGGCAGTTTCGGCAAAGCGGCGTGTCCCTAGTTATGCATAGTCTCTCAGTGCCATGTCAGGTCAGAGTCAGTCACGAATGACGAGTAGGGGTGTGACTGGGCCACCTCTCAAAGATCCAACAGGTAGAGATCCAGATACAAGTCCATCTGGTGGTGCAGCAGCAAGCACAACGAGGCCTACAATGTCTAGGGGGAGCAACATAAAGCTTTTATGTAGTCATATTTGATGTATTCACTTATTTAGTTGAGGACTTGATGATATTCTACCATTTTTTTGATCTATCTCTCCACATTTTGTGATATCATTGTACACTTGACATTGAGTATTTTGAGATTATATGAGATGCAGCGAGACTTTATTGATCTATGTTGTCTACATGCTTTTATGATGGATGTGTATGATGGATGCATGTGATATATGTTCTATATTTTATGCGATGTTTATATGATTATGCCATGGTTGTGTATGGATACAATAATGAAATGATAATGCATGGATTATGATTCTTTATGACCCTATGGATAATGCTTTATAATGTATGAGATGGATTTGAGCATGTAAATAAGATGTGATGCATTTTGTTTTTTTTTCTAATGCAAATATATGATCTAATGCATGGATGGATGTATGATATGATAATGCTTTTTAATGTATGTATGATATGATAATGATTATGCAACTACATGTGAATGATCTTATTTTTTTTAATGTCAAATATACTCAATCCTTTGATAAGAGATAAAATCATTTTAAAATTTGCCATCCTTGGAAAATCTAAAATGCACTTGCAAAAACTAACATGGATGCAATCTATCTTAACCATGTAAATCTAAATATGCAATCTTGTCATCGTGTCAGTTGATTTGTTGTGCTTGTTATCATCATTGAGATTTTAATATTTTGAAAGTTAGTACAAACATCGATGGTATAATTAAACCATGATGACCTGAGTACAACTTCCATGGACTTTTGATATTGCAAGGTAATACAAGCATCTAGGCATAATTGAACCGAGATGACCTAAGTATTTCTTGCATAAAATAGACAAGAGTTAATCATTTTCCTATGAAAATCCAGAATGTCATTAATGATACTTTGTAGAGCACGTCCCATGACAAATTTGCATAGTAGTAATGATCAACTCACAAAAAACAGACAAAAAAAAAATCATACTCCATCCTAGCTTCTCTAGTCCATGACATACTTGAGTTGCTCCGGAGAAATGATAACAAAAATAAAGATACAACAATTGAACATTTATGCTAAAGTGATTAAACCAAGATTTAGAAGAATATCATCCAATGAGATTTATTTTATCAATCGTGCTACTAATTTGAATGGTTGGTTTTTTGAAAATTGTGATCGATGTTCAATGTTGAGTTTTTTTCATGATCATTATGCTTAATATGTTGTCTAACTATTGCTTGTCTGTCATTTTAAGCTCAAAGTAGATTTCCCCTAGCGAGTTCAGGATTTTTCCCCCAATGAGAAACAAACCAAATTTATTATGGATACGCATAATGATCGCCAAGCTAGGATGAAACACAACCACAATGCCCAGGATATGTACATGAGGTTCTTATGATGGTCAGGCATAATGATGGCAAAAAGCGGACAACTGACACACACTCCAATAGATGGAAAAGATAATCTATCACAAATAGCGCATGTTGTCAGGTTTTCACTACTTTTTTATATTGCACTTTTTCTGATTTTATGATTTTTTTGACTTTTTCTCTTTTTTGCTTTTTTGCTTTTTTTTGGATTTTTTTGCTTTTTTGCTTTTTTTTGGATTTTTTTTCTTTTTTGCCATGCATCGGATGAGTTATGTGTAAAACTTCTTGAGATGAATGTTGTTGATATATTCTTCAAATAGTTCTCCTTCGGGTGTAGATAACTAATAGGCTCCCGATCCATATACTGATATAATGACAAAAGGACCTAGCCAATTAGGTTCAAAATTTCCTTTCTTTTCTTGATCTTGTTGATTGCGAGGATTCTCTTTTAGTACCAAGTCGCCAACCTAAAATTTTTGTGGTCTTACCTTGTGATTATAGCTCCTTGACATTCTTTGTTGATAAGCTTTTAGATGATCAACAACATGCTAATAGTGTTCATCTAATAATTCCAACTCCTATAGTCTGGATACTCAATAGTCTTCTGCTAAAATGATTCCTTTCAATGATACCCGAAGTGAAGGTAGCTCAACCTTAATAGGTAAGATGGCTTTTGATTCATATACAAGGGCATATGGTGTGGCTCCTGTAGGGGTGCAGATGCTAGTACGGTATGCCCACAAGGCATGGTTTAGCTGGATATGCTAGTCACGTCCAACATCGTTGACAGTTTTCTTCAAGATTTTCAAAATGGTCTTATTTGAGACTTCTACCTGGCCATTCCCTTGAGGGTAATAGGGTGTGGAAAATCGGTGTTGGATATAAATTTTTTCACAAAGTTCTTGCACGTCTTTATTTTTGAAGGGTCTACCATTGTCAGTGACAATGGAGCTAGGGATGTCATACCGACAAATAATGTAGTTCAGTATGAAGGAGTAAATTTGTTTACCAGTGATTGTGGTTAACAAGATAGCTTCAATCCACTTTGTGCAATACTCAGTGGCTATGAGTATGAATTTATGTCCATTAGAGAAAGATGGATGAATCTTATGCACAAGATCAAGTCCCCATTGACAAAAAGGTCAGGTCAATGTGAATGGTTGCAGCTCATATGTCAATGCATGTATGAGATTTCCATGGATTTGACACTTCTTGCACTTCTTAACAAATTGAAAAGATTCTTTCTCCATGTTCGACCAATAATATCCCAAGCGTAGGAGTTTCTTAGCTGGAGTAAAACCACTTGAATGAGTACCAAAAATACATTCATGAAATTCTCGTAAGGAAATTTCAGATTCATCATGTTCAAGACATCGAAGGAGAGTACCATCGAGAACTCGTCGATAAAGTGTATTAGCTACTAGGGTGTGTTGGGCTGCTTGACGGATAAAATTGCATTTTTGGTTCCGGGATAGATCAAGTGGAAGAGTATTATCTCTCAAATAGGTATAAATCTTCCCATAGATTGAAGAATCAGCATCAACTAGATGGCACATGACTTGGGATTCAATTCTATCATAGGCAAGAGTAAACAATTGTTCCACCATGAATTCATAATGACTTCATTTTTTTGGTATTTGTAGAAGAGAAGCAATGGTTGTCATGGCATCTGCGGCTTTGTTGTCCACTCTTGGAATTTGTTCAAACTTGATGTCAACAAATTATTTGTTGAATTCATCTATCATTCTCTTGTATGGCATCAACTTGTCATCTTTTGTTTGATAGTCATCATTAACCTGATTAATGACTAATTGGGGTTCTCCATAAACTTGTAGTTATGTGATTTTCCATTCCACTGCTACCTTGATACCAATGATTAATGCTTCATATTCATACATGTTATTTGTGCAAGGGAACATTAGCCTATAAGATTTTGGGATAGTGTGTCCTTGAGGAGTAACAAATAGGATTCCAGCACCCGATCCATGTTGGGTGTAAGACCCATCAAAGTATAATATCCAATGTTGTGTTGTTATTGTGAGGATGTTTGCATCTGGGAATTCAATGTGCATAGGATGACCATCTTGTAATGGTTCTTTAGCTAACTGATATGCTATTGCTTGGCCCTTGATTTCTCTTCTATCAACATATTGAATGTCAAATTCACTCAATATCATCACCCACTTTGCTAGTCTTCCTATTAGATTGGCTTTGTTGAGTAGATATTTTAATGGATCTATCTTGGCCATCAGTTTGATGGTATGTGTTAACATATAGTGTCACAATTGTTGAGTAGAAAACACCACTGCCAAACATGCTTTTTCAATGAATGTATAGTTAATTTCATAGCCATTCAATATTTTGTTGTAGTAGATGGCCTTTTCTTTTCCTATAGAATCTTCTTGTGCTAGAAAATCTCCCAAAGATACCTCAGTAGTTGCTATGTAGAGTAGAAGTAGTTTTCCCTCTGTTGGTGGTACCAATATAGGTGGATTCATCAGATATTGCTTCAATTGATTAAAGGAAGCTTCACATTTTTCATCCCATCTGAAAGAAACATTCTTGTGTAACAAATGAGTAAAAAGATGAGACTTGTCTGCTAGTTGCAAGATGAATCTTATGATGGATTGGAATCTTCCTTGTAGAGATCTTAGTTGGCTAATGTTATTAGGAGGTGGAATTTCCATGATTTCTTTGACTTTAGTGGGATCTACTTTGATGCCTTTGGCTGAGACTATGTATCCTAAGAGTTTTGTTGATGTTACCCTGAATACACAGTTCTTTGGATTTAATCGCACATTGAAATTTCTAATTAGTTAAAGAGTTTATCCAATATTTCTAGATTTCCTTTCCTGGTGAATGATTTTTCTAGTAGGTCATCCACATAATCCTCCATGAATGTGCGCATCATGTCATGAAAGATTGTTATCATTGCACGTTGATAGGTGGCTCTTGCATTCTTTAATCCAAAAGGCATGACATTCCAACAAAATGTACCCCATGGGCATGTGAAATTTGTTTTGTCTTGATCTTTTGGTGCAATCTTGATCTGATTATAGCCTAAAAAACCATCCATGAGTGATAGCATAGCATGTCCTGCTATTAAATCCACAATGATGTCTATATTGGGCAAAGGAAAGTCATCCTTTGGACAAGCCTTGTTAAGATCCCTGAAATCTGTGCATATTCTGATGTTGTTGTCTGGTTTGGAGACTGATACAATATTTGAAATCCATTCTACATAGTCGATTGGTCAGATGAACCCCACATCTAATAATTTCTTTAATTCTACTTTCACTAGTAGAGCGATGTGTGGATGCATTTTTCTCAATTTCTTCTTTACTGGCTTCACTCCTGGTGCTATGGATAAGTGATGCATTATTAGAGTCGGATCTATTCCTTGCATGTCAGCATAAGACCAAGCAAAATTGATTTGTCTTTCTTCAAATAATTTGGTGAAATTTGGCTTTTCTTGCTCTGTCATTGATGTCATTAGGTATATGATCTTTGTTGTTTCTACAGTACTAATGTTTATGGATTGCGTAGGCTCAACCAATATTGAAGATCTTTCTTGATAATGCTCAGGAAGAGTGTCAAATCTCTCATCCTTCGGTGCCTTGGAGAGGTTTTCACCGTTGGATACGCTCTTTGTTTTTACTTTTTCATGATCTAATATTGCCATTGCATGGTTTTCGCCATTGGATCAATTTTTTGTATTCTTTATTTTGCAGCTAAGAGACTTGACACTCCCCTGGTTCGAAGCTTCGTTATGAAATTCATTGGTGGAAATAGTTTCTGGATTTGCCAAAGAAAGGAAATTGACAATGGAATTATCATTTGAAAAGATAGGGATATCAAAGGGCTCGATTTGTTTCAAGTCAATGAGCTCAGGATGTATCAAAGGTAAAGAATCATCGAATCTATCAAGATCTAGGATGGTGAGGGTCATGATGGAAACGTCAAGGTGTTCGATAGCAATATTCGATGAGGTTCATGATGGAAATGTCAAGGGTCTATAATGTTACTCTCCTCTGAATCATCTATCTCGCTCGATGTCTGATCATCCTCACTAGAGCCATTGATATGTTGTGATCCAAATTCAAATGGTCTAGACCCTGAGCTTTCTCCCTCCATATGCATGGGTACATACCTCTTTATTACATTGATTTCCTTGTCTTGACAAGATTCTTCAGATAGTGAATCCCATTCATATTAATTTGAGTTTGTTTTAGAGCTAGCTTGTAGCTGGAGGATTCGTTCACAAACCTTCTGAGTAGCTTCTTCTTTTGTCTCTTCTTTGTATCCTAATCATTTCTTATCTTTTGCATTGAGTGTGATAGGTTGGATTGGTTCCACAATACCTTCCTTTCATTTTCCAATAGGACCTTTTCCTTCATATCCCATCTTTTCTAAGATTTTAGACCCTTTACCATATTGCTCTGTTGGTATATTGGAAGTTGTTGCTTATGAATTTTCTTAATCTTTGTAAAGCCAGTTTAAAATGTATTTGTCCTCAGATTCATCAGCTAAGGTACCCACTTTTACAAATTTTCCATCAAATACAGTGACAAGTTGTGAAGATTGTTGTCTAGATGTTGATGGTGTTCCATATGATTTTGGAGAATGTAGTAGCTATGATAGGCATAAGGGTTGCTCAAAGGAATATTCACCCATGCCTTTATCTTTTAACAAAACCTTTTTCTCAAACTGTTTTCACAAGGAATTGAGTTGGCTTTCATTGCTTGAAGGATGTAGAAGTATGTTGGCCTTCACCACTGGAGGAAGTAAAATTGAGAGCTTCCCTATTGTGGGGTACAAAAACATCTTGGACCGTCTTGAGAGTACATTGCAATATTGAGGATTATTAGAATCTACTAAAATTGTAATCTCTTGTCCATTGTAAGGAAATTTCAAGCATTGATGGTATGTTGATGGCATTGCTTGCATTTCATGGATCCAAGGTCGACCCAAGAGTATATTGTAAGTCAAGTCCTTGTCTAAAACTTGGAAAATTATGTCTTTTTGAACTAGTCCCACTTGAATTGGAAATACTATCAGTGTTTGAGAGGATCTTTCTTCGTCATCATAAGCTTTATGGTGATCTTTCTTCTGGAATCTATTGCATTTTCTAAAAATCCCAATGCATGGATAAGCTTTAAAGTACATATATTTAGATTGGATCCTCCATCTATTAAAATGTGTTTGACTCGATGTTTATGGTTTAGAATCTCAATATGGAGTGGTGCATTGTGTGGATGAGTGAGGGATACATCATCGTTTTCTGAGAATGATAAACAATGGGGTGAAGTCAAATGTCCCACCATGGCTTGGAATTGACAAACTTCCTAGTTGGTTGGTATTGTGGTGTCCACTAAAGCTTTTTCTAGAATATCCTTATGGGATGGTGAAATTTTAAGAAGTTCCAGAATGGATATCTGCACTAGAATCTTTTGCAATTGGTCTACGATATTGTATTGATTTGAAGGGGTAGCAGGTGTTTTAGATGTACCTCCTCTCAATACAAACTTGGACAACGCTCTTGTGGTCACATCGACTGGTAGATTGTTTTTTTTATCATTGATTTTAATGATATTGATTTGATTATCAACTGCAACAATGTTTTGTTTGTCATTGATATGATTATCAACTGTAACAATGTGTTGTTTATCCTTGATTTTGATGACATTGATTTGAATTTCAACTGCAAAAATGTGATGGATGGTAGTATCATAGACATAATTCACATTCTTCCATTTTCTTGTTGAAGAGGATTCTCTTTTTTCATAGTTGGGTAGAGAATCTTTAAATGCTCCATGATCATTTGTTTGAGGTCCTTCTATCGATATTTCATGTTTATCTATCAATTCTTGCACCAAATGTTTTAATTGCATACAATCATTTATTTTATGACCTTTGTTTCTATGAAAATCACAGTAATATGCATCATTCCACCAGGAGGGTTTAACTCTTGGTTCAAAATTTTGAGCCTCTGGTAACATTATGAGTTTGTTTGCAAGAAGTTCTTTTAATGTCGTTTCAAGTGATTGCCCCAAAGGTGTAAATTTTATGCGATTTGATGGTGGAGTTGGTTTAGATTCATTGTTGTTTTGATTATTTTTGGGTGTAATACCTGATAAATTGAAGATTGGTTTTGTGTTATGTGTATCAACTGCACCATCATTACCAACATTTTTATTTCTTGTCCAAAATTTAGATTTTTCATTGTTGTTATGATGATTAGAAGAGTTTGCAGCATTTGGTCCTTCATTATAGATTTTTAATACTCATCTCTTAACCAAGGCTTCCTCAATCTTAAGTCCGTTTTCAATCATCTTTTCAAAACTTGGTGGACACTGCAATTGGAGTCTACAACTCAGCTCGTTGTTGAGGTTGTCAATGAAGATTTCCATCTTTTCTTTCTCAGGTATAGGACGGGCATATCTAGCAAATAATTGTCTCCATATTTGTAAAAATGTAAGAAATGATTCACCATTTTTTCTATTTTGTGTTACAAAGATCCTTCATGGTTATTTCATGTTGAATGTTGTAGGAATATTGGGTGATAAACTTATTTACCATCTCTTCAAATGATCTAATACTTGGTGGGAGTTTTGAAAACCATTCCATGCATTGACCACCCAAACTTCGTGGAAATAATCTCATTAGATAGGTGTCTTCATGTGCAAATTCCAAGCTCATGGTGCAAAATTCTCTTACGTGATCTTGAGGATCAGTTTTTCCACTGTATTTGTCATATCTTGGAAATTCACAATTTTGTGGAAAAGGTATCATGTTCACTCTTCTGTCAAATGGATAAGGACAAATGTCTTGCAACAAATATCTTTTTGTTGTTCCCCTTTGCATGTCTTGGATTTGTTGTTGAAGATTTTTCATTTGTTGAGTTAAAGAATTCATTGGATCTGTGTTTCATGAATCAACTTATGTTTTCTTAGGAACTTATTTCAATTGGTTGATATCAAAATCATTGGGTAGTTTTACACCTTGGTTTGCCAACATCAGAAAGTATTTATCTCCATCTTTTTCCAGAATTTTCTCCATGAACTTGTGAAATTTAGGGTCTTGTTGAGCTTGTTGAATGTCCTCATCAGTTATCTCATATGTGTCAGGTTGGTGAAATCTGTGAAAATGGTTTTCTTTTGCTTCTGCCATGATGGTTTGGGTTTCTGCTTCTTTTTCTCTGAGTTTTTTTTTTTGAGCTCTTGTTAAAATGGGCATGCAAGTGTTAGAGTTTTACTATACTTTGATCTTTGTTTTGGGATTTCCAATGAAGTACCTAAGTCAAATAGAATGATGAATCCTATTGATGAGACTAGGTATAAATCTAATGTACACCGTTTGTTTCGTGATGAAGGATGATAGATCCTGATGATGAAACTCAACTAATAGTCAGAGATGAGATTGATGATTTGGAACTTTAAGTTGTTTGATCCAAGTTTAGTTAAAGGGATTTCACTTGCAAAAACCAGTTTCTTCAAGTTTAAACTGATGTTGTAATGAGAAATGATCTCTGCTATAAAAAGGGACCCTAAATATGGTTCGAGTTATCTAACAGACGTTCAATTTAGCTCTTTGTTCATGTATCAGGTAAATGCACTAAAATAGGTTACAGATGCACTGAAAGATGGGGTAAATGTGCCAGAACAAAGCTTGGATGCGCTAGACTCACTTAAATGCACTAAAACAAAAGGTCGATGCACTAAAAAATAGGGAAAATCCACCAAAATATGGTCTATATGCACTGAAAGATGAGGTGAATGCTCTAAAACAGATTTTAGATGCACTGAAAGATGGGTTAAATGCGCCAAAACATGAAGTTTATGCGCTAAACTAGAAATGGTCACCATTTTGAAACTTGCTTGGTTTTCTTGTTTTTGAATCAGTGAATTGAGTCTTTTAATGGATGTATGATCTTCTAAACAATGATTTTAAACACAAAAGCAAGTAGTACAACAGTTGGTTTCATCCTATGATCTAAACATCAAGTGTATGCTCTAGGATCTGGTCCGATCCCTTTGATTTCCATTGGTATTGAACAATAGCAAACAAATTAGTTAGACTCTTCTAATGTCAAGGGTCATTAATAACATCACAACCCACATCTTAGAACTACATTAGCTCACACAGTCGTGTCATCCTAGAGGGCACCCATGTTTTTTCTTTTTTCGAGTCTTAACCAAAAGTCAATTCCTTCACTTTTGGCTAGAAATCCCTAGTAGTTATATGGTGAGTATCGTTGGGGCAGATTCTTCCCTCCCCTTGCACTGTGAATATTATAATGTTCAAAAATTGACTCGACTGGCTACTACACAGTTTTTAGTAAGGGCTTTCGTTCCGTGCAGCAAATTCTAAACTCCCTCAGGAGACCTCCCAACCTTTAGAACAAAGGCTTTGGGGATGGTTATCAATGCACACTATCGTTGAATGTGGTTTTCATCACAATTCATGTTTGATTATAGTGGGTTGGAATGCTTGGCTTTATTTGTTCCCACTTAGGTCGTTCTCATAGGGTGAGTACTTTTTCCCACTACGGTAGGCCTTCTACAGGTGCTATTGCAATAAAATGAAAGAGTGATTCTGACATTTTGGTCACCTAGTAAAGAGGAGAGTATAGGCCTATCACTTTACAAACACAACATACATGGTGTTCATTAACCTCATAATTAAACTAGATGCCCAATTTAATCAAAGGAAAATATCTCTAGCCCTTGCAAACATCAGTAGTAGTCTCAGATATATGTCTTTGATAGCGTATAAAGCACTTGCAAAACATAAAGATATAGATCAGTCTCTAGAATTTTAAATTGTGGCAAATAAAAGTGTATGCGCTAAAAGATTTAGTATATGTACTATTTAACACACTCTATGCGTTATTCTGGAAAACAAGAAAAGGAAAACCAAATCTTGTATATGTGTCGGAAGAGCAGGTAGATGTGCTGAAAGAGCAGGTATATGTGTTGGAACAAAGCTTATATACGCCAAAATTCACCACCTATGCATTGAAACAGGCTTCGGGTGTGCTACATTAAAATTCACGAACGAACCTGTAGACAAAAACTAGCCAGAAAATGTTAAAAACAGGGCTAGGCCCCACGGTGGGCGCCAATTTATGTGTGGTGTATAAAATGTATCGTGAATAAGCAATTAAAAGTTATACAACACACGAATGAAACATTATATCAAGGAATTCAAATGATAACAATCAAATTGAAACAAAAAATTCCCTAATGTTGTCTCATTGTCCTCTATCTCTAAGGATTCTTTAAGTCATCTTTGCTCTCAGATTGTATATGCATAATGGCTTTCCAAATGACAACCTGAAGAATGAGAGATGCTAGAAATGCAAGAGATGTCTCCTACACTACATTATGTGATGATGCAATTAGCTGTAGATAATATGCAAAGATTAATGATGTTGCTATGATGTTGTTGTATGACAATGATACGATAAAACTATTGTAATTAAGATGCTACTAATGGTAACGCCATGATAAAACTACTTGATTCTACAATGCTAAAATGCTAATGCTAAGATGATAATGCTAATGAAAATTTTGTAGAGTGGAATTATGCTCAACTCTTTATATTTTTGTTGTAAATGAGGCTTTATTTATAGATTTTCCAAGGCATGAGCCTAGGTGGCAAAGATCAACGATCTAAATTCATTCTGGAGAATGGATGGTTGAAAATGAAGAGGTTAGAGAGAAAAGGGGAGTGTGTTCCCTTTAGAAGAACAAACTGCCAAGTGTGAAGGAGAATCAAATGGAAAATTAAGGTCAAGTGTCCCAAATTGGTTAAAATTTGTTGAGGATAAATGCCAAATTAAATATTAGAGATATTTAATTTCATGAGACACATGATGAGGTGGAAGGTGAAAAGAAGTTAGTAGAAATGTGACTAAATTCAAATTTAATGAGAAGAGGTTAATTATACAAACAAACTAATTAAATGTGTTCATTTAATTAAGATGTGAAGAAAATGATTTAAGATAGGAAGAATTATAGAAAATGAACTATATAAATAAAAATTTCAATTTATTTATAAGTAGAAGTAAAGATTATTAATTAAATAACTTGTATTTAATTAATTCCTCTAGACCGAATTTGAGTGTATACAGTCCTAGAACTTACTTGATCTCTTTTGCCACATTTGTGGACTCTAAACTTGAATCCAACACTTTGTTATGCCATATCACTCCATTTAAAGCATTGCCCATCTTGGAATATATTGCACTTGTGATTTTATCCCCTTGATTGAATTGTGGTTGTGGTCTCATCCCTCTATTTTCAAATTCAAATTTAACCATTTCCTACATCGACTCTTTGATAACATGATTGTTGCTTATCAATCAATATGCAAAGGTTTTGAATTGTGTATTTAAGGTTGCATTTAAAGACATCACCTAGTTCATTCTACTTATTGAATATAGATGAGATCATTTAATCAATAGTTACAACAACACATCAAAAACATATGTCATGTCCCTTAATATCCAACATCTTTGTTATTTCTTTGTTTCAATCATTATTGAATTAGTTCATGGGTCTAACTACTGACAAGAAAGTCAACCATTCTTCCCCATTATTGTAACAAATCTTATTGATGCTTCTTAACATCACATAATTTTTCTTACATGCATATATATCATCTGGGCAACCATTCTCAATAGCTACTAAAGGTTTGGTTCTAACCAAGACAAAACTACACTAGGTGGAACAAATCATAAGCGATCTTGTCCTTGATTCTCAAATTCTTAGGTCTTAATTGTCTTAAGTGGACATAATCTTGTCTCATACCCTCAAATTCTTAGGTCTTAGTCATCTTAGACCTCTCACACTAGATCCAATTTGAACCAAATCATGAGCATAATCTTATCCCATATCCTCAAATTCTTGTATTGAAGTCATCTTAAATCTCTTATACTAGGTCTTAAATCACTCACATTCATTTATCATTTTAATTTATTTGTCTCAAATTCTTAAATATTATCTAAATTTATAATACGACATGTTCTATTTCTGCACAATCTAAATTAATAATAAAGTATGTTTTATTTCCGTGCAATACAATAAATTGAACTTGTAACACTTTGACCCTTACACTTAGAGACACTTAACCTTTAAACCAAGGAACTATTTACTTAATCCTTGTCGTTTTTTAAATTGAACTTTAGATATCCTTGCGATTAATTTGTTGTGGCGAGAGTATATTTACGCTGACTTAAAAAAAAAAATGGTTCTTTAGAATTGTTACCAGGCCTAGATAATTCTCGTATTTATAATTAATTTGGAACACAACCGGATCCATGGCATTACCTTCAAGATTAATAATCTCAATTTGACAGTTCAACACCTACGTGACCACGTCTTCCTACAGATATCCTCACCACGACGGTGAAGACGAGAGCTCGCTTCTGACTCATTGCAGTTTCAGAAGGAAGAAGAAGAAGAAGATGGATTCTGCAGCGCAGAAACACGTTCTGATGATATGTGGAGACTACATGGAAGATTATGAGGTAGGGATCAATCGACCCAATTTACCATATAACCGTGTCTTTGTTTCATTAAAAATAATTTAATAAAATTGAAATATGTTCACAGGCAATGGTACCATTTCAGACCCTTCAAGCATTTGGAATAAAGATGGATGCAGTGTGCCCCGGGAAAAAAGCTGGCGATAAATGCCCCACCGCTGTACATGATTTCCTTGGTCATCAGGCATGTTTTCTTAATTTTTCTCTCTTGACATTTCTTAAATATGTTCACAGGCTAGAACCCTGTTGCAATTTACTTTCCTCCTCATATTTGACAATCCGTAATACATAAATGATGAACAATCCCCAGGTTCCTTCAAGTTCGTTAGTAATTAGGTCGGCTGTAATTAGAATCCCATGTTGTAGATCGTTCAATTCCTTGTGTTTTAAGGATTTTGTGATGCAAATTTCCTCGGATGCTAAATTCATAATAGAAAAGGAAAGGTTCTTGTAAGGCCCACAATGCTTGGCGCCCTGCACACCTAATTGTACTTAGATTAGATGGCAGCTTACGGAGACTACTCACCCACCTGACTGTGTTTAGACTGTAGGGCGCATAGACCCTAACCCTTCAGCTTTTAATCTCTTGGCTACTCCTATTCATTCACGCTCGAAAGATAAGGCGGAAAACACATTAATAGTACAGTTTATCTTATTAGAGAAAGAGAAGAAGAAAAAGCTTAATTTTTGGACAAGATTAGGTTAGGAGAGTGATTTGATTTGGGATCACTTGAAAACCAATGTGGCAACCTGTGAAGCTATGTGAAGTCCAGTTGTAAACAGAGTATATTACCTATGAAAGTTAGTCATTGTAAATAAAGGGAGTAAAAGGAAGTATCCTTTTAAGATCCACAACAGCTGATGTCCTATGCACCTAACTGTCCTTAGGTTGCAGGTAGCTTACACCTCATGGCCCTGCATTTCTGACCTTGCTTAGACTATAGGGGACACATACCCCAACACCCTCAGGCTTCAAATCTGTGCCTCTCCACACAAGAACAAGCTCTTCACTGCCAGGCCCACTCATGTGTACTTCAGGTTGAGTAATGCAATGAAATGATTAGAATTCCATCCACGAGACTTACCTGTTGAACAGATCACAATGTTACATCTTCCTCAGGCAGCACCAATAAAAGAAGAAGTCTAGATCTTCTTATATTGGTTTTTATTAGAAACTCCCCTACATTCTTTATTCTCACCTCTTTAAATAAATATTTATAACCTAGTTATTAGAAAATAGAGTCGTGATTGCCATCACACAGACAGAATTTCATAAGAGTTAAAAAAATAGGGCTCCTGTTAAAGTATGCAAGCGTTATATGGATGCTGTCCAAATATGCAAGCTTTATGGGGCTACTGTCAAAGAAGCAATTCAAGGATGCAAGCCATAGCCAAGAGCTGATCTCAAAGGAGGTAATGCCAATTAGTGCTGCTGTCAAGAATGCAAGTCAGATCCAAGGGTTGCTGTAAAGAATTTTAAAGGAAGAGTAAAAGAATGGAGATATGAAATATAAAGGAATTTGAGTAGTTTGGGTGAGCGTGGATCTTCCCAAGTTCTAGCTCCTCTGTATCATCAAGCTTAAGGTAGACGAATGATTAAATTTTGGAGGCATTAGAGGAGAGGGAAGTAGTGGCCTTTCAATTTTCTATTGGCATGGAGAAGATGGCATGCATATGTCTTATGGGCGCATGATAAACTGGAGTAGAACAATATTGAAAGTGGATTGAGGATAATGAAAGTCAAATGTAAGGAAAATTACCAAAATGTAGGAAACAATCCAATAATTGGAAGATGTGTCACACATAAGATAAACAAGTGTAACCATTGGAACGTGAGTATATATTCCTCAACGAATGTAAGGCATAAGGCAGGGTAAGCTCCATTGATATAGAACAAATGTAAGGCATAAGGCAAGGTATGCTCCATTGATATAGATTTTGGTTACAATGGAAATCAGTCAATCCATACATATTTTCTTGTTTAATTTTGGCAAAGAAGCATTCTGAAACGTATATTTAAGCGCTCATTTTAGTCTTTATTCCTATTATTTTGTAGTCCTTTTTGGTTCGTATTTGATCATTTAATGTATTATTTCATTGTTGTGTATCTCTTTTGCATTTTTTGATTGTGTGTTATTGCTCTTTTTTCCTTCTCTTATTTTATAGTTTATCTTTACCCCCTTCTCTTTTGGTTCTCCTTCTTTATTTTTATTCCCCTTTATCTATTTCTAGTTTTTTTCTCTTTATTTTCATATTGATGGCCTTTCTATTTGTGTTTTTTCATAGCTTTAGTCTTTCATTTAATTTGTTGCTTGTTGGTTTTAGTTTGTCCTTTTAAGTTAGATACATTTGTTTGCATATTTATTGGCTTTCATTTTCATTTGAAACTAATTTGTGTTATTTTTTCTCTTCTTGGTTTCTTTATATTTATTCTTATTTTTAATTTTTAATTCACTTTTATTCTCTCCTCGTTCCTTGTGCATCCTCCTCCTTCCCTCTCCTCTCTATCTTTTTATCTTGGGTAAGTTTGCAATCAACCATTTTTTCTCCTCGAGCTCTCTACTATCCTGATGATGGATCACGGAGTGTGATCCGAAACGTTGATGCAAAAATACAAACACAATCGAATCCAGAAGTAATACTGATTCATAATATGGATTGTGGAAATCTGATATCTTTAATCAAGAATTCAGTTTGGGTCTTATACCCATTCATTATGGTGTTACATTGTCCCTATGCTTAACATAAGAATATCCACTCTAAAAGTTGGAAGAAGCAAACAATGTATGGCTTTAGGATAAAAATACATTATAGAAACAACTTTTTTGTAGTGGAGGATATAATGCACTGTTTCTGTATATATTACTTGGTGCATATAAACTTCGAAAGCTTTCTAAAATTCCAACCATCTTGAATACAACAAGTTGCATCTTTGACTTCAAAGAAGGGTGTCAATTGTTAACCAGGTTGCTAGAAACTGTGCTATTAGAGTTTGAAAGGAATCTTTAGGTGAAATTTCTGTAATATGTTCTCCAAATAATTTATATGGAATATTTGTTTCTCTTTTTATTATGGCTTTATTTTTCTTATGTATGAATTCTAAGTGGTGCAATTTACATAGGTTAAGGTATTAGGGTTGAGGACATTCTTTAAGATTTTTTGTCGTTCTTGTACAATTTTAAGTGTTTTGGATCTGCTTAAAGCATCTTCCTTTCCTCGTAACTGCTTCTTAAATGGTGCAGCTTCATCATATTTTTCAGGTCTGAGAAGGATATTCTTTGTTATTGGGAGCAATATTGCCTTATTTGGATTGTCTGAGGACTGTTTGTGTTATTAGATAGTGCCGTGGAGCTCAACTTTAGGTAAGGATTGGGCAGACATATTGAAAAGTGACGGATGAAAATGTGACCATGACAGTCTTTCCAAGATTAGCCTTCATGGCATTGTTGGTTGAAAATCTGCATCTATAAAATATCATCCCAACATAAATTTTCTCACTGTCTATACAAGGAAGTGTGGATCACTGTCTCCACAGCAATGCTTTTGAGGATAGGTCTTCATAGTTGTTATTCTCTAAATTAACCCTCACATTTCTAAGTGACCATAATCTTGACTCCCTATGATACAAATGGTTCAAATGGCCCTCAAATGTTAGCTGTGAATGAGAACATAATAAATAGCATTATTAGATAGAGAAAATTTTGTTCAAGGACACAAGTTAGCAGTGTTTAGCTTTTCCTGGCTGTGAGTTTTTGGTAAATTATTTTGAGAACAGCAGCACATAAAATATTGTTTTAAAAAGATAGGAACAATTTTCAATCACAATCTGTATTTAAAAAGAAACAATCTACATTAACAAGAAAATATGTCTAATGGGATGAGCTCAAATGACAAAAGCACAAAAAATCCAAAAGAAGCAATCTACATTAACAAGAAAATATGTCTAATGAGATGAGCTCAAATGATAAAAGCACAGAACTTCCAAAAATGAGTCTAAGATTCAAATCCCGAGGAGTCATGATAGTGTTGAAATTCAGTAAAATACCACATCTGACTCTCTAAAAATGAGTAAGATTCAATTCCTGAGTCATGATAGTGTTGAAATTGGTAAAATACCACATCTAACAGTCTGGGTGTGGTGTACCCAAACAGATGACGCTTGGTGCAAGTCCTGGGTGAATTTGATGGAAGAGACACACCTCTCAGTTGTGGCATTGAAGCTGAAGGTTAACCAACCAATCAAAGAAAAAAAACAGTACTAGAAATATGCTTCTTGTCTTCATTTCATATCAGTTTCAAATGTTCCTCAGATGCAGAGGAAAGAGGCAGACCACATTGAAAACTTTGTTATGTAAGACCTGTACAGTTTTCAAGATATATGTTGTTCAGAAATACCTCTGTACTGCATTTTTGGCAAACTTTATCAAAGAATATATTCTGTTATTCTTTTAACCTGGCAGAATTTTATTTTTTGTTAACAATGCTTTTATGATTACAGTCATAAGTGTTGAAAAACATATGATCTTGCTTCCTACATGGTGAACTAACTTTATGCATTTGTAGGTAGAGGAGATTTGTTCCAGGTGAACTACTCTGATCCGATTACTTTCTGTCGTGATATGATTTGAAATCTAGGTTGGCGATGCCTTGCTCTCTTCCACATTATTATTTTCTATAAGTGCATATCAGCTCCTTCAATTGGTTCAATGATGTAATCATGATTGGTTTTGCTTGACAAGCTTATCTGAAATTCATACTGCCTCCTTCCTATGCAAGAAAAGTTTCTCCTTGGTGAAGTTTTCTATTAGACGTCAATTTCCTGTTGCACTACACAAAAGCCTCTGTTAAATTCTGGGCTAAACAGACAACCTTTTTCTATTCTTTTGACACTATCTAATGGACATTCAACATGCGGCTCTCACTCAATATTTAATTATACACTCTTTGAATCTTCTGCAAACGTGGAAAATAGTACCTTGCTTGTCTCTATGGCATAAATCAGTAAGATGATTGTGTATTTTACATTGTCTGTTGAAACTTGGAGATTTTTAGAACTATAAGTTCACAAAATGACAACAAAATGGAGGTTTTTGTGTGCACTGAAAATGATAAGGCATTTAAGTTGAATTTGTTACATTCAAAAGTCATGTGCATGGATATTGGGTAGTGTTCAAGCTACCTGTTAGGATGTAAAATTAGAATATCTGCTCTGCACAAGGAACTGCTAAATTTGAATATCTGATCTAGACTAGGCTCTGATTATTGTGCATTTGCAGACTTATTCAGAGCTACGAGGTCACAATTTTGAATTGACAGCAACATTTGATGACATTGATGCAAGGATGTACGATGGGTTGGTGATTCCTGGAGGACGGGCACCTGAGTACCTAGCTCTGAATGAATCTGTTCTTAAATTGGTCAAGCAGTTTTCTGATTCAAACAAACCCATTGCTTCTATCTGTCATGGGCAATTGATTCTTGCTGCTGCAGGTGTATTAAAAGATAAAATGTGTACTGCATATCCTGCTGTAAAACCTGCTGTCGTTGCTGCAGGGGGGGCATGGAAAGAACCAGAGCCAATATCGGCCTGCTTCATTGATGGTAATTTGATCACTGGTGCAGCTTGGCCAGGACACCCTGAGTTTATAAGGCTTTTTTTCAAGGCACTAGGAGGAGAGGTTACTGGCTTAGGGAAACGAGTTCTTTTTCTCTGTGGGGTAGGCATTAACTTATTTGATTCTTTGTATCAGTCCTTGAGCATGGAAGTTATACATTAATTATTTTGGCTTTGCAAAACTTAGAACTTTGTGATCTCTTTTAGGTTTTGATTTGGTTTTGCTCCCTCTGGCTGGCCATTTTGTATGGCCTTCATAAAGCACAAGTGCAACATAGTCGTCTATCAAATGAAATTCTTATCCATTCATCTCTCCTCGACATTTGTATAATCCTGTTTTCCTTTTCTTGGTAGGACTACATGGAAGATTATGAAATAATGGTTCCATTCCAAGCTCTGCAATCGTTAGGTTGCAATGTCAATACCGTTTGCCCTGGCAAGAATGCTGGAGACACATGCCCAACTGCTATCCATGATTTTGAAGGTGACCAAACATACAGTGAAAAACCAGGCCATAACTTCACTCTTAATGCCAGTTTTGAGGATGTCAAGGTTGAAGACTTTGATGCTTTGGTAATTCCTGGAGGTCGTGCTCCTGAATATCTTGCACTAAATGACAAGGTTTTATCCATTGTAAAGCTATTTGCAGAAAAGGAAAAAACAATTGCCTCAATTTGTCATGGGCAGCAAATACTAGCAGCAGCAAACATACTCAAGGTAGCTCAAGTTTGTTTGCAGATTGTCCAATGTCATGAGAACACGTGCTTAGAAAGTGTATTATTTCATCTAAGTATTGAAATGTTGTTTTACAGGGAAAAAGGTGTACAGCATACCCGGCAGTAAAACTTAACGTATTGCTTGCTGGTGCTGAGTGGTTGGAACCAGAACCAATAACTAAATGCTTCACAGATGGGAACCTAGTGACAGCAGCAGCTTGGCCTGCACATCCTGAATTTATCTCCCAAATTATGGTATCGTTAGGAATTAGTGTATCATTTTGAGCTGATGGTCATGTTACCCGAGAACTAATTGTACTTTGTATGTGCAAAAATGCTTAGTTGTATGGACCTGCTTTGTTTAATATGTAGCAGAACTCTGTATTGATATGCAATAGGACACATTTCCCGACCCTTGGGAATGTCCATCTTAAATACTTCCACGGAAACTTGCAGGTACTTAAAAAGATAGAAATCTTTTTCGCTTGTTAAATCTTGTGTGAGGTCACGAGTTGCTTTCAACTTACTGTGGTCTCAGGTCTGCAAACCTGGTGCTGCTTGGTGCAAAATAAGAGAATATACATCGCTAACTAATGATGTTGCTTAAGAAATAAATGTCCCAGTAAAAGTACATATTTGGCATTGAACTAAAAATAGGTTTTGACTAGCTGCCCTTTTCATAGCTCTAGAATTAATAAATAGAATTCAAAATAAACCCTAAACTAGTAATTTTTAAAAATGCTATTGGTTTAGAGACCTGCCTTTAATGTTTTATAGTGAGCCTTACTTTAGTAGTTCTGTGTAAGCTTAAGGCTGGGTCAATGTAAATTCTGAAGTGGTCACTCTTCTTCACATCAATCTACTGTCCTCTTTTCATCTCCACTTAAAAAGTTGGCTAGGCTTAAGTTGCAGTTAAGATTTAAAATAAAATAAACACTCCTTGACCCTTGGTACTCGGCTCTCGTACCAGAAACATACCCCCATCTTGGAGATCTATATGGAGCCATCTCCAAACATCAGGAGACTTCAGATAGAGCTTCTTCGCATCTCCTATAAGCATCACTTGAAAATGGTGAAACTTCTAATAGAGCTTTTTCAAACATATCACAAATTGCATTAGATTGTTTAAAACTGCTGATGATTGGTTGCCAAAAATTAAAAGAACTAAACAAATGCATTAATAGACTAGTAATTTTTATTTTTTTCATAAAACTGTACGAGTTTTTTTGGTGGTCCCAAAGAGGTAAGAATGAACTGAAACAATAATAAGACTTAAGATGTGTACATGCATTGAAGTTTTATCAATTGATTGAAAAGATAGTCAACTCCAAGGTTCCCTATAACATGTTTTTTAAAAGTAATGGGATTCCCCTCCTAGTTTCATTAAATGTTTTTCTATGATGGTTATGGTTATAAAATATCAATACAATTGATCTATTTCAATACTTTAAAATGTTACTTCTATTTTTAATTTTAAGCATTTTAGTATTTGACATTCTTTAAAAATATTCATTCTCTCTCACACCAATTTAGTACCCATCTCTTGGGAACTATGAAATAAATCAATTTTTTTTTTTTTTAATGTTGGAGGGTTTTATGTTAAACCTAAGTCATTTTTGCAACTTAATATGAGAACATGAATCTATGCTAATACATTTTTTGCTAAGAGCCCAAGGTTGAAGAATATCCATTATGTCAAAGTTAGCAGGGACGTGATCTTGGTCTCATCTTTTATATATTGCAATTTTGAAGAATTGAACCTTGGTGGATGACATAATGAAGAAACATTCTATCACCCTCATTAATTGTGTTCATGCAATTAAATTACAACCCTTTGGTGAGTGGTAATTATATTTTAAAATATTATAGATTTAAAAATTTATATGTTAAAATGTAATTGATTTAAAGACTTTGAACTTTGTGTGAGCTTTAAGACATGGCATCCTTAAATGTAAGCTTCAAAGTAGGTTTCTCTTCTTGGTCATCTACTTTTGATCATTCTATTTCCTTTTTTAATTTTTTTATTCATCTACTTGCACACAGTTTCCAAAACCTATATGATATTGAATGACTAACAATATTAGCCAAGTATGGTCAAGTGCATTCCTATAGAGTATCTTAGATATTGTAATGGTGAAAATTACATCTGATGGCAGAGCACCAATTTGGGAGGCTGGGATGTACGAGGATCATGTACAAGAAGAATGAAAACTCACATAGCACATGTTGTGTAGCACATACAACAAGGGAATAAAATTTCTGTGATGCAAGATGGCTTGCAGCTATGCACACAATCACTTGTAGCAGCATACTCTCGACAACTACAATTGTGGCAGGTGACCCTTTACTCACCTCCCACACAAAACTAGGAACCCATAAGCTATACAAGCAAGCAACAAGTAATGGAAAACCACATTTTTTATGCGTGCACAGAAATCAAATACAACATTTGGAATATGAACACATTTTTCTCCTCATGTTAATTGAAAATATACCTCTTACAACATTTACATTGAGTATTGAACCGCAAATTTTAGGGGAAAGGGGGCTCTCTAACACTTCTAGGGCTTTCCACCTAAAAGGAGAGGGATCTTCCACCCTAAAACTTGGAGGTTCACTCAAGATTAAAGTTAATATGCTTAAGATGTGTTTAAATGAGATGTCCTAAGTGCAATGAACTAATAAAAGGGATGAATGATCAATGCAAAACTAATGAAATATAGATTGCTTGGAAATGTATGATGATATGTAGAAAGATAGATTAAAGACAATACAAAGCAAAATAAAAAGGGAAATAGAAGGAGTGCACCTGGAAACAAACAAGAGTTGAAGTGAAGATTGCAGATGCCTCTGAAATTCTAAAAATGTGATTTTTTGGCCAACTTGAACACTTATGCCAAGCTTGGCAACATAGTCCCAGATCTGGGAAATTGCTTTGGAGCCCGTTTCGGCCAACTGGGTATCCAGATCTCCAAAAATCCTTGACAAACACATGGAGTGGGACTAAGTTGCCACTGTTGGCGACTTAGTCCACTCCGAATTTTCTAAAAATCCAAAAGTGGAAACGAAAGCCTACAGTCTGCAATCTGTTCTCCAACTGAAATCCCGATCCAAATCTACAAAATCACCTGCAAAACAGAATATAGTTTGGTATCTAATGGGGGGTTTGCCTTGGTCAAACCCCTAGTTGGTATTCAAACCTTGAAAGAGATAAGAAATCTGCATAAAACCCTAGCCCTAAGTGTGTCTAAGACTAGGAAATCTGAAGTATGATGCAACCCTATCCTATCATGGAAGAAAAAGATGCATAAATGAAACTAGAACAATGCAAGACTCATTCCAAGAGACCCTAAATCACATTAGAAATGAATCTTAATGACATAAAACCTTCCTTAGGCTGAAGATAGAGAGAAAATAGAAGATGGAACCACTTTGAAAACAAGTCTTTAGAATTGATTTGATGGTTAGTTGCATCTCCTCAACCTGGATTTCTCCATGATTCTCCATAGGCATCCATGATCAACGCTTTGCAATGTGAGATCTTGGACAAAAGGTGAGCTTGAAGACCTGCAAAAACCCTAGCTTGCTGCCCTAAGCTTCAACTTTGTTGTAGATAGACTAATGAATCTTCTTGTAGAAGATTTTCAACACTTGATTCTTGAATTTGCTTGTGAAAAATGACCTAAAAACCTGTATTTATAAGCATCAATACCTAATTGTCCATTATTTTGACCTAAGAGGCCGACATCCATCGAGAATTTTTATTAAGTCAAAGATTTTCTCGCTCAAAATTGCAAATTTCCCCAAAAGGGACTAAGTTGCCACCTTGGGTGACTTAGTCCCACCAGGGGTTTTTGAGGTGGGATTTATGAAATTTGAGTAATTTGAATAATATTTGTCGGGACTTGTATGATTTTTAGGTGGAATAAGCCTCAAGGTCCAAAATAATGAGTCTTAGGGGCCTATAAATGTTTTTTAAGGGGTGATTGATGCAAGGGTGTCTAAAGTAGGACCAAATTAGGCACAAAATTGTCTCTTTCTTCAAGAGTATATAATTTTTGGCGACACATTTAGCCCCCACTTTAGCGCCCATATGACTTTACGTGCATATGCAAGCTAAAGGACTCTAGACAATACACATTATTTCATAAAAGGATACTTATTTAGAAGATGGGAGAATGAAACCCCCAATGCAGCTATCTGCAAAACCACAACGTTAGGAATCACATCTTGCAATGTGAACTCGTTAGTTGTCCAAAAATCCTCTTATGCAACTTCTAGAAATCAAATTTGAGGGTAGATGTATGGCCCCCCTTGATTTTGCTTGCTTTACGAAGGTGGAATCAAGGTAGCAATCTAGCCATATCGAATAAGGAAACTCATATCAGAGGGCATTTCCAAGTACCATGCCACATATTGATAGACGATTAATGATGTAGGGTGTGGAAGCACGATTTCGACATGACAAACAATGCCAAAAATGGAGTTCACTAGCACTTGTGACGTTGATTTGAATGCAAAGAACTTTGGTATTTTTAAGATAGGAAAAGTTTGAATGTGCTTATATGCGAATGAAAAAGAGTTAAAATGAAGTAATTTTTCACTTGTTCATTTTACCTTCTTGTAACGTGAGAGTGACGGGAGAATAGTGAAAGATGCCGAGCAGATGAGACTTCACACCTGCGAGGTTGGACGTGCTGTGGGACCAGGTGGCATGCGATGAGCGTTATCACAAGGTGAGTCGATTTTGCTACCTTCGTGTTGTGTTTGTGCAGTTATTTGATGATTTATATGCATTTCTAGGTTAATTTAGGATCTTGGATTTTTTTTTTGTAAAGTGTCCCCTTTTTTCGCAAAGTCTCATTTGTTCACAAAGTGTCCCTTGTATTCGCAAAGTGTCTCATTTCTTCGCGAAGTTTCCCAAAAGGGTTCTAAAGTGTCTAGGGCCTTTAAGAAAGCACACTAGAACAACATTAGTACACTTGCGTGATGAATAAAGTAAAAGTTAAAGATGCTAGATGGTTCATAGAGCATATTTTTGTGTTTTTGATAGGTACCCACCTGTTCGCGTTAGCGTCTAAGTGGTAGGCAGTTGAGTTTCTTGAGAGATTTAGCCCCTGCCTTGTCATGAGTAGAGGACACAGAGCACTTGCAGGCTGTGGGGATATATTGGGTGTACCTCATGCCCCCCATGAGGTACCATGACACTATGTTGATGGCACTATGCAAGCATTGGGATGCAGACACGTGTACATTCCACCTGTCGATTGGGGAGATGATGATTACTCTAGAGGACGTGCACCGCATTCTCGAAGTTCCTATTCGGGGAGAGCGGGTGCACTTCCAGAGAGATCGTACCTTCCATGAGTAATGGGCCGATATGTAGTATTGTTTGGATGGGCCAGTGCATGATGAGCGAGTTAAAGGATGGATCAACCTGGTGATGCTACTATATTCACAAGCGCTAGTTGTGAGATGGATTATGATACATAAAATTTCTCTAGTATTCCTCCTAGATGGATGGGCAACACACCTAGAGGGAGGACTAGTTCACCTGATATGCGGGATGGTAGAGTACAAGACAATATACACTTGGGGGCAATGTATCCTAGCACATTTATATTATGATCTGGGATGGTTTGTTTTCTAGGAGGTAGACAACATGGTGCATTACACACTCCTACAGGTTTGGTGCCTTGAGCATATCACATGCATCAGGCCTACTGGCTTCTTGTGTTAGACAATAGTGGGGTATCCTTGAGCCTTTGGCTATCCTCTATGACGATTGTGGCAGTACAAGGATTTGCTTTTTTGGAGAGTGAGATTTGACCGACTGAAGGAGGATGAGATCTTGTGTAGACCTTATCAGCTAACATTGCAGTGGAAAAATCACATGGGGCAATTGAGGAGATTACAATTAAACAAATTTTTGGCTAGCTGTCCTGATCATATAATACGCCCTTTTTACCATGATCGATTCATGCGACAGTTTGGACAGATTCAGAGGCCACCCAGGGCACAATTCTCTTTCAGGAGGTCAGTGCGGAGTGCCTGGAGACTAGGTGATACCGTACGGATCACTCTGGATGATGTTGTTAAGAGCGACTCTGATTTCTCAAATCACGATCAGCCTTTGGTCTTTGATGCAAACGACATCGGTGCCACATAGGAGTATGAGGAGTGGTGGATAGTATCACAACGAGCTCCTATTTATCTGATTGATGAGCCCATAGGAGATGCAAGACCATTTCCAAATGAGGGAGATGAGAGAGAGGATAGGGCTGAGGAGACACGCTACAGAGATGCAAACATATTTACCGATATTATTGATGAGGATGCAGATCCAGACTATGATGACCAAGAGGGAGAGGTGGAGGAGGAGGTGGAGGAGGAGGAGGAGGAGCTACCCTTGAGTGAGAGTGATGAGGCAGCAACTGAGGATCAACATGAGTGGGGAGAACCCTCACCCATTCATATGACTAGATCACGAGCAGTGGCTACAACAAGCATCAATACTCACAGTCGTGGAGAGGCTAGCACATCGTCCATGCCCCCTGCATAGGACGAGGTTGATATTGCTCAGCCTACTGGAGATATAGGTGATGATATTTAATTTTATGCATGTACCTTGTGCTTTTGTGTATTACTTTATGGATATATATCATGATGTGTACTGAGTGTGTATTGTTTCTACCTTGCAGGAGCTACGAGAGATTGGCAGGATCTCTATCATCAAGCAACTACAAAGATAGTGCCAACATCTCTCAACGAGGAGGAGATGGACTCATATTTGTACCCCCACCTATTTTGGAGCAGGATCCAAAGTCACTCAGACCATTTGTGAGATTACGAGCAACATATGAGAGCCTAAAGAGACGGATCCGTTTAGCCGAGACTACAACATAGGCACAGTCATCCCAGACTCCAACAGAGGTGGCACAACTACAGGTAGAGAGGGATCAAATACCAGGGGAGCAACGGGTGGCCCTTGGACGGATACAGGGCTTAGAGTTTGCACTCAGATTCAACGAATCGCGGTCACAATCACGTACAACTATCTCCCGACATCCTGCTACTAACACAACACGAGTACCAAATCTTGAGGGATCTGGTAATCACAATCCTCAGTGACATTGTATATTTTGATGACATGTACATAAATTTTTTGATATATACATATGAGTACTTTGATGTTATATTACTTGTCTTAATGTGTTTGAATATTAAATGACAATGTGATTAATTAAATAGCCTTTTTAAGATTAATTAATTAATGTCTTCATGATTTAACAAAACTTATGTGATCTAATTAAAACTTTCTATAGTTTCTTTTAGATATAACATGATGATTAAGTATGTTATGCATTGATGATATAAGTTAACATAACACACACAAGAGGAATTTGAATAGTATGAAAGCTAAAGTAACTATAAAAATAAATTAAATAATCACTTTAGTGCTCAAGACACACACATAACCAATTGTCAAGAATGAAGCAATGTGAAAGCATATAGGATATAATGATAGCTTCTAACAACATTGCTTTATCATTCATACCATTTAAAGGGACTAGACATAATACATATGCAGATGCACAAGATTGATAGGGTCTTTGAGAGGTGTACCATCTGGCTTTGTTAATGTGTAGGCGCCAAATCTATAATTCGTATTGATTATATAGGGTCCTAACCAATTAGGACTGAATTTTCCTTTTTCAGCGTAGTCGACAATACATTTGATTGATTTTCATATAAAACTAAATCACCTTTGTTAAATATCCGAGGGATGACACCAATATCATGTTTATGTTGTAATTGCTTGATGTAAGCTTGGAGATGCTTGAGAGCGTTAATGCTTTGTTCATCAAGAATTTCAAGTTGGTGTAATCATTGTTCCTTATAGGTGTCATTATCGACAAGACCTTGAAGAGCAATCCTTAATGTCGGGATTTCTAACTCCAAGGGTTTGATGGCCTCGGTACCATAAACAAGGTTGTAAGGTGTATTTCTTGTAGATGATCAAACACTTGTGTGATAGGCCCATAACACGTATTGTAATTGCGTGTGCCAATCTTTGTGGTTTTAAAATAAAAGACGGGTAAAAAATTTATTAAACCAAGGACAAATACAAAGAAAGGCCGTTACATAGCCCTATCAAGCTCCACCAAGTGGTCCAACTGTTGAGACAAATTAGGGGGTAATTGACCCCGATCCAACACGGTCTAGTCATGAATATGATCAGAGGCCCATTTAGCCAAACCATCCGCAACACCATTCCACTCTCTAGGAATATGAGTGAAAGTAGCAGACTCCAGAGAAGTACAAAGGTTGAGAATCTCTTCCACAATCACAGCCAAATGCCAACTAACATCATCTAAATTACGCCTATTTAACAAGTTCACCACAACCTGCAAATCAGACTCACAAATGATCCTGCGCCACCCCAATTGACTTCCACGCTCCACCGCCAATAAAACTGCCTAAGTCTCCATTAAATTATTAGAATAAACACCCTTATAAACCAAGAAAATAAACTAAACATTTCCAAAGCTATCCCGACCAACACCACCAATACCAACATGACCAATGTTTCCTTAAGAAGAGCCATCTGTGTTAAGTTTGAGGATCCCCTGAGGAGGTGGGGACCATCTTCCCTCCCTATTCACCTTCAGAGTAGGATGTCTACATATGTTGTGCATGAGATGTCATTGCGAAGGAGGAAGATGAAGACGTTTAAAACAATCAACATCACAAGGGGCCACCGAAATAGACAAATCACACTTAGCAGCAACAGTTTCTCCCAAGGAATGCAAAATTTTCTGCCACAGACAAGGAGACACCAACAACACATCTTGAAAAATACGACAATTCCTCTCCAATCAAAGATTCCATATAATGAAGGATGGGCCAATCCCCCAAGCAGCTTGAAGAAAGGAAGTAGAAACAGGGGCCTTGCCCCAACGGTCCACAAACTTAGTTAATGAGCAAACATGCCAGCAGGGCGTATTCCACACCCTCCACCAAAAATGCCAAATCTCCCTAGCGTAAGAGCATTGGAAGAAGAGATGAGAGACACTTTCTTCAAAATCACGACACAACACACATCTTGAGGGACCTTGGAATCTGCGCTTGCAAAGATTATCCCAAGTAAGACACCTGTTCTGAGTCACTAACCACATGAAGAAATTGCACTTAGGCTAAGACAACTTGTGCCAGACTTGCTTCCACCAAGGGACCTCAATATCTCCAAACAATTACCTACCCAGCTGCTTATAGCCAGCAAACACCAAATACTTCCCAGACATCTGAGCGATCCCAAGCCAAAATATCTAGGCCCTATAAAGAAATTCAACAACGGGAAACCAAAAGCTGAGCAAGCTCCCACCTACTCCCCTCAGACTCCCCAAGAGGCCATTCAGCAGGGAGCTTCCAGCGAAAGGTAACAACAAAACCACAATGCTCAGCGATCTTGTAATGCTCAACGGTGTCCCAACCAGCAGCAGTAAAAACATCACAAAGGGGCTGAAGATGAGGATAATTGGAGAGAAGGGGTGGGTGACCATCCCAAGCATCAAACCAAAAAAGAGCCTGTGATCTCGAGTGACAGATCCAGAAAAGAGCACGCTTAATCAACTGAGCCCCCACTTTCAAAGTATGCCAAATCATAGAACCATTTCCCTCCAATGGATAGCGAGGGACCTCAAAAGAAGCAACACCTCTAAGATTCTTATGGAGGAGAATCTAAGCCCATAACTAGTGCTGATTAGTGCACCAATGCCAATAAAGCTTAGCAGCAAGAACTTGCCCGTTCAAAATAGTAGAGTGTAAGCTGAGACCCCCTCCTGCTTAGGTCGACACATTGAATCCTAGTTAAAAAGACTACACTTAGAAGACATCAAGTTGCCACTCCAAAGGAATTGACGAGAGAGAGCATCAATTTCCCTGAGGAAATACATAGGGACCGAATGAACAAAACACCTGTAGATGGGGAGGGCCTGGATAACAGACTTCAGGAGAGTAACTCTAGCAATTGTAGACAACCACCGATGAGTCCAATGAGTTACCTTATTCCTCAACTTATCAAGCAACAACTGCTAGGAGGACTGGGGTTGCCTGCCAACAACAAGAGGAATCCCCAAATAGACAAAGAGTAGAGACTCAATTTGAAATCGCAAAATTCGAGCAATCCTCTGCTGGATAGCTTGGGGAGTATTAAAGAAGAAAATAGAGGACTTCTGCTTATTGACTTTCTGACCCGAAGCAGCAAGGTAGATATCCAAAGTTTGCCTGAAGGATTAAGCTTCACGAATACGAGCCAACCCCATAAGGGAAGTATCATCCACAAACTGGAGATAAGAAAGCGTTGGAAGACCCATCCCCCACTACCAACCATGAATCAAACCTTGAGAAACCTGGAATTTAAGGAAGCGCCCCAACCCCTCTGCCAAAATAATAAACAGATAAGGAGAGATTGGATCCCCCTGACGAAGGCCCTTAGAAGCACCAAATAGCTCTGAAGGTTCACCATTCACAATAACTGAAAAGGAGGAAGAAGTCACACAGCTCAGAGTCCAACTCACCCAATCAGAAGAAAACCCAAAGGCCAACAGAATCTTCTAAAGAAATCTCCATTTAACTCTATCATAAGCTTTGGCCATATCCAGCTTAATGAACATAGACCTATCCTTAGAGATCGCCATGGAATGAATGACCTCAAAGGCAACCACCACCCCATGCAAAATCTGACGGCCCTCCACAAAGCCTCCTTGCTCCTCAGAAATAACAATAGGCAAACAAGATTTAAGCCTCTCCGCAATCAACTTCGTAACAATCTTATACACCACATTATAGAGCGCAATAGGTCTAAAGAAATCAAGCCGATCAACCCCTTCTTTCTTAGGAATGAGAACCAGAAAAGTAGTATTCAGGGCACGAAGCATCTGCTTATTATGAAGAGACTCACATACCACCTCCAACAAATCCATCTTCACAATATCCCAAACCTCATGGAAGAATTCAACAGGGAAACCATCAGGGCCATGAGCTTTCCTCTTATTCATCCCAAACACAAGCTCCTCCGCTTCAGACAAAGTAATCAGACGAATCAGAGATGCATTCAAGTCATTAGAGATCAAATAAGGAATACAAGAAAGGACCATATCCTCATCAACCTCAGTGGGAGGTGAATCCTCGATAAACAAAGCAGAGTAGAACTAACAAGCTTCTTTGGACAAATCTTGTTGCGAAGATATATAAGAGCCCTCATGATTGACAAGAGAAGGGATATGACACTTATTCCGATGAGCCTGCACAGAGTGATGAAAGAAAGAAATATTCCTGTCACCCTCTTGAAGCCAGCCAACCCTAGCCTTTTGTTTCCAAAATATTTCTTCACGAAGCTTCCACTCCTCCACCACTTTCAGAGCCTAGGACTCAACATGCCCAAGAGCCTCAAAAAATCCCAGATCCCTAATCTGGTGAGTGATAACAACAAGACTCTCCTGTACTTCCCTTTTTTTTGCCCGTAAATTGCCAAAAAATGCTCTATTCCATCGCTTAAGATGAAACTTGACATATTACAGCTTCTTGACGGAAGAATATATAGCAGTACCATATGCAGGAGCTCCATCCCTCCACCACTAAGCAACAAGATTATATAAGGAAGAATCACACATCCACATAATCTGAAATTTGAAAGGAGGCTTCTTAGAATTAGGGAGGGAAGAAGCTGAAAACTTAATTGGCTAGTGATCCGAGCCGCACCAATCAAGGATCTCAGAGCAAGTGACCAACCTGCCCCCAACCCAAAAGCAAGAGACCAAAAATTTGTCTAGCCGCTCAGAGATTGCAGTTGGGCCACTCCGCCTGTTATTCCAAGTAAAAATGCCATTGGAGGGTTTAATGTCAACAAGAGCAAGAGAATCCACATTAGCTCGAAACAAATCAGAAGCAGGACCCAGTCTCAGAAGCCCCCCTCTTTTCTCCTCCAAACACAACACAAAATTGAAGTCTCCTGCTAAGATCCAAGGCAAAGAAGGAGCACAAGACCTAACATACCTGATATGAGCCCAAAGTTGGATTTTACCACGAATATCAATCGGAGCATAAACATTACTAAACAAAATAGTCTCACTAGATTCCAGGATAGAAGCCACCACTGAAATAGAGGAATGGCTAGAGATCCACCAGTGAGGAACAACCTTACGAGGATCCCAAAAAAGAGCCAAACCTCTGGAACTTCCCCTAGACCCAATACACTGGCATTGACCAGACCCCCAAATACGAGGAGAGAACTGAAGCATGAGGTCCACCTGAAGCTTAGTCTCCTGAACACATAAAATATCTAGAGAATGTACCCCAATGAGATCCTTAATAGCCTTTTGATGGGAGGCGCTAGTCAACCCCCTTGCATTCCATAATAGAATAATCATGAGGAAGGTTGGACAAAGTGGGCCTTAATGATCTTAACCGACCCCGATTCCACCAACAAATCCCCAATAAATTTGAGCTTGTCCACATCCTTCTTACGACCAACTTTAGAGGGATTTTCAAAATGCCCCTTTTTGAGAGGGCATTTTTGCACCCCAAGACTAGTAGTCGATCCTCGACCTTTACCTAAAGACAATGCCTCCTTCGCCAAATCTGCTAAAACGACATCATCTTGTTGACCTACAAAAACATCAGGGAGCCCAACACCCCCCTGCTCCAACGACAAAGAATCATCCTTAACAACAATTGTCTGCTCTAGCCCGGTATCCATACCAGTGGCCCCAGACAAGATCTCAACTGGGATCCCCTCCTCTAAGGCCTGACTATCCAAGACCTCAAAATGGTTGAAACCTTGATCACTCTGTCTATCTTTATAGGGCCACTTCTGACCCCTCCCCTTAGCTTTCGACTTAACAAGAATAAAGCCATCATTAGGCCCCCCCTCAATCATAGGCACCTTGCCCTTATCTCCCTTCTCAGTTGAAGGCCCTGAAGAAGGAGGAGAAGAAACCCCCACTAATCTGGAAGCCCTTGGACAGTGGCGTTGAAGGTGTCCATACTCATGACAAAAACGACATCGAAAAGGAAGGGAATCATAATCTAACTGTTAAATCCACGAGGAGAGCCAATACAAATTTCCAGAGAATCTGGCAGTGGATTATTTAAATCAATTTCAACACAAATGCAAGCAAATGAAAATACCTTTTTATCCAAATTATTCTGAGCAATGGCAGTCGGCTTCCCCAACAATGCAACAATCCGATGTAGAATATCCTCTCTCCAGAACTCCAATGGCAACCATGGCAAGCATACCCACACAGGAACCCAGGAAGGCAGATTCTCTGCTGCATTGAATCCTCCATGCCAGGGTTTCATGAACAATCCCATATGATTGTAAAAGTATGACCCTCCCTCAAAAATGCAATTGCAGTCCGACATGCAAGAAAAATCAACCATGAAAAAGCCATTCCCAGCCACCAAAATATTAAATTCACCTTCAACTTGCCAGGATCTACGAATCCAGGATTCCAAAGTAGAGAGGGGGACCTGAATACCCAAAAACTTACAAATCGGAACATGTTGGCTCAAATAAGAAAAGTCCTCTTGCACAGATTCCAGGGAGATAACCAAAACTGGGCAATCTTGACATCACATAAAACACCCATTCACCTTTTTAAGCTTAGAGCTCTCGCCCACAAATGAGGAATCCATCGTCAGTACATGCACGCCTGCAGAGAAATCCGGAGATGATTTCTTGCCTGAAATCATCAAGCTCTTGGAGACCCCAGCCATACCTCCACACCCAAAACCCACCACACCAACCTCCACACCTCACACACCAAACACCACACCCCTCACCATTGATGACAACCCCACACAACACCCCACAAACCCCACGCGTCAGGCCCCACACCAAATGCAAACTGCACACCCCACACCATAAGCACCACCCGCACACACCACAACACCCGCGCACCCCACACCACAACAACCACACAGAGCATAACAAAATAGCAGGTTAGAAGGAGAATGGGCCAGCTACCTGCGCAGGAGAAACAAAGACAAAGTTAGGGCATCGCTGCCCTAGCAGAAACCCATCACCAGGAAGAAACCATTGAGCCTCCTCTCTTCCTCATGCATCATGTGCTTTC
The DNA here is from genome assembly GCA_007115665.2 of Sequoiadendron giganteum. Taxonomy (NCBI): domain Eukaryota; kingdom Viridiplantae; phylum Streptophyta; class Pinopsida; order Cupressales; family Cupressaceae; genus Sequoiadendron; species Sequoiadendron giganteum. Next base: position 436,332,334 of record CM021107.1, on the reverse strand, counting down.
TCAATCATTTTGGTTTTGATTAACAATTTTCTTGAGGATTTATTTGAGGATTTTATTAGTGCTTTCAACTTGGCCATTAGATTGTGGGTAGTAAGGTGTTGAAAAGTGATGTTGAATATGAAATGTCTCTAGGAACTTCTTCACATCATTATTTTTAAATGGCATTCCATTGTCTGAAATTAATGTGGAAGGGAGTGGGTGTTGCCACAATAGTGGTTTACAATTTCTGAGAGGAACTGATTTTTGTTGAAATCACATATTTTTATAAAATATAATGATTTAAGCCTTTAAAAGTTCCATTTTAAGGATTCCAATTGAAGAGGGTTTGATCAAATCACCTTAGATCAAACCCCCTTGGATAAAACCTCACTAGTTTTAAATCATACCTATAAATGAATCTCCTTTACACCTATCAAAATGCTGATAAAAAATCACTTTTGATTTACCTTTTGGGGGATCAAATGAATTCATTTAAAATTTATTTGTAAGTATTATGGTAGTCCTTGGAACGAGCTATCCAACAAATATAATTTTAATATGTTTTGGTTTTATTATGTATTTATTTTTTTAGTTTTATTAAACATAAATTTTTCATCGAAATTGAAGGTCTTTGTTCTGCACGTGGGAAAATAGCAAATTATCAAAAAAAAAAAAAATGAAAAATGAAAAATATGAGTGCACCAGATATTGAAGTCCTTGATCCAACAAAATAAAAAAATAATAATTTGAATTTCGATATATACAAAAAAAATTACGCGTTATACGGTCGCACTATGTTTGAATTGTAATTGGTATGAATTCGAAACTTGATTAAAGAAAAAATATTCAATAAAAAACTATCTAACCAAGTGGAATCACTATATATTGGAGTTACAAATCTAAATTCGAAAGAATTCGAATTTTATCCTTCATGGAAAAAAAATTATGCATTATACGGTGTGCGTCACTTTTTTAAAATGTTGTTTTCTGAAAAAAACCAGTTTTCGTGGGAGATGAAAAAAGAAGTGCAATCTGATTCCAAATTTTTTTTAAAAATATATTTTTAGAATCTACAGACAAAATGTGACGAGACTCTAGTTTACATCATCTTCAAATTCCTCACGGTTTAGTCGCTATAGGTGCCCAAATGTGAAGATTTAGGTAAAAATAATAATTTCAGTGTCCAGTTTGGCAAAAAATTGTAAACCACTATTGTGGGATCACCTGGGTCCAAAGCGAGCGATGATGTGTTCCAATAGGAAATGACATATCACATCAACAAGTGTGAATCGAAGAGGAATAGCTTCTACCCATTTTGTAAAATAATCGGTTGTAGTGATGATAAACATATGTCCAGTAGAAGATGGTGGTGAGGTTTTTCCAATTAGATCCAGTCCCCATACAAAGAACGACCAAATAGGTATTTGGGCATGAAACTCAGAAGAAAGAGTATTAATCAAATTTCCATGTTCTTGAAATTTGTGACATTGCTTAACATACACATAACAATCTTTCTCCATATTTTTCCAGTAGTATCCCATACGAAGGAATTTTTGTACTAAGGTTTTTCCTCCAAAATGACCTCCGCAAGTGCCTGCATGAGCCTGCTTGAGGGCTATATGAGTTTCAAAACCCCTAAGACATTGCAAGAGAATTCCATCAAAGGATCTTTTATACAACACATCGACGAGGATTATGTACTTGGTTGCTAGCTTTTTTAGACGAGTTCAGGTGTTTTTTGTTGTAGGCTCAGAAATGGTACCATCTTTTAAATAATTATATATGGTATCATACCATTCACATGAGTTATCCTGAATTGTTATGAATGTGTCGTTAAATTTATCGCTGATGGAGGGTTATGTGATTGGGTGAATGGTAAAAGTGATGTTTTTGGAAGGATTTGAAGGAAATATGAGAGAAGCCGCACTAGCCATTGCATCAGCGTGCCGATTATCTTTTAAGGGGATGTTATCAATGGTGAACAATTCAAACTATTCTAAAAAGGTTATTACGAGATCCTTATATTGCAATAATTTTTCATGTTTAGCTTGGTAGAGACCATTTATTTGTTTGATCACTAATTATGAATCACCAAAGATCTTAATATCTTTGACGCCCATGGCTAAAGTAGCACGTAATCCAACAATTAATGTCTCATATTCAGCTGTGTTATTCATACATAGGAAATTTAAGCGGTACGACAAGGGAATAGGCTTTCCTACGGGTGAAATTAATATAACTCTAGTACCAAAGCCTATTCTGTACTTGGATCCATCAAAATATAATTCCCATGTAGGAAGCTCTATTGTCAACAAATTATCATCGAGAAAATAATCATTGCTAGGGAGGGCTAAAGGAGAAGGAGCATCAGTTAAGTGGTCATTCAGGGATTGGCCTTTGATTGCTTTTTGTGAAACAAACTTAAGGTCAAATTTTGTCAACAACATTACCCATTTAGCGAGACATCCTGATAAGTCTATTTTATTGAAAAGATATTTGAGAGGATCAAATTTTTGTCATGACTTGTATTTCTGCATTTAGTAAATAGTGTTGCAACTTACTAGTAGTGAATACAAGAGCCAAACATTATTTTTCAATTGTCGTGTATTGTGTTTCATAATCTATTAGAGTTCAACTAATGTAATAAACAAGATGCTCTTTTCCATTGTCATCTTGTTGAGCCAACAATGTGGCAAGGGCATGGGAAGAAGCGATGATATAAAAGATGAATGGTTTGTTTGGTATAGCGAGTTGTAAAACAGGTAGGGTTGCAAGGTATTCTTTCAAACTCTTGAAGGCCTGTTTACAATCCTCATTCCAATCAAAATGCACATCCTTTTTGAGGAGATGTGTGAAAGGTAATGTCCAATCAACTAAGAAGGTAACAAAACGACAAATGACTTGAATCCTTCTTTGTAATGTACGTAATTGGGAAATGTTTCGAGGAGGTGGCATGTTAATTATAGCATCATTTTTCTTCGAATGCCTCTATGAGATATGATAAACCCTAAAAGTTTTCCCCTATCTACTCCAAAGACACACTTTTTCAGAGTTAAGTGCATGTTGTGTTTATGCATTCGTTCAAAGATTTGTTGAAGAATATTCACATTATCTTGTTGTGTTAAGGATTTGGCTAGAATGTCATCAACATAATCTTCCAAGATTTTATGTATGTAATCATGAAATATCAATGTCATTGTTCATTGATAAGTGGTGCCTGCATTTTTTAATCCAAAAGGCATCATAACCCAACAGAATTTTCCTCAAGTAGATGTGAATGTTGTCTTATATTGATCTTGTGGGTTATTAAAGATTTGATTATAACCAAAAAATCCATCCATGAAGGACAACAAAGCATGTCTAGCAGTTGAATCCACAACCATGTCGATATTAGGAAGGGGAAAACCATCCTTTAAAGAGGCTTTATTCAAGTTACAAAAATCCATACATATTCTAACATGATTATCAGGTTTAGCAATTGCGACAATATTTGATATCCAAGAAGAATAATCTATAGGTTGAATGAAACCTACATCAACGAGTTTTTCAAGTTCTCCTTTAACATGCAAGGCTATCTTAGGGTTCATCTTTCATATCTTTTGGTGAACGGGCTTAGTATTTTCAACAAGAACAATGTTATGGGTCACTATTTTCGGATCTATTCCTAGCATATCTGAATATTTCCAAGCAATTTTTTTAGGAAATTCATGAAGCAAGGTTGCAAGATCCTCTTGTTCTTCATCATCAACGCACTTCCCAATTTTAATGACTTTTTCTTTATCATCTATGTCTATTGGTATATCAATGGCATCCCCTAAGGGGAGTGCATTTGAATTAGGAAAGGCTATATCATATGGTTCCATGCTTGTGGTTGGCTTATTTGTGTCAATAATGTTTTGCTCAGTACTTATCATATCACAGGTAGCATTCTCTTGGGAACATATATCTTACCAGAAGCACCTAACATTTATTTCAAAGCTTCATCGTCATTAACATATTCCAATGACGATGGTGAATCCATACCAAGGAATTTGGGATGTTTGAGTGTGAGATTGATTCTTGGTTTACATGTGATGGTGTTGATATTGAACGATGGTCGTTGAGTTGCTTTTGTTTTCTTAGAAAAATAATACCCTAAACCATTCTTTGTCTCTTGTGTATTAGGTTCTATGGGAACTCGAATGCCTTGTTCATTTTTTCCACATCCTTTACCATTGTATCCTATTCTTTTCACAAGTTCATAACCTTGTCCATAAAGTATTTCCATTTCCTTCGGGTTGGGTGGTTGTTGATAATCTATCTCATCAAAATTTGTTGTGTACATTGTATTTTCTTCCAAAGTAGATGAGGTAGATGTTTGGGAAGGTTCTTCTTCATTTTGGGTAGATGGGATTGTTGGTTGTTCTTATTTTTCATCCTCGTTCTATGTGATTATGTATTCACCCATAAATGAAGGTGTGAATTCTAATGATCCCCAATCATCACTGAGTAATTTAGACATTGGTTCTTCTTCTTGTTGGTTGGTCTCAGGAGGTGCTATGTTGGAGGTTGGAATTAATGTGTTCATAGGATGTGTTGTTCCTTTTTCAAGTTGTAAGCAAATTTTAGGCTCGTGGTCTATGTCAATTTGATATTTGTTATTGTAGACATATTTCATTTTTTGATTCAGGGTCGAAGAAACCACGTGCATCTCATGAATCCATGGTCTTCCCAAAAGAAGATTATAGGAAAGGTCATAGGGCATGACATGAATAGGAGTTTGTAGAGTAACCATTTTGACTGTAATAGGTAAAGTGAGTACACCAAGCGGTTGATTTGTGACATTGTAAAATCCTCTAATATATAGGGAATCAAATTTGATTTTCAATTTATCCACACGTAATCTATCGAGAAGCTTCACACTGCACACATTAAGGGCAGAGCCATTGTCAACAAGGGTTCGTTTGATGCCTATTCGATTGAATTGGGCTATTATCATAAAGGCTTGATTTTGCTTCCTTAATTCTAATGGAGGGAGCTCCTATTGGTAGAAGGTAATGTCTACATTAAATGTATTCATTCCTTTTATTAGAGCTACCACATCATTTGCATTTGTACCAAGAGGAACCACTATCTGTTGTAATGTTGTTTGGAGCATAAAATGATATTTTGGTGAATTCTAAAGGAGATCCCAAAGGGATATCTTGGCGAGAGTATTCTTAAGTTTCTCAACAAGATCATACTCCCTAAGGTGGGAATTTAAGCAAGGGGCAATAGGTAATATGGGATTGGGTAAAGGTAAGGGTGCTGGGGTGGCTTGTTGGGATTGTGGGTTATTTCTAGTGTAATGTGTGTGAGCAACAATATTGTGATTAGGTAGGTAAATGGTAAATTTAGGTTTAGATGGAGTTTTAGGTTTATGGGAAGGTGGGTAGAGAACAAGATGAGGTTGAATTACATTAACATATTTTGTTTGAGGGTTCTGGCAACAAAACCTAGTGGATGAACTAGGTGAGATGAAGTCCTGAAGGGCTTCATCTAACATGTCCAAGTCATCACTAATAAAAGGTTTAGGAGATAAGTTATCATTAATTGGTTTGGGTTTTTCATCACAAGCCTTAGTGGATGAACTTAGTGAGAGGAAGCCTTGTAGAGCTTAATCTAACTTATCCAAGTCATCACTACTAAAAGGTTTGGATGATATGGTTTTTCTAAAGTGGAGCAGTGTGTGGATTGTTTCATGTGGTGTTTCTAATGTTTTTTTTCACGTTCTAATGAATGTGACTTAAATGAACTAGGAACTAATGCTGAAAACGAAACTTGTAAAGATCTAATGCTATCCATAAATTCCATGAAAGTAAAATATGCTTATGCTAATGATTACACTATAACAAAAAATAACTCAATTGAAACAAAAAAGCAATTGGGAAAAACAAAAACCACATAAACTGGAAACTAAATGCAGAAAAAAATGATGCAAAATGAGCACTGGGACTAAGTCACCCAGGGTGGTGAATTAGTCCCAGTATAGGGTATTTTTTAAGTTTTTTTAATTTTTCTAATGGATACTAATTTTTTTTGTATTGTAGAATGAAAATCTAAAGTACAGATGCAAAAATTCACTAGTGTTCAAGGAAATGAGGTGCAAAAATGAATATTTCACCAATGCAAAGTATGAAACCCTAGGATGCAAATTTAAATAATGCAACATGCAATGCAATGTCAATAGAAACCATCCCTAGGATGTAAGTGCATGCTAAATCAGAAGTAATATGTTCTAAATGTGGGTTCACCAAAATGAATAATAAATTTTAGGGGAAAGGGGGCTCTCTAGCACTTTTAAGGTTTTCCACCTAAAGGGAGAGAGATCTTCCACCCGAAAACTTGGAGATTCACTCAATATTAAATTTAATATGCTTAAGAATGTGTTTAAATGAAATGTCCTAAGTACAATGAACTAATAAAAGGGATGAATGGTCAATGCAAAACTAATGAAACATAGATTGTTTGGAAATGTATGATGATATGCAGAAAGATAGATTAAAGACAATATAAAGAAAAATAAAAGAGGAAATAGAAGGAGTGCACCTAGAAATGAACAAGAGTTGAAGTGAAGATTGCAGATGCCTCTGAAAATCTGAAAATGTGATTTTTTAGCCAACTGGGACACTTACGCCAAGTTGGGCGACTTAGTCCCAAATCTGGGAAACTACTCTGAAGCTCGTTTTAGCCAACTGTGTATCTAGATCTCCAAAAATCCCTGACAAACACATGCAGGGGGACTAATTCGCCACTGTTGGCAACTTAGTCCACTCTAGCTTTTTTGAAAAATTGAAAGTGGAAACGAAAGCCTACAGTTTGCAATCTGTTCTCCAACTGAAATCTTGATCCAAATCTACAAAATCACTAGCAAAAAAACAAAAAATTGGTTTCTAATGGGGGGTTTTCCTTGGTCAAACCCATAGTTGGTATTCAAACCTTGAAAGAGATAATAAATTTGCATAAAAACCTAGCCCTAAGTGTGTCTAAGACTAGGAAATCTGAAGTATGATGCAACCCTATTCTATCATGAAAGAATAAGATGCATAAATGAAACTAGAACAATGCAAGACTCATTCCAACAGACGCTAAATCACATTAGAAATGAATCTTAATGACATGCAAACCTTCCTTAGGCTGAAGATAGAGAGAAAATGGAAGATGGAACCACTTTGAAAACAAGTCTTTAGAATTGATTTGATGGCTAGTTGCATCTCCTCAACCTAGATTTCTCCATGATTCTCCATAGGAATCCATGATCAATCCTTTGCAATGTGAGATCTTGGACAAAAAGTGAGCTTGAAGGCCTGCAAAAACCCTAGCTTGCTGCCCTAAGCTTCAACTTTGTTGTAGATAGAATAATGAATCTTCTTGTGGAAGATGTTCAACACTTGATTCTTGAATTTGCTTATGAAAAATGACCTAAAAAAATGTATTTATAAGAATCAATAACTAATTGTCGGTTATTTTGACTTAAGAGACCAACATCCATCAGGAATTTTTATTAAGTTGGAGATTTTGCCGCTCAAAATTGTAAATTTCTCCAAAAGGGACTAAGTCTCCACCTTGGGCGACTTAGTCCCACCGAGGGTTTTTGAGGCGGGATTTATGAAATTTGAGTAATTTGAATGTTATTTGTCGGGACTTGTATATTTTTTAGGTGGAATAAGCCTCAAGGTCCAAAATAATGAGACTTAGGGACCTATAAATGTTGTTTTAAGGGGTGATTGATGCAAGGGTGTCTAAAGTAGGACCAAATTAGGTACAAAATTTTCTCTTTCTTCAAGAGTATACAAATTTTGGTGGCACAAGTATAAGCATACTATTTTCTATTCTAACTAATAAATTAAATACATTAATTAGTAATAGAGATGGCAATGCATGTGTAAAATATATCTTTATTCTCTCATGAAATCATTACAGAAGAAGACTAGAGATGGTAAGCCAAGGATCAAAGTCGATCCGACTAGATCGTACTACTCTCTTTGACGATACACAATATATTTAAAAGGACTTGATGGTTGCCAAGTAGAACACAACCATCAACCAACTGATGCTTATAACTACCCACAACCAACAACTAATTAATACATAGTAAGATAACCGATATTATCAAAGCATAATAATAAACATTATACACTAACTACATCACCCCCCCCCAAAATAAAAATTTGTCTTCTAGATGGCAAGTAAGCATCAAGTAACATTAGGGAAGACTTTCCAAACTAATGATGAGAGTGTAGACAAGGACCTGTAGAGAAACTTGGGAGTGTATTATGAAATCTTAAACTTGGAGTGTATTGGGCCATGCAAATGAGTGTGATGGGGGTTTGGGGGCACGACCCCCATCAGGGTCAAGGGGTAGCACCCATTGCGAGGGTCTAGGGGTAGTGCCCCTTGCGAGGATCTAGGGGCAGTGCCTTGAGTGCACTCCTTGTTGCAATACAAGACGAGGTCAAGGGGCGGATCTCCCATTTCCAAGCTCAATTTAAGACCTTCAAAACCACATAGAACTCCATGACACACCTCATTTTTATAATTTTTTAAGAGGCAAAAAAGAATGTTGATAGAGCCAAAAAATAGAGATTTTGCATTGTTTAAAGAGATTTTGCTTTGTTTAAAGACCCAAATGTTGAATGATATGAAATAAATTTGTTGATGGTTGTCATACTATCAAGGAACTAGACCTCTATACCATGCAAATTAAAGGATTTGTATTGTTGATTAACTCCTCACTGTGGTGTACAATGTTATGTGTCTTCTATTGCGAGTTTGGTGAAGCTATTGAATTGTGTGGTATTTCTTCTGTAGATGAAATGGCCCAAGAAATGGTACAATATAATTAATCTTTTTTATTCGTACACCTTTGATTTCTAGATTGATCTATATGGTCTATTTAATTCTTGTTTGGTGTACCAATTTACTAAATGCACACTGTACAAAAGATTGAGACTGTTTTGTTCGTACTATGTTATGTCTATAATAAATCTTCCTTTGTATCGTGTAAGAGTTCACCTGTCATGCTATGCTCACTTGTCGTACTATCAAAGGGTTCAATTGTAAGGTGAAAGTTCCTTTTTGCCATACGGTTTCAACCCTATGCAACTCGACTCCTCTCCATACTGCTTGCCCTTTGTACATGTGTTGTCATATCATGTTGGTCTTAGACCATACGACCTTCCATGTGCCTTGTTCATACGAGGTTTTACTATGTTGTCTATTCATACCCTATATCATGCATGGGATATGACATACTATGGTCGTACAAGCTTTCCTTCATGCAGTGTCTTTAGAATGTATGGTGTTGTTTATAGCTTGAATGTATGGAATCCTTTGTACTTTAATATTTTTAATTTCTTTAATTTTTTCATTGGCAATATTTTTAATTTTCTCTATTTTGACCTTTTATTTTTTCATCTTATAATTGTCATCAAAATCATTTTAATATTTTCTCCTTCAATTTTCGAATAATATTTTTGCCTCTTCCTTTCCATTGTCTTTATTTTCTAATTTCTTTTTTCTTTTTTTTAATAATTTTTGTGTGAAGTTGATTCGAATTGACCAATATTTGTGCGTTCCAAGTTAATTATTTTTCTTTTCATACTTTGAGACGTGTCATCTATTATTTTACATTCTTCTACAAAGAGATACATCTTTTGTAATTCTCATCTTTTGTCAACCATGGACTGCATCTTGCATACATAAACTATTCAACTTTTCAATATCATTTTTCATTGGTTTCTCTTGACTCAGAGTAATAGCTTCTCGCGCACATCAACTATCCAACTTTTTAATATCATTTTTCATCGATTCCTCTTCACTGAGAGTTGTAGCTTCAAGAAAATTACAAGTCAATGAAAATACCTCATAATCCTCCATTTCTAGTGAAATAGGCCATGAAGGGAATTTTTTTCATCGTCTAAACATGATTGTAACTCCAAAATTCCTTCATTTTTTTTTTCCATTGGACCTTGACTCTCTATCCATTCTTCTCCAGAATCTGAATCTGATGAATCCGATGAGGCCGATTCCTCACTAACTACTTGGTCTTCCATATCAATTATAAACTTCTGACCCTTATTCCCAATGGAGATTGTATTTTTTTTCTATTTGTGATCGACTTTGGCTGCCACTAGCCAACCCCAACCTAAAAAATGTGTCGTACACTTTCTTTCTTAATGAAATGACCACAAAGTTTATCAAAAAAAAATTAGTTCCAACAATTACCTTTTGTCCCAATAAAACTCCAAGTACCTTAATACCTTGTTGATCTACATCCACCAATTGAAAATTTGGTGACCAAATGGTCAACTTGCCAAGACTTCTCCAAGTTTCTTTTGGAAGTACATTCACACTTGAACTGTCATCAATAATTGTCTTAGTGAGATTCCTTCCAAGGATCTCCATATTCACCATAGTTGGTTTCTTTGTTGTGTTAACTGTTAGAAGCATTGGATCAATCACTTGGTTGCCCAATAGTGGAGGTTTGGTTATTGGTTCTTCATTCTCAATAGGTTCCAATTTGGTTATATCATGTACCATCTCATTCCCCCTTGATACAATATCATTTCGAAGTTCTGAAATACTTTGTAATAAATCCACTACTTTAACTGGTAAAGTAGCTTGAAGTACTTGTGCAATATTTTTCTCAGATTGTAATTGGTTTGTTACCGTACTTGCATTTGCATTTGAGTGGCATCATTCATTGTCCATAGAATTCTCCACTTCAACCCTTTCTTCACGAAGCCTTTCTTTTTTTGTACATGATTTTGGATACACAACCTTCTTTGCTTGGGCACGAGTAATGGCCAATACTTCATTATGCCTTACATCAATCATATTGACACTAGCCTTTTTCTTTAGACATTCGATGTCTTCATGGTTTCTAGGTCCACACCATTTGCACAATAATTTCACTTTATCTTGCTTGTTTTGGTAGTATCTCTCAAGGTTTCTCCATTCACTACATTCTTGGTATTGTATGATAGGGCATCATTTGGGGTCATATTGTATTGGGTTTCATCTTATTTGATTTCAATAACCACCCGAAGATGCATTAGATATGGAGTGGAATCCTCCCCCTGAGTAAATATTACTTGTGTACTTGTATTCAAATTGTATGGTCACTCCTTTATTGAATGACCCAAAACTTGGAAAATCTCACAAAACCTCTTTTTAGGACAATTACCTATTGTGTGCCCCTCAATTTTGCACTCGGTACATCACAGTTTGTTAGTTTCTTTGTTGGTTTCTTTCTCCACATTCAATTCTTTTATCATTTGGAGAATGTCCCTCCAAAGTGCTTGTACCATTCCTAATTCATCCTCACTATTATCATCTAAATTTTCATCTTCCTCTATTTTTATTTTACTACACAAGGACATTTTATCTTCACTTTCTATGTCCATTGCCCAATTGTAGGCTTTGACGTATGATGACAAAGGTACTACTTTCATTTTCTTCCTTAATGAAGGAATCAATCCTTTGATGAACCATCTTTTCTTTAGTCCATCGACTGGTTGAACTAATTTCACCAGAAATTCCTTCAACCTACAATTACAGGCTCATACATTTTCATGTTTTCCCTACTTCATGTTGTATATCTCTACTATGATTTTTTTGTCATCTCTCAGAAGTTTGAATTCTTCTTGGAATTCTCTTTTAATGCATCCCATGTGGCTTTGTGTGCTATGTCTAATTTTGTATTCCAATCGATCGTTGTGCCTCTAAGAGTTTTTGGAAATTCTCTCAGCCAATATGCATTGTCATCTTGACCATTCACTACTCAAATTTTTTTGCAAGTTTATAGTGTCGTACAAGGTCCTCTGACCTATTTTCAATGAACTTCAATAGTTTCTACCACTCCACATTCAAACTTACTGGAGGACTCACCATCTTACCTCTTCGATGCACCTTCTATGATGATAACCTATTTGGAGAGTTTTAATTCGTACATTCTGGTGCATTCCCTGCACTCTCAAACACAACGTAATCCTCTACTTTTCCCTCTTTAGCATTCATCACCCTCAAGATACCTTTGGGGTCCTTCTGGTGCTCCCTTTGTCCTTGTCGTAATGTTTTCGGCTTTGATCTTCTAATGTTTGATTCTTCTGTCAATGTCCAATGTTAAATTTGGTGTATGGTCTTTGTCAAAGTGTTGATAGGCTATCCCTCACCTTCCCCTTTAGCCGACTTTAATGGTACACACGATTCTCTGTTGACAAGGTTGGAAATCTCTTCCTCACCTTCCCTTTCGCCCGACTGTAAACCTTCTTTGCCACTCGACGATGCTTCTTCATCTATCAACAATGCTTCTTCATCTATTGGCGATGGTCTATGTTATTCTCTAATAGTGTTCTCTTCTTCATTTTCCTCTTCGTCTAGCGTTGATGGTATGCGCGGTTCTTTTTTTTAGTCAACAATATCAGTGTATGTTTCATCAGGAAGTGGTAGATGTTGATCTATCTCTACCCACTCTCCCTTCGTACGTTCTCTTGTTTGACGATTATCTTTATCTCCAGACTATGACTCCTGCTTACGCTTTGGATTTTATTCTCGGTTGGACTTAGGCTTTCCCTCAAAAAACCCTTTTCCTTCTTCAACTTTACCCCTCAATCATCTCCTTCATTCTCTTTGTTTGATGATCCTTAAAGATCACCCAATCTATTGATCTTGACCACATTGTGGTCTCTTCTTGCCTTTATTGGGGTCTAAGGGCATGAATCTCTCATATTTGACTTAATTTCTTTAATGAAATGGTGCCAAATGTTCATTTATCTAACTGATAAATTAAATACATGAATTAATAACATAGATGACATGCATGCGTAAAATATATCTTTATTCGCTCATGAAATTATTACAAAAGAAGACCAGAGATGGTTAGAAAGGATCAAAGTGATATGACTAGATTATACTACTCTCCTTGACAATACACAATGTATTTAAAGGACTCAATGGTTTCCAAGAAGAATACATCTGTCAACCAACCCATGCTTATAACTACCCAAAACCGACAACTAATTAATACAAACAATTAATGCATAGTTGGATAACCAATATTACCAAAGCATAATAATAGACATTGTACACTAGCTACACATACAATTAGGGTTTTGTACCTTCCCCTATTTTCAACGTCTCCTAAGTTGGAAAAGAGAAACAAACACTTCAAAATGCGTAACCTTCACTCTTGGAACACATATGAGAAAAAAATGATATTTTCTACCTTTTCTTCCCATTTTAGTTTCTCTAATCTCTTTTTTACTCCCACATACAATACCTCTTCTCTTGATTTTCCCTTAATCTTCCTTTTCTTTTTACATTGTTATTCTCCTTCTCTTTAGGAGCAAAATGTTTGTTCCTTGAGATTTGGCCTAAGGGTGGTTGGGAATAAATCACATTTGAACTAACGATAGACTGGCCAAAGAGAGTCAAGTAGCTCACTTGGTAGAACACTCTAATATCAAATGGAAGGTCTTAATTTTGAGTTCTAACTAGTCCATATGAACTATAGCTCAATAAGTGGTATTAGAGCTAGGCTAGGAGCCTCAAACATTTGTAATGTGGCTTAATGGAGGGTGTTGGAAATAAGCCACACTCGAATAGACAATGGACTAATCAAAGAGGGGCTAGTAGTTCAAACAATAGAGAATTTCAATTGCAATGTAAGGTCCCAAGTTTGATTCATAGTTGGTCCATATGAGTTGTAGCTCAACAAAAATCATGATAGTGACTATCACAATCCTTGTTCACCACCATAAATAAATTAACACATAGTCATCTCACCTTGGAGATGACATTCATTTAGAACAACTTTCTCACATTTAGATTAGCCCTTTCTTAACATCTTATGCTAACAAACACAAAATAATACATCAATATAAAAAAATGCAACCATTAAACTTGGAACCTCATATATAGAAATTTTTAATTATTTTGATAGTTTATAATGCATATTGTAGTGCAATATCTATATCAAATAGGTATTTATAAAAAACTCATAAATAATTATAATTTAGATCTTAAAACTAAAGAAATCTATCTTCAATTTTTTTTAAATATATAAATATGCATGTGGGTGATCCCACAAAGCTGGTTTACAATTTCTGAGAGGAACTGATTTTTGCTAAAATCACATATTTTTAGAAAATATAATGATTTAAGCCTTAAAAAGTTCCATTTTAAGGATTCCAATTGAAGAGGGTTTGATCAAACCACCTTAGATCAAACCCCCTTGGATAGAACCTCGCTATTTTTAAACCATACCTATAAATGAGTCTCCTTTACACCTATCAAAATCCTGATAAAAAATCACTTTTGATTTACCTTTTGGGGGATCAAATGAATTCATTTAAAATTTATTTTAAATGATTATGGTAGTCCTCAGAACGAGTTATCCAATGAATATAATTTTAATATGTTTTGGTTTTATTATGTATATGTTTTTTAGTTTTATTAAACATAGGTTTTTAACCGAAAATCAAGCTCTCTGCTCTACACATGTGGAAAAATAGCAGATTATCAAAATAAAATTTTGAAAAATATGTTCAGATGGGTATTGATGTCCTTGATCCATAAAAAAATAAAATGAATTTCGATACATATAGAAAAATTTATGTTGTATACAGTCCGCCTATGTTTGAATTGTAATTGGTTTGACTTTGAAACTTGATTGAGGAAAAATATTCAATAAAACACAAAAAAACCAAATGAAAGTGCTAGATATCGTAGTTAAAAATCTAAATTAAAAAAAAAAATAGAATTTTATCCTTCATACAAATTTTTTTATGTTGTATACGGTGAGCGTCACTCCTTAAAAATGTTGTTTTTTTAAAAAACTAGTTTTCGAAGGAGATGGAAAAATAAGTGTAATCTAATTCCAAAAAAAAATGAAAAAAATATATTTAGAATCTATAGACAAAATGTCACAAATGACTAGTTTTCATCATCTTCAAATTCCTCACGGTTTATCCGCTACAAGAGCCCGAAAGTGAAGATTTAGTTTTAAAAAATTAGTTTAGTGTCCAATTTGCCCAAAAATTGTAAACCAGTATTGTGGGATCACCCATATAATAATTTCTATCTTTAGTAATCTTTATTTATCTTTAGAATTTTTTAAAATATATAATTGTTCAATAATCTTAAGTCATCATCATAATTTTTTAAATATAATCTATATGTAAAAATTTATATCTTTAATAATATTTTTTATTATATAATAATTATGTTAGGTACTATTTAAATCTCAAATAAAATATAATTTTAAATTAAAGAAGATTATCTAATATGTAACAAGTTCTATCTTCAATAAAAAATTAATATACAATATGCAAGTTAAGTTCTATTTAAATCTCAAATAAAAGATAATTTTAAAATAAATGTATATGTATTAAATAGTTGATTGTTAATTATGTTTAAATAACTAGCTCATAAATTAAAATAGTAATTTGAAAAAAAATACAAATATTTAGATTCATAATATTTTTAGAAAAGTTTGAATCTGCATAACATCATATTTCACAAAATATGTATTTATGTGATTCAAGGTAGGAAAACAAAGAGGATAGTTGACCAAAATTAAAATTAGAATAGTAATTCAAAAGGATAAATTATAAGTCTTTAGGTTCATCTTCATAATATTTTTAATTTTTTTGAATCTACATAACATCATATTTCACAAAATGTGTATGTAGTTCAAGGTAGGAAAACAAAGAGGGCAATTAGCCAAAATTTGAATTTGAATTTTGGCAAGGCATGGGTTAAGTCCATGATTGCAAGATTGGTCATACAACTATGAAAATGATGATAGGTGGGTATATAGTTGTATTTGGTTGTATAATTTTTATATCTAGGTACGTGTATGGATAAGTGTAATGAATACATGGATAATATGAATGCATTGGAGATGTGTGTATAAGTATAAGGTGGGGGTGAAATTTTCAAGAATATGTGTGTATAGGAATGAGTAAAGTTTAGGGGAATGGAAACAATATTGAACAAGATTATATATCATTTATCAAAATGTAAATTTTTCAAAATGACCACAAAATTAAATGGGAAATGCCATGTGAGTGTGCAATTTTCACCATTACAGTTATATATACCTAAAAATATAGGTAGGTAAATTGAAATAAAAGTGGATCACATCCTTAAAAAACTATATATGAGAGTAGTCAACTTTTATAATGGTAAAAATTGCACACAATGTACTTTTCTTCTTTATTTTGGTTTTACTTTGGTGTGATTTCTCTTTATGTGATCGTAGGTATACAAGTGTGATTTTTCTTAAAATTTGGCATTATACCAAGGCATAATATTTTCAACTATATACAATCTTAAAAATGAGTTCTAATCTTCTATTATCAAAATTTTCACCTTGGGCCAATTTCACAATTTTTAGATTTGACCAAAGTCAAATTGGCAGTTTACATAAGTGACCATAAAACTTTTTAAATTCAAATTTAAATCTTCAGGACAACCTAATCATTTTACAAATCAAAAGAACTTTTGTTTTATAGATTTAGAGGCCTTTTCTTGAGCATTCCTAATATCTTTTTTTATGCGTAGGATTCCTAATGTCTCATTATTATTGTTGTATAATTATTATTTTTCCCTGGGATTCTTGTTGGGTGTGTTATTTTCCCTCACATTATTCAAACCCTCCTCTTCCACTACTTCAAGGTTCCTTCTATGGTTTTGAATTCTATTTTTCAGATATGAGTACTCATAATAATTATGTTTTAATCATGATGAGCATGTTGATAAGCAAGACCTTAGCATATGATGAGGGTAATCCCCTTACAAAACCACACACACACAACTAAACAAGAGAGATAAACATAAAATGCAAAAAGAAACACTTGCTTTCTATTATCTTGATGAAGTAAAATTACAATACTCGGAAAATAACATACTACAGCCAAACGGGCCTTCTTATTACAAAAATCTACAAGCCAAAAACCACAATCTGCACTACTGGAGCTCATTTTTTTAACCCTTGTTCTCCCTCTTTATCCCAAAATTGTAATTTGCTTAAAATATTCTATAAGGTGCAACCCATTCTTGTGCCAAAAATTCCATCGTCTATTTCTCGCTCTAGAAGTTTTTAATTTTTTAAAATTTTCTATTTATATATTTACAACTTCTCGGGGTCATAACTTTCAATTTGATCGTCAAATTTTCAATTGTAATACATAGGAAATCTTGTGAAGAGATCTACAACCATCTTCCATCATATTTAAGAGATTAGAGATTTTGCACCTTGTTCTGAGGCTCTGAAGGGCCTCAATTTTTAATTTTAAACTTCATTGGAGAAATTCCTCAAGATGAAAATTTAATATCTTCCAAATGGTACATGATTTTGAGATGATTCTTTCACCAAAATTCTTATTTTCTCGTTTCACTCTTAGGGGTCAATTTTTGTGTCCATAGGAACCGAATAGGCCGACTTACTAAAAATAGTAGGTGACTATTTTTGGTTGTTTCAAACTTCTAACTATCCCAAAGACTACATGAGTCGCCATGGGACCCAAAAAAACTAAGGAAACTACAAACAAAATGAAATATAATATTTTTGGGTGATGCAAGATTGCCCTTACACCACTAGATGCTCCTAAATCAACATAACTACACAAGTTATCCTTCATGAGCCTATTGAGACTAAATATCTTCATTAATTTGACTACAAGTTTTTATTTGTTGTTAATTGGGAAACCTTTCTCCCATCCAATTCTTCAAGCCATTCAAAATAAGGTTAACATATATATTGTTTTACATAATACACATTCCCTTTTTATCATTGAACCCTCAATCTACCTTTATCATTCCTACTCTCAAGTTTTCCACACCCCTTCTTTTTATGGGCGACCACCCATATACCTTCTAGTGGTTCATCACCCTCTAAATGCTCCTTCCTTTAGTACTATCGGTTCATCTCAACCTACCTCTTCTCTCATCCCTACCACTAACACAATCAATTATGTCAAATCCCCTAGGTCATACACTTTCCATAGTGGATGACTACAAGAAAAATAAATAAGTAAATAAATAAAATTAAACTGTCATTCAAAGAGGAGGATGGAGAGGAGATTTAAGCATAAGCATGGGTGCAAACAATAGGAATTAAAAAGATCAGAATTATTGGTGATGTCATGCCATCAATAAGACATGGGCAAATAATATGTGTAGCATTCACTACATTAAAGAGTGTCTTCTCATGGAGTATATTGATGGAAAGATATGCACAAATAACATGGTTGAAAAGGCTTCAAAAGGTTGCAATAAAATGCAATGGCAAGCATAAAATCCAAACTCACAACCTTGGTTGCATCCTACCTCCCTGCACTGAAATGGGAGCTTTTGAATACATTATGGACATCCACCAAAGCATAAAGGATAGATGAATTTTAGTAGTTCTTACATGCTGAAGAAGAGAGGAGAAATTTACATGGTTCAATCGTGGAAACTCACCTAGTTTAGCTATGAAGAGGACGATAGAGAATCAAGCAAGTTGAAGATTTGAGGTCATGGTAAGAGGTTCTTTTCCAAGAAGAGAGTATAGAATAGAAGACAACACCCACAAAGAACAAGTTTGAGTGTTCTAGCTAAGAAGAGGTCATGTGTGGGAAAATAAGAACAATCCAACCATGTCATAACATTATACAAATGCATCAAATGATTATCAAAAATGGCTAAGCATAATGAATGGGAGAAGTGTTTGAAACTAAAGAAGAGAAATTGGTGTGAGGCACCAAATTGGAAGGGTAGTTGATCAAGCTTATATAGAGATATTTAGTTGTTCCAAACTTTTCAACATAGCATGAGGAGAGGATGATGGTAGATGGATTTTGAGTAGGCTAAAGACAAGAGCTTTGAAGTGGTGTGCAAAGAGAGAGATAATGGTTAAATGGAATCAAGAGACTAAGCATAGAGGAAAGGAAAGGGCTATCCAGCCCCATGAATGCACCAGAGGCATGGATGAGGTCATACATCATGCATCTAGTCATCTAATCAGAACTTAACTTAATGCTAAGCAACATCATCATGCATCCAGTTGTCCAATCAATAGTTAACTTAATATATGACCCCATCCATGCCTTTGGTGGTATAGTTGCTTCCTAGAGGAAATTATTACAACACTATTATGTAATAGACTATGGGAGGATGAAGCAAGCCAATTCCAAGTGAAGGTGTGTTGAAAAAGATACCTCTTTAAGTGCAATATTGGAGTCCTAAGATTTTCCAAATATTACTTTAAACTCTAAATTCTAAACTGGATATGTCTTCTCTTATATCTCTTTCTAAAATGTTGGTTTGTTACTGCTAGTTGTAACCTTGCGTTATACCGCAGATTTGTGAGATTTTGTGTAGTAGTAAGGGAGGATCGTGGAATAAATTTGAAAATGTTGTGTTTTCATATCAATGTAATCTTTTAAGTAATCCCATTGGTGCTTCTACTCATAGTGAAGGGAAATGGAAAAAGAAGGCAACTTAAATGATTCCATGACACTCTT
Organism: Sequoiadendron giganteum; assembly: GCA_007115665.2. Classification (NCBI taxonomy): domain Eukaryota; kingdom Viridiplantae; phylum Streptophyta; class Pinopsida; order Cupressales; family Cupressaceae; genus Sequoiadendron; species Sequoiadendron giganteum. The sequence goes on along the minus strand of CM021107.1, from coordinate 436,312,823 downwards.
TCAACAATAAAATATATATTTATTTGTATTTACAATATATAATATAATTTACAATTGTTATTGTATATAATATTTTTGTAATGTAAATTATTATATGTCATATTTTGTCATATTTTTTTTTTTTTTTTAAAATCTTTAGATGACATTTTTTTTAAAAGAATTTAAATTATTATTTTAGATTATGAAATATAATTTTCTAAAATATTTTGAATATAAACATATAAAATAAAATTACATATAATATAAAATATGTTAGATTTAAATATTTCTTAGTATAATATTATATATAATATTTGTATAAATTAGACATTATTACATAGAATATATAATATAATTTTGACATATAATAATAATTAAAATATTAAACATATCATGTGTTTAGTATTTATCCATATTTATTGATTAAATATATGTCAGATTTATTGAAAAATATACGCAACTTATATTTAATATTACATATTATGTGAGATATAAAGCACATTATTAAATATTAATATTATACATAAATAATATTATTTAAATTAAATATATATAATATAATATCTAATAAATATATATAATATTTTTCTCTTTCACATAATATGTTATTTAAAATAATGTATAAGAAATTTAACAATTTAACTAGTGTTTTAGAGAGATTAAATGAGATGGGGTCAAAGGTGGGGGAATAGATGGGAAGGAGGGAGGGAGAGATGCTACTTGTCATAAACAATACAAGACAACAAAACTCAATTGTTCATGCACTACCCATGTCAATAGTTCAAACTATTCAAGAAACATACAAATCTATCAAATGAGGCTTAAATTTATGAGTTTTGTCAAAAAATATGCTAGAAGCTTATATACATGTATATAAAGCTCCCTTTATACATAGACTCATGACTCTCAAACATATTGATCAACATCACTTAGCTCTCTCACTATCAATAAGCATTTTTATATTTATTAGTTGAATCCATCTCCATCTCCATTTTTATCTCTATCTCTATCTTCCTCTTTATCTCTCTCACCTATCTCTATCTCCTTACCTCTCCCCTATCTCTATCTCTCCCTCTCTCTCCTCACTCCCTACCACTCCCTCTTTATATATAGATCTCTTCTTCTCTATCCTCTCTCTATTTCTCTCCCTCTCTCTCCCTCCATCTCTATATCTATCTCCATATATGTATCAATTATACACACACATCCTTGTTTCTCCCTCTTTCCCCCTCTTCTTATCTCTCCCTCTCACCTCCCTCTTCTCTCTCTCCCTCTCTCCCTCCTCTTCTCTCTCTCCCTCTACCTATCTCTCCCTCTCCCCCTCCCATCTTCTCTCCCTCCCTCTCTATCTCCCCCCTCCCTCTATCTCTCTCCATTTGTCCCTCCCGTCCTCTCTCTCTCTCTCTCTCTCTCTCGTCATATGCATCTCTATCTCTCTCCCTCCTCTCTATCTCTCCTGTCCATCTCTATTTGTTTATCTCTACTTCTCTCTATCTATTTTTTCCTCTATCTCTTTCTCCCTCTCCCCTTCTATATCTCATTATATATCTCTCTATCACTCTACCTAACAATCTATATCTCTTTGTCTATCTCTCTCTGTCTCCCAATTTAGTGAAGGGAGACTCTCCCTTGAACACAACCTTACATAGACAACAAAATTTAGGAACAACAAACATACAAATTTTATACTTTCATGAAATCATCTACATAAATGCAATCCAATGCAATAGAAGTCACGAGATCGCTATTACATAAATTTGGGATACAAATACATGTAGAAATCAAACATGCAAGTTTGTGAATGACAATAATGGTCATTGAAACCCCAACCTCTGTTATGTGCTGAAAAAAAAAAAAAAATTGTCTATTTTCTCATCTAGAATGAATCTCTTTTCATTTGTGACCAATTTATATGATTTTTCCACTTGCCAATGAATCGTGACTTCCATTTTGGCTCCAAACAAATCCAATTGTCCTTTTGTTTAGCCTAAGTAAATTCCTAGATTTTAGTCCAACTTTTGGGAGCCATAATTTTTGAGTTGGCCATCAGATTGAAAAACCATTTACACCATCAGAAAGCTCTAAAAAAATTAACTTTGAATATTTTTAAAGGGATTTTAAAGACAAAAACCTTAATATCTCAAAAATGAAAGATGACATTTAAGTGATTTCTTTACCATTGGCTTCATTTCACCATTTGGGATCTCTCTATAAGATTTCATGTACATACGTGCACACATGCCAACTTACTAAAGAGAGTAACCCCACAATTTTTAGCCCTTCAAACAAACTAAAAATAGTAACCCTATCATTTTTAGCCCTTATTGGAAATTTATTCACCAAACCTATTAGAAATCAAAATAAACATTTTTTTTGGGGATGCAAGATTGCTCTTACACCTTGGATTCTCCTACATCACTATCTCTCTCTATATTTATCTCTCCCTCTACCTCTTTATCTATTTATCTCCCTTTATATTCATCTCTACCTCTATCTTTCTCTCTTCGCTATCTGTAGATATGTATCCCTCTCTCTATCCATCCATCTCTCTCCCAATCTCCATCTCCAGACCTCTATATCTATATATTTTTTCCTCTCTATCTTTATATCTCCATATTTCTTCTGACATCTCTCCCTCTTATCTCTATCTCACTATCCCTCCATCTCTCTCTATGGGTAAGTGCACAAATATGGGGGGCCAAAAAGGGATCGTAAGTGGCCACTTTTTTTCTAAAATAAGGAAATACTGACCTTGGACGAGAAATTGAGGATAGTTACACTCAAAATTTTAAGATAAAACAAAAACAAGGGTCATAGTGCTTTGAATCTACTTTCTAAACTACTAAATTTATTTTAAAATGGTAGATATTAAGGGGTTCAAAAAAGGGAGCCACACAAATTTGTCCTATTTAAAAAAAAACATAACATAGTATTTTTAAAATTGCTTCGATGAGAAATTAGCTAATAGCATATAGTTTATGCCCAATTTTTTTGATAGATTTTTAATGAGTATATGATTTTTTACTAATTTTCAAAGTGGACACATCCTAAAATATAAAAAATTGACTGCATTACCCCTATAATTTTTAAAAACTAATCAAAAATTAAATTTTTTAATGTGTAAAAAGGAGTCTAGTTTATAAAAGTGTAATTTGTTTGAAATATCAATGAGCAGTTAAAAATAAAGTAAAAAATACCAAACATTGGTTTTTGACAAAAAATGGATACATCAACAAAATTAATTAAAGATGAAAACCTTAGCATAGTCAAAATATGAAAAAATTACATCGTTAAATAGCTAAGAGAGAGATTAACATTACTTAGGTGTTTGTTTTACTTGACCTTGAAACATGTGCAAACCTAATGGTTAGCACGAACAAGATTATGTGAAATTTTGTAGAATATACAAAAACACATTTTTGTGTTAGAAAGGCAGTCCAAGCCTTTGGGTTGGAAATCCAAAGCAAATCCAAGCTAATGGCTTGGGTATTCTCAAAGCAAGACAAAACACGAGTGCATTATAACACACTTGTGTGGTGTGTTATAATGTGCTTGCGTTATGGTCTGTATTAAAAAAAATTCCTTCTCTTTTGTTTTTGAAGAATAGGTAGATATCTATATTAAATTAAAAAGATAAGATACATATTCACAAAAAAGGGATGGGTGGTAAGAAGGCACACCCCAAGAGTCACATGGGCCAAGCCCAAAAAATCATAAAAACAAAGTTACGTGGGCCTAACCCAGAAGTCCATAATAACAGAAAGAAAATAAAAGGCCATCAAGCATCCAGAGCAGTGCCTATAGATCTAGGAGGATCCGTGTCATCATATTTATTTCCCCATACATTAGCAAGTTCGAGAGTGATGTTAGGAGGAGGACCCCAACCATCATCATTTTCCTTTTCTTTTTTCTTTATCTTCCTCGCATTGTGGTGAGATTGCAAGCGCCAAGCATGAAGAACTCTTATTAGAGCTCGACCAACCAGAATCACTACCAGGCCAACTAGAGTCGCTGCCAAGAGTGGTATCAGAGGGCCACCCAGATCTGCTAGCGCTGCTCCCCAAAAAACCTCTAGAGGACCACCCCTGGCTAGCCTGAGGGGGAGGAGTGTGAGAGGGCCGAGGAGGGCGAGAGCCATGTTGAGGAGGCTGAGAGCAAGGGTGAGCAAAGCCACTCCTCTATCGGCCCTGAGAGGGCGATTAGCCATGAGAAGAGGAGGGTGAGTCAAGCACTCGAGTAATAGTACACAAGGCATTTCCCTAGTGTTTCCAGAGCACTTGGAAGTGAGCAACCTCAAGCGCAACTTTGTTCGCTTAACCTTGAATCTGTTGAAGCACATTAGAGAAAATAATAGCTTTAGAATACAAAGAAACATTTTTATCCATTTGAGTATGAGTGAAAATGTAGGGATTTCTATCTTTCCAAATGTTGAAGAGGATTTCCACCTTGAAAGTGTGCCAAAGTTCGGTATATTTGGTTGGAAGTCTGGGTGAATCACTTAGCAAAACCATATGCCAGGAGAAGGGTTCTGACTTGAAAGGCTGAAAGAAATCATGAATCAAAATCCAAAACTGATGAGCTCTAGTATAGAATCAAAAGAGATGCTTAAAAGACCCAGCTTGCCCACAAATAGGGCACCGAGGGTCCTGGACCCCTAAATGCACAAGCCGAGCCCCCACAGGCAAGCCTTTGAAAAGAATACACCAAGAAAAGTGAGCGAGCTTTGGCTCAACACTTGCATACCAAATGGTAGAGAATCTTTTACGCCAGACATGAGTGGAGGATTGAAAAAGCCATCTCCCGTTAAGACTGTCAATCATAGGAAAATGAGTTGAAAGCCGCATATAGCCAAGCCTTAGCTTGTGGTTTTGAAAGGAGTGTCTGGGTACCACTTCCAGTCCTTCCACTAGGGCTTGGACCCACGAATCCCCACCTTATGCAGACATTTTGTGGGAGTAATACTCACCAGGCCATCAAATCTATCATGGTCCTGGTTTTGAAGTTTGTAAAGTGCCTAAAAGTCCTCCCATGGCATAATGCGCATTGTGGGTCTATGAAACAATTGTTGGAAGGTTTGAATTCCTTTCTTATGGAATCTTAGAGCCTTCAGCTAGGAAGACTTGGCCAAAGGTTGAACATTATTGGCAAAGAGAGGTGACCACCACACATTTTGTTGATTGAGAGAGAGCCCATCGCAGAAGCCAGAGCCGGCCCAGCAGAGCCAAGGCTTGACAACCTCCTAGGCTTTCCATTTTCTCTTGGCCATAAAGGTTCCCATGCTTTGAATTGGTTCCTTCATGACCAAAAGGGTTTGAAATCCAATCTCCTTCTAGGTAGGTCTACTGGCAGGAAATCCTGACTGAATGCGATGCTTGAGGAGAATTTTGCAGGCTTCATCTCCAAAAAGGGCTCTAATAACCCATTTAACACACAAGGCAGTCCCTTGTCTTTAGGTGGAAAGAAGACCAAGCCCTCCAAAGTCTCTGGAAAGGCAAAAAAACTCCCAGGCCACCCGATGAAACCCTTTATGGGACTCTGCAAAAGCTCACAAAAATTCTCAAAGTAGCTTTTCAAGCTTGGCATAAGCACATTTCGAGGGAGCCCAACAAAAGGAATAGTACACATGAGTAGTTGCCAGAATCTTCGAACACACTTGAAATTTTCCAGCTAGAGACAAAGGCTTGGTAATCCAGTAGGCCAACTTCTGCTCAATCCTGGAAAGAATGACTTTCCATAATTCAGCCAGAGAAGCCTGAAAGGCGAAAGGAATGCCCAAAAAGCAAAAAAAATCCCCTGGCCCAATACAATTCCATCCATAATGTTGTAACTAGTGGGGAGTGGCAAAAATGATTGTCTATAACAAAGATTCTTGTGTCATTGGATGGTGGAACCATAGGCCTCAAAGAGGATTTCAAGGCACTCAAGAGCCACAATAATATTGCTCTCTTCCTCCGAGAGTGAGGAAAGAGTCATCGGTGAAATTTATGTTAACAAGTTGAGACTGGGAGTTGGGCAGGGCAATGCCATGAACCCTTTACTAAGAAACAACATTGGCCAAAAGATAGCCAAAACCTTTGGCATCAAGCACATAAAGCGGAGGAGCAAGAGGACATCCTTGCCAAATAGAGCATAAAATTCCAAAAGAGGAGGATTGACGACCATTAATGGTGATGCAAGTAGAGGCATTTGAGAAAATCATTTGGACGATCTGAATAAAATTGGGGCCAAATCCCAAATCTTTCAGCATGGCAAGAATAAAGGGTCATTCTATGTGATCATAGGCCTTAGCAAAATCAATTTTGAGAAAGAGGGATTTATGACCAGAGTGCCTAACCCACTCCATAGCCTCCCAAACAACAATGATATTATCAAGAATAAATCTAGATTTCATAAATCCAGTCTGCTCTGGGTGCACAATCTGAGGTAGGAGATGGCAAATTTTCAAAGCCAAGGCCTTAGTAATGATTTTGTAGGAGACATTAAGGAGCGTGATAGGACAACAATTGCAAATATCTTTAGGATCCCCAAGCTTAGGTATGAATTTGATATTTCCCTTATTTATAATATTGCCCAAAGTTTTCGAATGAAAAGCTTCAAGATAGAATTTATAAAGGTTGTGACCAATACACACAGGAATTCATCGACCCTCAGGGCCTTGTCATTTTCCATAGAAAATATGGCTTCCTTCAAGTCTTCAACCATGAGAAGTTGCTCACAAAAGGATTTTTGAGTAGAGGAAATCCTAGTCGGCACAACCGCAATGCACCTTTGCAAGGCTTGTTGGCGTTCGAGCATGTAATCTTGGGCAGTGAAAACTTTCTCATAGTGCCTGAAATATCTTCAAGATAATTCACATAGGAAGTCATCGACCCTCGGGGCCTTGTCGTTCGCCATAGAAAATATGGCTTCCTTCAAGTCTTCAACCATGAGAAGTTGCTCACAAAAGGATTTTTAAGTAGAGGAAAGCCTAGTCGGCACAACCGCAATGCACCTTTGCAAGGCTTGTTGGCGTTCGAGCGTGTAATCTTGGGCAGTGAAAACTTTCTCATAGTGCCTGAAAAAGGCCTGAAGAATATCAGGTAGCTTAGAAAGGACCTGGAGTCCATCTTTGATTTTTTTAATGATAGGAGAGGAGTTCCTGGCATGCAAGGCCAGAAAAAAATCCTTTGAGGCATGGTCCCAAATTTTTAACCAGTGCAACCTGGCTTTAATTTGTGCACCTCTGGCAACATATTTATTTGCAACTTGTTTTTTGTGCCTCAACTATGCCAACCTGACTTGCAAAGGTGGGGAGAAGGGTTTATCCGAAAGAGCCTCGGTATCCAAGCACATGTTGACAGTGGTCGCCTCATAAGACAGCCAATAGAAAATGGCCACCTGGCACCCATAAATATGGAGAAACCTAGTCGTACGAGTTGTTGGTGTTTTTTCCCACATAGCGATTGCAGATTTCTAAGAGGTAGCCAACCCCTATCAAAGATAACTACAACAACTAGTGGCCAACTAATGAGAGTTAGTTATGGACTGAACTCTCCTACACTTTTGGCTCTGTAGGACCAAGGTGGGTAAACCTAAGTGTGTTCATAAGAATGCCAAATGACTGGTAAGAACACTTCCTATATACAGATCACAATTCCTACACACTTAGAAGGATAGTCATCATTTCATGGTATTGGCAGACCAGAGAATGATTACTAGTGCCAAAAGTGCAACAGAATTGACTTACTTACAATAAGGAAATACCTCTCAAAGGAAGACAAGGTTTTAATAAAGGTTTATGTTCAACATTTGGGTTACCATGCATAGAGATCATAGTCTTAAACCAAAGAGAAGGCTACAAACATTGTTCAGTGCCTCATCCACTGGGCAACAGAGTCATACAGAGTAAAATTCTGATACTATGAACTTATCTTCATATAGCATTACTATCATGAGATACTTCAGTATATTAAAACAATACTTCTTCAAGAATCCTAAGCATATACAACCATGAACATGTAATTGACTCTTCAAGCATTTGATTAACTCCTTAAGTTAAAGCAAGAAAAACTAACTACACTTTCAATTAATTGTTGAAACTGAAAGGAGGAACCCTTGATAACTCCATTCATAATCCATGGCACACACACAGGAGAGTAAACCATCTTAATTTTATAGATTTCTTTCGATATCAGTAATTAAAAAGCATATCATACTAGCTGTATACAAATCCCTACTCGGGATGATTTCCTGAACAAAATTTTCATAACACTTCAACCGTAAAACTAATTGTACAAACTTCAAAGCCTTGGACCCAAAAATCTGACCTCTACAATGAGCCATGAAATCTCCTTTATAAAACATGAGAGCAACAAGAATTAGGCTACATTTTCAATACAAAATTGAATTTCAACTCAAAGTGAAATTCAAATTCACATTCCTTATCATTAGATAACATCGTGCATGATCGAAGGAATCAAAAAATGGTTACACAATAACCAGCCGGAGAACAAAATTCGTGCAAAGCACGTGCACGTCCACATCCATAGGAGGAAAAAGTAGGAGCAAACACGTCCAACCAACCCACCACTAGTCACCATCAAGAGAACAAATGGCCCCAGTACAGGTGATCGCTTTGAGTCCGCGCCTGAGATAGCGACGAAACCACCTCTCCTTTACCAGCCTTGCGAGCACAACCCCTAACAACTGGACCTGGTGCCAGTGTAGTTATTGGTTCAATTGCTAGAACCTCGTCGTCAGCTCGCAAGAGTTTAGTTAAAGTGGCCAAGTAACACCGATAATCAAAATCGGTGTTAGATTCATCAGAATTCGAAATGATCACCGGGGATGAACAGTGCATTGGCTTCTTTCCAGTGTTTCTTGTAGCACCCCTAGGCACTGTGGGTGTAAAAAGATCCATCATGACTGGCAACCCATGGGATCCCAACCTCACAATCCTTCGTTTAATAGATTTATCCATGAGAGAAACATAGCTCTGCAACACACAGGAGAAGAAACCTTCCTACACACAGACACAAGAAGATGCAATGTTGATTGCATACAACTTAGTCAACATTTATAGAATAGTGCAGCATGCAGGGTACAATTGCTTGAAGGCAATTCAAGCACTCGAACAATTAGTGACCAAGATAACCATGAATACTCTCAGTAGGATGGCACTGTTCGCATGCCGGAGGAAATCAGGTGGATATCCTTTGGAGGAGGAAAATCCGTGCCAATAATGACACGAGTAAAAACCAGGCAACATATGCCACGTGGACAAGTCACACACCCCCTCTTTGAAATTGAACCGCTGATTCGGGAGACACTTTAACAAAACGGAGGGTTGAGATCAGGTCAATGGATATTGACAATCCACCTCGACGCCTTCAAAAAACACATCCAATCAAAACCCTTAAAAATAGCAAATCCGAACCACACAGTGGGACCCACATAGCCCTGTTGGCAGAAGAAGAAAAGCCATGTGCCACGCCCTCATAGACCTCGCAACACCCCTCAGGATATTTACTCTGCTTGTGCGAGGTGTGTGAGAAACCATAATTAACCCTATTATTAATGGCCATCGTCGGTGAAAAGATGACCCCACGTCACACCCAACACCTCGGGAAGAAAACCCACTCATCCGTTCATGCCAGATGGTGACATCTAGTGAACCTTGCACCACCTTGGTGACGCCAGCAGGAAAATCTACGAGGTCAGTGAGAAGCGGCTCAGATCCAATCCTGCGATCGGACGGTTTATCAGACTTCAGATAGAACATACAAGTGGGGCCCGCATTTAAAATTTCTGACGGTATAGAACATAAGATGTCTTGGTAAAAGACCAGTGAATCAGATGAAATAGGGTCGGTAAAGCATGACCCGAGAGGGATAAAACCTCACTTAAGTGAATGGTTGCCCCCGTAATAAGTCATCGTTGAAACATAACAAGAGGGTTCCATGAAGTTGATAATCAAAGTTACCATGAGTAACTTTGAAACCCTAAAACCCTAGCTTAATTTACTTAGAAAATTGAAGTCCCATCAGTGGCTCCGACTGGGGATGTATGCCCCCTGTAAGCATAGCAAGAATCCAGAATCTCTGGTTTCCCAGACTAGATTACTGAATTATACAAGCCCTTCAACAGATATATTACCTTGTCCTGTCAACTGGACTTATGCATACAAACATGGTAGCCCCAAGCTACCAAACAAGAGAAATCAAGGCTTACCTCTATCAAAAACAAAACTTTTCGTTTCCTGATAGAAAAAGAACTTGCAACATTCACCATTTGATGTTTTGAAGTGCATGGGATAACTAATACCTTTGCGACTGCTATGGTGGCTATCCACACTCGGCCCCTGTATTGATTTAATCAATGCTCTGCCCCACCAATTTAAGAGCAATATATAACCATGATAATATTTCACCTTATCCTACTCCTGGTCATATTTTATAGGGTGCTGGCTCATCAGTTCCAGGAAATGAAAACTATCATAACTTACCTAGTCTGCAACATCATCCATTTTGTTATCCTGGGTCTGCACATTAAACTGAAAGTTTTTATATAGAACAGTATGCAAAGTTCCCTTATTTCCATTAGCTAACCAAGATGATACATAGCTCGAGGAAAATTTCTCCTAGCACATCCTTTCTTGTACCTCTTCATTCATCTCAATATAAAAACCCTCAGAGAGAGGTTTAAAAACATCAACTTCACTTTGATCAGAAAAGATAGAGCAATACATACTGGCTTCATTGTACTCAACACTATATGTTGAATATGTTGATCTATAAGTGAATAATTCAGCACAATCTAAAAACTCCTTATTGACTACATCAATGCTAGAGGGCAGTAATACTTCCATCTCCACTTTACATAGATAATCATGGAAAACCATAGGGCCAGTGTACTTATCACAATACTGGCTACCTCCAATTGTATTCTTTTGATCACAGATATCAATATACTTAGATTTTTCAACATTTATACAACTCCCCTGTTCCAATGCTAATATATCTGAGGTACACTCTAGATATACATCATCTAAAAATTGTTCCTTCACCTAGGAACAAACATGGGGCTCTTCATCCCCACACAACTCTGGTAAAAATAACATTTTTGTTGCATTCTCAGTATTGCAATCATTACCCCTAAAATCATAATCACTAGCTTGCAACAGAATCTCAGTAACATTAGAATCACAATCAGGATTAGGAAACACAATAGGTGTCTCATAAAATCCTACATCATTTTGCCTCTCAATTTTTTCATTACTTATGCAAACATCTGGTAATGAATGAGCACTACCTTTATTTTGTGTAGATGCATTCCTGGTCAACTCTTCAATCTCTATCCATTGAATCACCTGAGCCAAATTAGCAGGTTTCAATTCCTCTGGTAAGGAACTCAACCCTGATTCATAAAGTTCACAAAACAAATCAATGCACTTATAATCATTAGGTCTTTGATCTATAGGAATTTGTATTAAGATTTCCAAAAATCTCAAAAAAAAAACTCATATGATGATTCCTCTTCTTTCCTTCTCATATCATACAGTTCTGATACACAAGAAACCTGATCATCTTCACTCAAATCGGACTGGATTTCAACTTTGATCTCATTATCATCAAACTGCATTTCTAGACTTATAACAATTCTAGCAAGAATTTTATCATCAATTTTTTTAATAGTCGGCTCAGATATTCTATTAGCATTGGTTAGGCAAGGGTAACCAATACCTACAGCCGGATATCTCCTTATCATTGAATATTTCATATTATTTTCAATTTCCATAGCCAGTTGGTATGCTTGAGGAAAAGTAGTAGGTTATTTATCGCTTAATAAAAAACTCATCCTCTTGTTGAAAGCACCTAGATACACAACCAAGCTTTTAGCCTCATTTGGTCCTATTTCTTTAGGGATTTCCCTTAATGCTCTTGAAAACCTGAGATTAAAATGCGGGACTGATTCCTCCTCTTGTATGTGAATTCCCATAAATCCTTTTCTCAGTGTGTTGGGATTGACTCTTTCATCGAATTGTTCCATAAAAGCAATCACCAACTGATTCCATGAGTTAACAGAAAAAGCAGGTAGATAGAAAAACCAGTCCCTAGCATCAGCTTTTAAGGATTGCACAAATAATTTCATGACAACATCCTCATGATTAATTTCATAATCACCCATTACATCTACAAAATGTTGTAGATGCTTTGAAGCCGATTCTGCAACTTGCCCTGTATATTGAGGTAAATACTTCCTAATTTTCTTAGGAATTGAATTAGGGTAATTGCTGATACTACTAAACATAAAAGGCATATACCTTTGAGTTACAAAACTCCCCAAAGGGCTTAATACAACGTGTTCTTCTAGCATATTTATGTTTGACCTTACACATGATAGACTATTCAATATATAACTATCACGCACATCACATGTTAGCTCAACCAGGAGTTTGTTAATGACTGACAAAAGTACTCCCTACTTTCAAGATTTTATGCAATACAAATGTGTTTTATAAATCCTTTTAAATATTGTATTACTAGAAGTAAGGTAAAACCAATCCTTGTTCCCTTGTATATGCTTGACATATAAATTTGGAACCATTTTTATCCTTAATCAAAACACCCATTATCATTAAAAGTAGTGAAATGTTTTAGTTTTGGTGAAATACCTGGTAGTTGTTTGTAGCATGTATCAACTTGTTCTCTAGACTATAAATAGCACAAATCGGAAACTTATTTCTTCATTTATTCATTGGTTCTTCAAAGAGAGTCGCCACCTCCTTTCAGAGGACAATATTTCAAAGAACTTTGACATTTTGTTCTTTGAGTTCTGCTAAATTATGGGCTTCATTACCCATTTACAAAGTTGCACCATACCATCAGCAATACCTTCCACAATCATATTCTATTGTCATGGAAGTTTAATACTTATCTTTACTTTGAACAACAAGTTCTGGATAAGCACCTCCCATCCTTATGGTTCCTTTGTCTTCTTTCTCCCTCTTTTTTTTTTAAACTTCTCAACAGTTCTCCCCAAATAAAATTATCCTTCAATGAATAACTCTAGAACTCCTAAATCCTTTGCTTACAGGAAACCATAGACCATAAGATTATCAGGATTATTTGAACTACCTTTCATTTAGTTTGAAAACATTCACTGTGTAAAATTAAAACAACATATCATTTAATATGACTCTATATCAGCACCGTCTGCAACCAAACCTTCTGAGTTTGTCCCCAGCAGAGTCGCCATTCTGTCGGTGTTTTTCCCACATAGCGATTACAGATTTCTAAGAGGTAGCCAACCCCTATCAAGGATAACTACAACAACTAGTGGCCAACTAACGAGAGTTAGTTATGGACTGAACTCTCCTACACTTTTGGCTCTGTAGGACCAAGGTGGGTAAACCTAAATGTGTTCATAAGAATGCCCCATGACTGGTAAGAACACTTCATGTATACAGATCACAATTCCTACACACTCAGAAGGATAGTCATCATTTCATGATATTGGCAGACCAGAGAATGATTACCAGTGCCAAAAGTGCAACGGAATTGACCCACTTACAATAAGGAAATACCTCCCGAAGGAAGACAAGGTTTTAATAAGTGTTTATGTTCAACATTTGGATTACCATGCATAGAGCTCACAGTCTTAAACCAAAGAGAAGGCTACAAACATTGTTCAGTGCCTCATCCACGGAGCAATGGAGTCATACAGAGTAAAATTCTGATACTATGAACTTATCTTCATATAGCATTACTATCATGAGATACTTTAGTACATTAAAACAATACTTCTTCAAGAATCCTGAGCATATAGAACCATGAACATGTAATTGACTCTTCAAGCATTTGATTAACTCCTTAAGTTAAAGCAATAAAAACTAACTACACTTTCAATTAATTGTTGAAACTGAAAGGAGGAACCCTTGATAACTCCATTCATAATCCATGGCACACACACGAGACAGTAAACCATCTTAATTTTATAGATTTCTTTCGATATCAGTAATTAAAAAGCATATCATACTAACTATATACAAATCCCTACTCGAGATGATTTCCTGAACAAAATGTTCATAACACTTCAACTGTAAAACTGACTGTACAAACTTCAAAGCCTTGGACCCAAAAATTTGACCTCTACAATGAGCCGTGAAATCTCCTTTTTAAAACAGGAGAGCAACAAGCATTAGGCTACATTCTCAATACAAAATTGAATTTCAACTCAAAGTGAAATTCAAATTCACATTCCTTATCATTAGATAACATCGTGCATGATCAAAGGAATCAAAAAATGGTTACATAGTAACCAGTTGGAGGACAAAATTCGTGCAAAGCACGCACACGTCCACATCCACACGAGAAAAAAGTAGGAGCAAACACGTCCAACCAACCCACCACCAGTCACCATCAAGAGAACACATGGCCCCAGTACAAGCAACCACTTCGAGTCTGCGCCTAAGACAACAACGGAACCACCTCTCCTTTACCGGCCTTGCAAGCACAACCCCTAACAATTGGACTCAGTGCCAGTGCATTTATTGGTTCAATTGCCAGAACCTCCTCGTCAGCTCCCAAGAGTTCAATTAAAGTGGCCAAGTAACACCAATAATTAGAATCGGTGTCAGATTCATCAGAATCCGAAATGATCACCGGGAATGAACATTGCACTGGCTTCTTTCCAGTGTTTCTTGTAGCACCCTTGGGCACTATGGGTGTAACAGGCTCCATCATGACTAGCAACCCATGGGATCCCAACCTCACACTCCTTCATTTAATAGATTTATCCATGAGAGAAATAGAGCCCTGCAACACATAGGCGAAGAAACCTTCTTGTACATAGACACAAGAAGATGCAATGCTAATTGCATACAACTTAGTCATCATTTATAGAATAGCCTAACATGCAAGGTACAATTGCTTGAAGGCAATTCAAGCACTCGAACAATTAGTGACCAAGATAACCATGAATACTCTCAGTAGGATGGCACTGTTCGCACGCCGGAGGAAATCAGGTGGAGATCCTCTAGAGGAGGAAAATTTGTGCCAATAATGACATGAGTAACAACCATGCAACATATGCCACACGGACAAGTCACACACCCCCTCTTTGAAATTGAACCGCTGATTCGGGACACACTTTAACAAAATAGAGGGTTGAGATCAAGTCAATGGATATTGACAATCCACCTCGATGCCTTCAGAAAACACATCCAATCAAAACCCTCAAAAATAGAAAATTCGAACCACACAGTGGGACCCACATAGCCCCATTGGCAGAAGAAGAAAAGTCACGTGCCACGCCCTCGCAGACCTCACAACACCCCTCAGGATATTTACTCTGCTCGTGCGAGGTGTGCGAGAAACCATAATTAACCCTGTTATTAATGGCCATCGTCGGTGAAAAGATGGCCCCACGTCACACCCAACACCTCGGGAAGAAAACCCACTCATATGTTCATGCCAGATGGCAACATCTCATGAACCTCACACCACCTTGGTGATGCCAGTAGGAAAATATGTGAGGTCGATGAGAAGTGGCCCATATCCAATCCTGTGATCGGATGGTTTATCAGACTTCAAATAGAACATCTAAGTGAGGCCCACATTTAAAAATTTTGGCGGTATAGAACATAAGTTGTCTTGGTAAAAGATTGGTGAATTAGGTGAAACAGGGCCAGTAAAGCACAACCCAAGAGGGATAAAACCTCACTTAAGTGACCGGTTGCCCCCATAATAAGTCATCCTTGAAACATAACAAAAGAGTTCCATGAAGTCGATAATCAAAGTTACCATGAGTACCTTTGAAACCCTAAAATCCTAGCTTAATCCACTTAGAAAATTGAATTCCCATCACGAGTGATAGCATCATTCCACCAATTAATCCAGCCATTAGAGTGAGCTACCCTGCACTCTAAATTCCAAACTCTGCGAATGTGGGGCAACGTGTGCTAATGAGAAAGAAAATATGTGTTCAAGAAGAACTTTGTTTTAGAAGCCCGAGGTTGTCTTATCTCCCATTCAATGCGAAAAAGAAATAGGGAAGTGGTTAGAAATAGTGACATCCACTAACGGTTTAATCGGAAGTGAAGAGTTATCAAATGAAAAAAAAGATTGAGCTGAAATCATTGCACGATCAAGGCATTTAAAGATCCTATCAAGACTAGCTCTGAAATTACACCAAGTGTGCCAGAGGGAATGAGAATGGGGGTGACCAATATTGCGATCAATGAGCCCCAATTTATTACGCATGTAAAACCATGCCTCCCTTTCCCCAACAACCCATCTGAATGGCAGAATACCATCCTTATCGTACACCATCTCAACCATATTGAAATCCTCACATAGAAGCCAAGTGGAAACTGGCAATGATTCTGCAATCCAATGTGAAAGCAAGGAGCGTTCGACAACATCATTAGAGGCATAAACATTAATAATCCCAAAAGAGTGATTATTAATATTGAGAAGGATCCAAACAAGTCGATGTGTGGGGTCAGACCTATGATCAACAACACAAGAGTTCCACCTAGGAGACAAAATAATGGCAACTCCACCACACCCAACATCATGATCTGTACAAAACATATGGTTGGTTGGCCAAATAGAGCGACACGTTGAAGCAAGCAAAAAACCAAAAAATTTAACTTCTTGGAGACAAAGCACTTCAATACCATTATACTTCTGCAAAGTATCCTGAATAGAATAATTTTTGGAGAGGTCTGTCATACCTCGAACATTCAAGAGAGGAAATTCATGGGTGAAACTCCCCCATATCGTCGAAGTCCGGTTCCACCTCATTCAGGGTAGAGAAACAATTCTACAAAAATTTAGGTGGAACTGACCCGATTTGAATAGACAGAGAATAAATTCTTCTTTTCTCTTGCACATATTCTCCTTCCTCTAATGGCGGTGAAGGACTACAAGACCAATGTTGATCTCCTATCATAGGAGGGGATATTTTCGGTTGCATCATTATAACAGCAACAGGCTGAGGCGTAGCTTTCGGCCTGGGTCGTGTCGTCGAATTATCAGGTCTTGTCGAGGCCTCTTTCTCCTTCGTTGGAGGGTTTGAAACAACCTTAGAAAGCTTGAGGTCTTTGGGAACTGACCCAGAGCCATTGGCTTTGTTCTTACAATTTTTAACCGTGGTCCATTTTTCATCAGCTTTGGGCTTTTCAGAGTCTCATGGTGGAGAAGGAGTATGAGGCACTACCAGAGGGTAGTCCTTGATCTTGTGTTCCGCAGACTGACATCTATAGCACGTGTTCAACAAATTAAAGTAAGTAAATTTATGGGTATGCCAGAAATTCCCTATTTTAATATCAATGGACTCTTTCAAATCTTGAGAAAGTTCCACTTCAACACATACCCATTTTTGGGGATGGGCCTAGAAAAATCTATCAGGCTCAATGCAAATAACCTTCCCTAGAAAGGAAGCAATATGACTCAAAAATGGCACACAAGGCAAGGGTAAACCTGGGAACTCAATCTAGACTAGGACCCACAACTTGGTGTCATCTGAGATAGCGAAATCCTAGGTCCACGACTAGAAAACCAACAAAGAAGACCCGACATACCAAGGACCATGCTCCAGGATTTCTTGGACATGACTGACCTCCACAAAGTGAAAAAGAAAAAAACCCTTGGTTAAATTTTGGACCATATCAAGGCGCACCCCATGAGGGACTCAAGCCTTACTAACCCATTCTTTGAGCACACTTTCATGGGGATTCCTCCCAAAAAAATATCCGACAAGGGTATGCTTTTCAAGACATTGACAAGCAGAATCAAATTCAGGCAAAGGAAAAATGACATCAGCCGGGGAGTTAAAAGACTTACCTCGTGGAACACTTTCGAAACAATTTTTTGAGGTTTTTTACTCAGTGGAGGATCCATTGAGCAAATTCGTCGAACCGCCAACACTAGCATGAATTGTTGGGTTAGAGCCGATTGAAGGCATATTAAAACAACAAAAAAACTACCTTAAATGCGGCCGTACACACAGGAAAAGAAGTAATTCCTATGTAGAGAGTGCAGTATGACGCAAGAGCGGCCAAGAATGACCACAGACTCAAGAAAACCCTAGCATAGCTCATACACCTTCTCCCCCTTTCTCTTTTTTCTCTTTCTTGTCTTTTAGTTTAGGGGAATGTATAAGTTGACATTTACATATGAACATTTAATTTCATATACTTTAACTTATATTTCATATATATAGTTTCAAGAT
Organism: Sequoiadendron giganteum; assembly: GCA_007115665.2. Lineage (NCBI taxonomy): Eukaryota > Viridiplantae > Streptophyta > Pinopsida > Cupressales > Cupressaceae > Sequoiadendron > Sequoiadendron giganteum. The sequence continues at coordinate 436,294,628 of CM021107.1, read as the reverse complement.
GTTCGACAATGGTTTCAGATCTCTAGGAGTTATAATGAAAATTCTAATTTTTTGAAAGATATTATAATTTGTTAGACTTAGTCAAATTTCAATAATCAACATGTCAAATTTTAGTAATCCGAAGGTCAAATTTCATCAGCAAGTTGTATCATATTTCTCACTCACTCTCTCCTTCCCTCTCTACTATTTATCTCTCCTCTCCCTCCCTCCCCCTCTCGCCCTTCCTCCCTCTCTCCCCTCTCTTTCTCTATCTCTCTCTCTCTCACACACACACACCTTTATCTCCTCCCTACCCCTCCCTCCCTCCCTCCCATCTCTACTTCTCTATATCTATCCTCTCTACCTCTCCTTCCCTCTCTACTTATCTTTATCTCCTCTCCTCTCTCTCTCTCTCCCTCTCTTTCCCCTCTTTATCTCACTCTCTCCTCTCTATCTCACCATTCTCTATATCCCTCCCTCTCCCTCTCCCTCTCTCCTTCTCACTATCTCACCACTCTCTCTCTCTCAAACCTCTATCTCCCTCCCTCTCTCCCTCCCTCTCTCTCTACTTATCTTTATCTCCCCTCCACCTCCTATGTATCTCTCTCCCTCTCTTCCCCCCTCTTTCTCTCTCACTATATCCTCTCTATCTCACCTCCCTCTCTCCACCTTTCTAGTTATCTTTATCTCATATTTCCCTCTCTCTACCTACCTCTCCCTCCATCACTCTATATGTGTCTCTTTGTCTCTCTATCTCACCTATGTCTCCCTCTCTACCTCTTTCCCTCTCTTCTATATCTCTTGCTCTCTCTCTCACTCTCTCCTCTCTACCTCACCATTATCTCTCTCTCTCTCTCTCTCTCTCTCTCTCTCTCTCTCTCTCTCTCTCTCTCTCTCTCTCTCTCTCTCTCTCTCTCTCTCTCCATCCCCCTCTTTCCCCTCTTTCTCTCTCTCCTCTCTATCTCACCATTCTCTCTCTTTTCCCCTCCCACCTTCACCTTATTCTCTCTCCCTCTCTACTCTCTATCCTTAATCTCCCCCCCTCTCTCTTCTCCTATGATGGTTGAGGGTTTATGGATAATGTTCAAGGTTGAGGATATAAGGTCAAGTATATATGGTATAAGGATTAGGGTTTAGGATATTGGGTAAAAGTTTGAGTATATAGGGTATAGGGATGAGGGTTTAGGGTATAGGGTTATGTGTATAGGGTATAAGGATTAGGGTTTATAATATTGGGTATAGGGTTGAGGGTATTGGGATTAGGTTACAATGTTGAATGTAGGGTTTAGGGTTTAAGTATAGGGTTGAGGGTTGAGGGTTGAGGAATAATGTTCAAGTTTTAGGGTATAAGGTTAAGGGTATAGGGTATAGGGATGAGGGTTGAGGGTGTAGGGTTTAGAGTTTAAGGTATAGGGTTTAAGGTTGAGGGTATAGGGTTAAGTGTACATGGTATAGAGATTAAGGTTTAGGATATTGGGTATAGGGTTGAGGGTTGAGGGATGCAGGATAATGTTTAGGGTGTAAGGTTAAGCATATAGGGTATAGGATTAGGGTTTATGATATTGGGTATAGGTTTTAATTATAGAGTTGAGGGATAATGTTCAAGATTTAGGGTATAATGTTGAGGGTATAGGGTATAGGGATGAGGGTTGAAGGTATAGGTTTTAAGGTTGAGGGTATAGGGTTAAGTGTATAGGGTGTAGGTATTAGGGTTTAGGATATTTGATATAGGGTTGAGGGTATTAGGTTTAGGGTTTAAGTATAGGGTTGAGGGGTAAGGGTATAGGGTATAGGGATGAGGGTTAAGGGTGCATGGTTTAGGGTTTAGGGTTTAAGTATAGGGTTGGCAGTTGAGGGATAATGTTCAGGGTTAAGTGTATAGGGTATAGGGATTAGGGTTTAGGATATTAGGTATAGGGTTATGGTTATAAGGTATATGTTTAAGGGTTGAGATCATAGGGTTTAGGGTTTAATTATAGGGTTGAGGGACAATTTTTAGGGTATAGGGTATAAGGTTGAGGGTATAGGGTATAGGGATGAGGGTTGAGGGTTTAAGGTTTAGGGTTTGAGGGTATAGGGTTAAGTGTAAGGTTGGGATATTGAGAGAGAGAGAGGGGAGGAGGAAGGAGGGAGAGAGAGAGAGAGAAACAAAGAGGGAAGGAGGAATGTTGGGAGATTGAGAGAGAGGGAGAGAGAGGGAAAGAGAGGTTAATAGAGAGAGATAGAGGGAAGGAGGGAGGGAGAGGTAGAGATGAAGAGAGAGTGGGATAAAGAGAATTATATAAGGAGAGATAGGTGAAAGAGGGAGGGGGAAGTAGAGAGAGATGGGAGAAGGAGGAAGGTTAGGAGATAGAGAGAGAGAGAGAGAGAGAGAGAGAGAGCGGGGGGGGAGAGAGAATGGTGAGATAGAGAGTAGAGAGTGAGAGAAAGATGGGGGAGGGAGAGAGAGATTGGGAGAGAGAGGGAGAGAGAGAGGGAAGGAGGGAGGGAGAGGTAGAGATGGAGAGAAATAGGTATATAGGGAAGGAGAGATAAATGGGGGATGATGGAGGAAGAAGTAGAGAGAGAGGTGAGATAGAGAGAAGTATAAAGGGAAGGAGAGAAACAAAGAGGATGGAGATAAAGAGAAGCAAAGATGGAAGGAGAGAGAGTGAAAGAGAAGTATAGAGCATAAGGGATAAAAAATGAGTGAGATGGAGAGATAAATATGATACAACTTTCTAATTAATGAAATTTGACCTCTTGATTACTAAAACTTGACATGTTGATTACTTAAATTTGACTGTCTGAAAAATTATAAGATCTTCCAAAAGCTAGAATTTGCATTATAACTCCTAGAGATTTGAAACCACTCTTAAACATCTTGAAACTATATACATGAAATATAACTTAAAGTATAAGAAATTAAATGTCCATATGTAAATTTCAACCTATAACTTAAATGTTTATTTCATGTATATAGTTTCCCTAAAACATAAGGACAAGAAAGAGAAAAAAAGAAGGATTTTTTTGCAATACAGACCATAACCAAAGTAGGTTATAATGCGCTCACATTTTTTCAATGCATTCAGAAAACACAAGAATATTTTGTTATAACATGCTCGTGTTTTCACTATTTTGGGAAAGTGACCACTTTTTGGCCCCCCATCTTTGTACACTTACCCCTACTCCTTTATCTCTCCCTTTCTCTATGTCTCTCTATATATCACTTCCTATTCATAGTTATCTCTCCCTCTCTCATTCTCTACCTCTCTATATATTTGTCTCTTCCACCTATATGTCTCTCTCCTCCCTCTCCTCTCCATATCCCTATCCATCTCCTTTTCCATATTCATCCCTATCTTCCTCTCTATCTCTATCCCCTATCTCTATTCTTTACCCCTCTCTCTCGCTCTTCCCCCATCTATCTCTACCTCTTTATATCCCTATATCTCCCTCTCTCTCCCTCTCTCCCTATTACAAACATAACATGAGCCTAGTGATAATGGAGTAATATTATCTTCTTGATTCAGATTTTTTGTTTTTGTTGTGTCTAGATCCCATGTAACTAGATGCATAGTTGATTTTAATACATCACTTCTCCATTGAGACCTTTTTTCACAAACAATAACATTTACTAAATGACCTATCAATTGACCTCATGTACTACAAAAGTATATGTAAAAAATATACCAATTTTTTCTTGATTGGCCTTCCACACATCTTCAACATACCCATTGCACTCCAAGGTGCAATTGCTAGTTTAAAATGTAGTTGATTTACAAACTTTTAACTTTAATGTGAGCTTCAAGGCATGTCATCCTTAAATGTAAGCTTCAAATTAGGTTTCTCTTCTTGTTCATCCAGTTTTGATCATTTAATTTCCTTTTTTAAATATTTGTATTCATCTTCTTGCATGTAGTTTCCAAAACCTATATGATATTGAATGACTCAATAGTAACTAAGAATCCAATATCATCAAGTGCATTCCTATAGAGTATCTTGGATATTTTAATGGTAAAAATTGCATTTGATTGTGGAGCACCAATCTAGGAGACTAGGATGTACAAGGATCATGTCCAAGAAGACTAATGAAAACTCACAAAGCACATGTTATGTACAACACATGCAACAAGAGAAATTAAAATTTATTTTGATGCAAGATGGCTTGCAGATATACACAAACTCACTTGTAGCAACATACTCTCAGCAACAAAAAGTGTGATAGGTGACCCTTTACTCACCTCCCACACAAAAATAGGAACCCATAAGTTATACAAGCAAGCAACACATAATGGAAAACCCAACCTTTATGTGCATAGAGAAATCACATACAACATTTGGAATGATATTAACACATTTTTATCCTCATGTTAATTCAAAATACAACCTAGATTACAACATTTACATTGACTAAAAGCATAAAATCTGGGTTTTGTATCTTCCCTTGTTCTCAATGTCTCCTAATTTGGAAAAGAGAAACAAACACTTAAAAATGTGTAACCTTCACTCTTCCTCCACATATGAGAACAAAATGATATTTCCTAGCTTTTCTTCCTATTTTAATTTCTCTAACCTCTCTTCTAATATATTTTGTATTCCCACATACAATACCTATTCTCTTGATTTTCCCTTAATTTTCCTTTTTTATGTAGTTTTTCTCCTTCTCTTTCAAGGAAAAATGTCTGTTCCTTAAGAATTAGCTTCAGGGTGGTGTTGGAAATAAGTCACAGTTGGATTGATGATAGGTTAGCCAAAGAGGGGTTGGTAGCTCACTTGGTAAAACACTCTATAGAAAATGGAAGGTCTTATTTTTAAGTTCTAATTAGTCCATATGAGTTGTAGCTCAATATGTGGTATTAGAGCTAGGATAGGAGCCTCAAAAATTTGTAATGTGGCTTAATGGGGGTGTTGGAAATAATCCACGACTAAACTGACAATGGACTAATCAAAGGGGGCTAGTTGTTCAATCAACAAAGCATTTTGATAGCAAACGAAAGGTCTTAAGTTTGAGTAATAGTTGGTCCATATGAACTATAGCTCAAAAAACCATGATAGTGATGATCACAATCCTTGTAATAGACATAAACTAACACATAGCAATCTCACCCTAGAGATGACATGAATTTAGAACAACTTTCTCAGTTTTAGATTAGTCATGTTTTAACATCTTTTGCTAAAGAACACAAATTAATTCATCAATATAAAAAATGCAACCATTAAATTTGGAACCTCATATATAAGATTTTTGAATTATTTTTATCATTTATAATGCATATAGTAGTGCAATGTCTATATCAAATAGGTATTTATAATAAACTCATAATAATAATTTAAATCTTTATATCAAATAGGTATTTATAATAAACTTGTAATAATAATTTAAATCTTTAAATTAAAGAAAGTTACTATAGACATCTAAATTTGATCACTTCCACATGATCAAAATCGTCTACTCTATCCATCTATGTCATTAATAGTGATTAAATAATTTATTTAATCATTATTTCATTTTCTGCCTAAGGTTCCTAAAGTATGTAATTGAATAAATTAAATACTTTACCTTACACCTTTTCTTCTCTAAATTAAATAAATAAGACAATTTATTTAATTTAGTCATTTGACCTATTTGGATTAAAACCAATTTTTAATCCCTATTTTTCTCTCTCCTTGTCACATTCTCCATAATCCTCTTTTAATCCAGATTAAATTAATTAATCTGTGATTATGATGTGCACCACTTAATCAAGATTAGTCTCACATCCTCCATAATCTCCCACTTGTCTCTAATCTCTCATTAATTATCATAATCTTGTGTTTGCACAACCTTAATCAAAATCATTAACCACATTTGGCATACCTTTTTTGGTCAACCTTTCCACTTGCTTTTCTTGTCCTTGACTCTCTTTCCCATGTGAATTTTTAATTCACATTTATTCACCCAAGGCTCCCCTCTTCCCCATGTGAATTTTTAATTCACTTTTATCTTTCCAAGGTCTACCCTATCCCCATGCAAGCTCTAGAAGAATTGACTTGTCACTTTACATGTGCCAAGGACTTCTAGAACCTTGGACTTGTCACATCACCCACATGTGACAAATCTCCAGCTTTTTGGAGACTCTCTTTTATCCAATAGACTCTCCTAAGAATGTGAATTTTTAATTCACATTTATTTCTCCAACCACTTCCCCTTTTCCCATGGAGATTTTTGAGGAATTCTAAAATTCCTCAAATGTCTCTTTCATGCTCATTTGGGGACAAAAAGTTCTTTTTTGAGGAAATCTTCCCATCCCCCACGATACCTACAAGGTACTTGTCCTTCATCCACCTCATGTACTTCTCTTCCACCTCATTTCCACATCACCCCACCCTAATCCATTTCACATTCCACGTGTCAAGATGTGAGGGCCTGTGAGTCCTCAACTCACCATAGCCCTTCATCTTGGCTTTGTTGGATCAATCTTAACCGTTGAATTTTCTAGAGAATTCCAATTATCCTATAAATACCCCCTCATTTCTCTCATTTTAGGAATCAATCTTTTGCTATCAAAACTCTTACAAAATTGTCATTTGAGCTCTCATCCTCCGTAGCACTTAGCATCTCACCACTACCATATCTCCATCCATCTTGCATATCACTCTGCATGTTAATTTAGCTTGTCATCCAAGGAGCACACAAATCTTCAAAGATCAAGGGCCAACCAAGGAAGAAGCAGCATGAAGGTATAATTAATCAATTTATTTCATCTTATTTTCATGTTCATCATTTCTTATGCTAATCATTGAGGTGTCCTCTTTTATGTTATTTATTTGTATTGCATCATTAGTTGTTTAGCATAGCATTTTAGGACATAGCATTTTAGGAGCTCACAGTTACCTTTAAAAAATTTAAATATATAAATATGCATGCAATAATTTATATCTTCAATAATCTAAAGTTTATCTTTAGAATTTTTGTAAATATATTATTATTCAATAATTTTAATTTTAAGTTATCTTCACAATTTTTTAAATATAATCTGTATGTAAAAATTTCCATCTTTAGTTATATTTTTTATTAAATAGTATACATGTTAGGTTCTATTTAAATCTCAAATAAAATATAATTTTAAATTAAAGAAGATTATTTATGTAACAAATTATATCTTCAATAAAAAAATAGTATATAATTCTTCTATTTAAATCTCAAATAAAAGATAATTTTAAAATAAATGTATATATATTAAATAGTTGCATGTTACTTATGCTTAAATAATTAGCTCACAAATTAAAATAGTAATTTGAAAAAAAATACAAATCTTTAGATTCACCTTCATAATATTTTTAGAAAAGTTTGAATCTACATAACATCATATTTCACAAAATGTGTATTTATGTAATTCAAGATAAAAATAAATAAAGAGGGGTACTTGGCCAAAATTAAAATTAGAATAGCAATTTGAAAAGAAAAAAATACAAACCTTTAGATTCATCTTCATAATATTTTTAGAAAATTTTGAATCTACATAACAACATATTTCACAATATGTGTATTCATGCAGCTCAAGGTAGGAAAATAAAGAGGGCAGCCAGTCAAAATTTGAATTGAAATTTTGACAAGGCAAGGGTTAAGTATATGATTGTAGAGTTAACCATACAACTATGCAAATGATGCTAGGTGGGTATATAATTGCATTTGGTTGTATAATTTTTATATCTAGGTATGTGTATGGATAAGTGTATTGGAGTATGTGTGTATAAGTATAAGGTGGGGGTGAAAATTTCAAGAATACGTGTGTATAGGAATGGGTAAAGTTCAGACGAATGATAGCATCGAACAAGATTATATCATTTATCAAAATATAAATGTCTCAAAATGAGCACAAAACTACATGGGAAATCACATGTGTGTCCAATTTTTATCATTTCAATTATATATACCTGCAAATATAGGTAGGTAAATTGATATAAAAGTGGATCACATCCTTAAAAAAAGTGTCTAATAATATATTAGAGTAGTTAACTTTATAATGGTGAAAATTGCACACAATGTTCTTTTCTTCTTTGTTTTGGTTTTACTTTGGTGCGATTATTCTTTATGTGATCATAAGTATTCAAGTGTGGATTTTCTTAAAAGTTGACAGAAATATCAAGATATAGTATGTTTCAACTATACACAGTCTTAGAAACAAGTTCTAATCTTCTATTATCAATATTTTCACCTTGATCCAATTTCACAATTTTTAAATTTGACCAAAGTCAAATGTGCAAGTGACCTCAACACTTTTGAAATTTGAATTCAAATCTAAGGACAACCTAATAATTTTACAAATCAAAAGAAAAAAATTGTTTTATAAATTTAGAGGCCTTTCTTTCAACATTTTATTATTATTGTATAATTATTATTTTACTATAGGATTCTTAATGTGGGGTGCGTTATTTTCCCTCACATTATTCAAACCCCTCTTCTCTTCCACCACTTGAAGGTTCCCTCTTAGGTTTTTGTGTTATATTTTTTAAATACCTAAGTTTTATAGATATGAGAGTATTCATAATAATTATAATTTAATCATGAGTCTATTGAGACTATCTTCATTAATTTGATTACAAATTTTCATTTGTTGTTGATTGGAATATATTTTTCCCATCAAATTTTTCAAACCATTCACACCAAGATTAACGTTTATATTCATTTGCATAGGGTGCCTTCCCTTTCTTCATTAAACCCTCAATCAACCTTTGTCACTCCTGCTCTCAAGTTCCCACACCCCTTCCTTTTATGGGTGACCACCCTATACCTTCTACTGGTTTATCACCCTCTCACACTCCTTCCTTAATACTATCGATTCATCTCAACCTACCTCTTCTCTCATCCCTACCACTAACACCATCAATTTTGTCACATTCCCTAGGTCAAACACTTTCCACAGTGGATGCCTACAAGAAAAATAAATAAATAAAATTAAAATCTCATTCAGAGAGGATGATGGAGAGGAGATTTAAGCACAAGCATGGGCACGGATATAGGAATTAAAAAGATTAGAAGTATTGGTGGTGTGAAAATTCTATTGCAGTTACTGATTATTAATCTCCTATCTATATAGATTATTTGATTTCCAAAAATTAATTCACAACAAATATTGAAAAATAATACAATTGCAACTTCACAAATAAAACCAAAGGAATATTGGGGCGGGGGTCCTAGCTCGATTGGCTAAAGCATCCTGTTACAGGAAAGAGGTCACGAGGTCTAGTCTTCCCCCAAACCCGTGGTACCAGAGGGCATGTCGCGCTAGCGCCACCGGTCACGTGAAAATTTTTTTTACTAGGCACATTGCAGTTTATAAGGGGATGGATACCCGACTGATTCCTGCAGTCTAAAAAAAAAAAAACCAAAGGAATATAGAAGAAAACATGCAAAATAATAAACACAATTTTTTTTTGACAAATTGTCCTTGGAAAAACCTCAGAGGGAAAACCAATTATGCAAAAGGAATTTTATTAAACTTCAGAAAATCAAGAGATACCTAAAATGCTTGCCTCTTACTGGTAGAGCTCTGACAATATTTTTCTCTGAAAAATTATTCCCTCAATTTCTCCTGCTCAAATTCCATAGTTGTTGCCTCCAATGCTATCACTGTGCCCTTGCTATCATTGCAAAACTATTTTCTCTCACTGCAAATTTATTTTCTCTCACTGAAAATTTATTTGTTGTCACTGCAAATCTTTCTCAAATGTGTATGTGTTCTCCAAATTCCCATTGATCCCATTTTATACTATTCTCATTGAAAAACTAATGGCCATGATTTACTCTCAATCAGTGGCTAAGATTAATTAGACTCTAACAAACCCTAACTATCTGGTTTCTAGAAGTCTCTAAAGGAATCAATTAATTAATTAATTAATTATCTCTAACTAACTCCTTTCTAGAAGTTTCCAAAAAATCAATTAATTAAATAATATTTCTTGGGCTTGGAGACACCTGTCCAAGCTACCTAAATTAAAACTCCCTCTTACCGAGGAAGGTGTTTTGCATGACACCCAACATATCTTTGAAGAAGATGAATTTCGTCTTCCCTAATGCCTTTGTCAAAATGTCTGCTACGCATTGATCTGTAGGTGTATATTGTAGCTGAACAATCCCCTATTGTACACAATCCCTGATGAAGTGATACTTGATATCTATATTCTTAGACCTATCATGAAATACCGAATTCTCAGACAACCTGATGCAACTCTGATTGTCGCAATGTATCACTGTAGTCTCAACCCTCTGACCAAACAAGGCTACTAGAAACTTTTGAAGCCATATCGCTTCACACGTTGACATGCTAGCTGCTATGTATTTTTCCTCTGCATAACTCAGAGCCATGGACTTCTGCTTCTTGTTGTACCAAGAGTCAACTCCTAATCCCAAGCTGAAGCAACACCTTGAATTATTTTTCCTATCTGTTGTACTGCCTATCCAATTTTCATCAGTATGGCCTATCAACTTGATACCATCACCTCAAGCATATTTGATCCCATACTCGATTGTACCACACAAATACCACAACACATGCTTTGCTGCTATCCAATGCACTCTCTTTAGATCAACTATGAACGAACTAAGAGAGTTTACTACAAAGGATATATCTGGCTTAGTGTTGACCAAATACATGAGAGACCCAATCAACTATCTACATAAGGTGGGGTCTACATCCTTCTCCCTGGATGTGTCTACCTTTTTCCAATTTTTTATCATAGGTGTAGACATGGCTCTGCAATCCTCCATCTCAAACCTCCTCAAGATTTCGATGCAGTATTTCCCTTGTCCAAGGAAAATATCTCCATCTGTATGACATACCTCCATGCCTAGAAAGTAGTGCATAAGCCCCAAATCCTTCATCTTGAACTCTTCTGCAAGGTCCCTCTTGCACTCCTCTATGAGCCCCAGTGAACCTATTAAAAACAACTCATCCACATATAGAACAAGAATGAGAACCTCATTCCCAACCACCAAGTAGTATAGGTTAGCATCCACCTCACTCTTCACAAATCCCATTCCCTGCAAGTATCCATCAATGTGCTCATACCATGCCCTAGGAGCCTACTTGAGTCTGTACAAAGCTCTCTTCAATCTGCACACATGGGTTTCATTGATGTGTGCTACAAAGCCCTCTGGTTGTTCTATGTATACCTCCTCTATCAATTCACCATTAATAAATGTCATCTTGACATCCATTTAATGGATTTTCCATCCCATTTGTGTTGTAAGTGAGATCATGTCTCGTAAAGTAGTATACCTAGCCACTGGAGTGAATTGATCCTCATAGTCTATTCCCTCTTTCTAAGAGAACCCCTTGGCCACAAATCTTGCCTTGTATTTCTCGATGCTACCATCTGCACCGTGCGTGATCTTATAGATCCAATGAGATCCAACCACTACCCTATCTGTCAGTCTAGGCACAACCTCCCACACATCATTCTACACTGTTGAGGTATATTCCTCAACCATCACATCTTGCCACACCTACTATTGTGCGGCCTCTTGATAGCTAGAAGGCTCACTATCTACCAACTAACTAACTAATTCCATGTAGTCATTACACCTAGATAGTTGTCTTCGTTTTCTACTACTCGTCCTAGGAGCTCCCACAAACTCTTGAGTATCCCTATGTGTTTGTTGGTTCCTACTGCTAACTATAGAGGATGGAATATCAACCTCCATGTCTTCTTGATGCATCTCTTGTATTTGTTGCATCTATTGCTCCATACTCTATGAACTCTCAACACGTGAGCCTGTTCTTGTACTAGTAACTGTACTCAAGCTTTGTTGCCCCTGATTTGATTGCACGATCCTTGGAGCTTATGTTGGCTGCTCACTTTGATCATTTACTAACAAAACTCTGGACCTCCTAAATGCCTTGTCCTCCATGAACTTGACATCATGCCTAACTATAATCCTCTTGGCCCCTGGAATAAATATCCAATATGCCTTTGAGGTTTCACTGCACCCCACAAAGTACCCTCTCTCTGTAGCCTGATCTAACTTAGAATGTGTAGCCCCTAGAATGTGACAATATGCCAAACTCCCAAATATCTTGAAGTGGCTGACATCTGGCTTCTTCCCTATGAATGCATTTGGTGTCATCTTTCCCAATACTTTATGTGGAACCTGGTTCTGTATGTATACTACTGTACTGCATACCTCTTCCCATAAGTAGTGTGGCATATCCTAGCCATACATCATAGCCCTTGTTGCCTCTGATATAGACCAATTCTTCCCCTCAACAACCCCATTCTATTGTGGGTTGTAAGGAGCAGTCCATTCTCTCTTGATTCCTTCCCTGGTATAGAACTCCTGGAACTCTTTCCCTTTGTACTCACCTCCATTGTTTGACCGAAGAAACTTTATCATCCTACCTGTTGAATTCTCCACAAGAACTTTAAACTCTTTGAGATTACTAAAAACCTCATCCTTGGTCTTCAAGAAGTATATCTAGGTCTTCCTAGAGAAATCATCAATAAAAGTAACAAATTAATCGTATCCTCTGAGAGACTTCATTTACATTGGTCCACATATATTTGAATATACTAGATCAAGAACACCCTTGGATCTAGTGTCACTCCTTGGAAAAGATGTTTGCACAAACTTCCCCAAACACATCTCTTACATACATCATCATGCTCTGTGCTCACCTCTGGAACACCTATCACTATCTCTCGAATCAATTTTAGTGCTCCATGATGTATATGGCCCATCCTCCTATTCCATAGATCTCCTTGATCTCTAGAATTACTGTTGATCATTAGTGACTTATGAGTATCAAACTACAACCTATAAAGTTAGTCACTCCTAACTCCAATAGCTATGGGTGATTTCCAATCCTTATGCTTGATTAACACATTTTACAAACTAAAGAGTACATTGTATCCTTTATCTTGAAGGATAGATACAAAAATTAGGTTCATACCCAAGCCTGGCACATGCAACACATCATGAATGGAAATCAACTTGCCATTCTCCCTCTGAAATAGAACAATCCCTTTCCCAGCTGGATTGAGCTTGGACATGTTCCCCATAGAAATCTAGATTTTGATATCCTCCTCCTTATAAATGGAGAAGTACTCTCTAAATCCTATCATATGAAATGACACCCCACTGTCTATATACCAAAAACCCTATGAGGTTGAGCTAACCATACAAGCTATGAGTGAAAAATAATCCTCCATTCTACTAGAGAGCTCATTTGCACTTGTTGAAGTTGCCATCTACTTCTTTCCTTTCTTTTTGTTCTTCTTCCTTTGCAGACAATCGTTGACATAGTGGCCAAACTCATGAAATCCATAGCACTTGATCTTAGACAAGTCCTTCTTCTTCTCAACTTTTGGATTTGATACTTTGCTAGACCCCTTCTTTGATTTCCCTTTTCCAGCTAGGGCAACGTTTTCCTGTTCTACCTCACTTTTCTGACTCTTACTACTAGTCCCACTGACAAGACTTAGTCTAATCTCCTCTTGAGTGAAGTCACTCCATAGTCGATCCCAACTCGGTAGGGTGTCTCATCCATTAGTAAATTGAACAAAGGTATCCCACTACTTAGTAAACCCATTTAGGGCTATTTGCACTAGCTCGTCATCATCTGGTTTATCTCCAACAACTGCCAACTCATCCTTGACAAGTCTAAGTCTGGTGAGGTAACTTGTAATATCTTATCCCTTGTTCATCTGGGTATTCCTCAACTTTTCTCTAAGAATCAACTTCCTATTAGTGGTAGCATTTTGGTACAAATTTAGAATGGAATCCCACATCTTCTTCGTTGTATCTAACTCTATGATATGTGGAACAATATGATCCTTAACACCATCAAGAATCAGCCTCCTCGCCTTGGCATCTTCCTTCTTATATGCTAAGAGTTGTGTTGAATTTGTAGGTACAACTACAACATTGGTCACATATTCCTTGATACAATTCTCTTCCAGCAATAAATAAATTTTGGCTTTCTAGACACCAAAATTTGAGGCTCCATCCAATATGTCTTGATCTCTTAAACCTGTTGAGGCCATCTCAAAAAATAAAATAATAATAATGATTTTGAAGAGGTAGAACTGGGTTTTATAAACCATTGATTTTTCCTTCATGTGCCTGTGTTGAGCCCTTTCTACCCTCATATATGCTCTGATACCATGTGAAAATTCTATTGGAGTTACTCATTATTAATCTCCTATCTATATAGATTATTTGATTGCCAAAACTTAATTCACAACAAATATTGAAAAATAATACAACTACAACTTCATAAATAAAACCACAAGAATAGAGAAGAAAACATGCAAAATAATAAACATAACATTTTTGGACAAATTGTCCTTGGAAAAACCTTGGAGGGAAAACCAGCACTGTAGATGAGGAATTTTATTAAACTTCAACAAATCAAGAGATACATAAACTGCTTACCTCTTTGGTAGAGCTCCGACAATATTCTTCTCCAAAAATTCTTCCCTTAGTTTCTCTTGCTGAAATTCCAAATTTGTTGCATCCAACACTATCACTACACCCTTGCTATCACTACAAAACTATTTTCTCTCACTGCAAATATTTCTCAAATGTGTATATTTTCTCCAAATGTCCATTGATCCCCTTTTATACTATTCTCATTGAAAAGCCATGGCCATGATTTAATCTTAATCAATGGATAAGATTAATTAGACGCTAACAAACCATAACTAACTAGTTTCTAGAAGTCTCTAAAGGAATCAATTAATTAATTATCTCTAACTAATTCCATTCTAGAAGTTTCCAGAAAAATCAATTAATTAAATAATATTTCTTGGGCTTGGAGACACTGGTCCAAGCTACCTAAATTAACACTCACTACATTAAAGATTGCATTCTCATGGAGTATTTTGATGGCAGGATATGCACAAATCGAATGGTTGAAAAAGGATTCAAAAGCTTCCAAGAAAATGGAACGATAAGCATAAAAGCCAAACTCCACAACCTTGGTTGCATCCTCCCTGCCTACACTAAAATGAGAGCTTTTGAATATATTATGGACATCCACCAAAGCATAAAGTATAGAGGAATTATTTCTTACATGTTGAAGAAGAGAGGAGAAACTCATATGGTTCACTCGTGGAAACTCACCTAGTTCAGTGACAAAGAGGATGATAGAGAATCAAGCTAGCTAAATATTTGAGGTTATTGTAAGAGGGTCTTTGCTAAGAAGAGAATATACAATAGAAGCCAACACACACAAAGAACAATTTTGAGTGTTCCTACTATGACCAGTCAGTGTGAGCTCAAGGCTACTTCGGGAAAAACTGCTTACAAAGCCACTCCGAAGAAAAAGGGCAAAGATGACAGGAAAGGCTTAATGGAGCCTATGGAAAAAGAGGGCAGAGAAAAAAATGTTGTGGGGAAGGATTCCAAGGGTGACACGATGGTGGAGGCGATGGTTATGACTAGCGGAGAGACCACAATTCAGAGGTCTGGGATATTGGCAAAAAAAACCACAGGTGGTGGTGGACTCAGAGGAGGAGCAACCAAGCAGTAAAGACTATAAGGAGGAGGAGATGTCTGAGGAGGAAGAGGAGGAAAATGTGAAAGGACCCCACACCATCCCTGACAACAATAAAGAACCGAAAGAGAACTCGACCTCCCAGTCCGTGCACCCGTAGGATGCTGAGCATGTTGAGGACTTGATGGTCGTTGATGAGGGAGAGGAGCGTCGTGTGCTAAAAGAGAAAATGAACAAGCTGGACAAGAGATTCAGGGGCCTGACCTGCTTCACTGTGAAGCTGGTCCACTTTTTCAGCAACACTCTGTCCATGGTGATTAAAGATGAGCTAGAGGGGAAGAATGCTAATGAGGATCGAGAGTGGGTTGGGGATAATTCTATGAACCTCCTATCAAAGAACTGGGATAATCTCAGTTAGCTGTTATTTTGTATGTGTTTTGGTGCTTCTACTATTAGTTTGTGGTCGGTGTACTATTTTTCGGTTGTTTCTATTTTTTGGCTAGCTTTTTTTTATACTTGGACTTGATCTATTTTGGCCCATGAGGCTCGATGTGTAAAGGGTACAACACCCTGTAAATGGTGCTTACTTTATCAAAAATAATTTTGAGTGTTCCATCTAAGAAGAAGTCAAGTGTGGGAAAATAAGGACAATCCAACCATGTCATAAGATTATATGAATACATCAAATGATTTTCAAAAAAGGGATGAACATAATGAATAGGAGAATTCTTTGAAACTAAAGAAGAGCAATTGGTTGGAGGTACCAAGTTGGAAGGAGTGGTTGATAGTCCATGGTTGATCAAGCTTGTATAGAGATATTTAATTTTTCTAAAATTTTCAGCATAGCATGAGGAGAGGACGATGTTGGAGGGCTTTCGAGTAGGCTAAAGACAAGAGTTTTGAAGTGGTGTGCAAAGAGAGAGATAATGGTTAAATGGAATAGGGAGACTAAGCATAGAGGAAACACTTACCACACTATTATGTAACAAACTATGGGAGGATGAAGCAAGCCAACTCCAAGTGAAGGTATGTTGAATAAGATACCTCTTCAAGTGAAATACTTGAGTCACAATATTTGCCAATTTTAGGTTAAACTCTTTTCTAAACTGGGTATGACTTCTCTTATATCTCTTTCTAAAATGTTGATTTGTTACTTCCAGTTGTAACCTTGTATTATACCTTGGGTTTATGGGATTTCGTATGGTAGTAAGGGAGGGTCATGGAATAAATTTGAAAATGTTCTTTTCATATCTGTAGATTGTTTTAAGTCATCCCATTGGTGCTTCTATTCATTGAAATAGATGCATGTCTTTCTCTACTCTTTGTGGATGAAAACTATTGCTAAGATTCAATCATCTTGTTGTATGCACCTTGAATTATCCATAGCTTTTAGGGGTACCTTATCTCCCTAGTTAAAAGGGTGTTATTCTTTTTCCTATCCATCTATGACAATAGTATACATACTCAACGCACATGCACATGCGCACACAAACACACACACATTCAACATATTTTGATTCGTACTTTGATAAAAACTAATAAAGTAGAGCTTTGACATTGTTTTGAAAAGAATTAGTTTGAAAAATCTGATATCTAAATTATCAAAGTGTGAAGCATAGAATACATCACAAACTTTTCATATTTTAAGAAATAAATTGGGTATGATAAGTAAATAACAAACATATTGCCTTATCACCATGATTTTATGGTCAAAAGCATTAAGATTTATATGATAGTTGTAAAGACAAGAGACTTTTTAATTATATTTTAGAAATAATAAGAACATATTAAATCTTGTTAAACCATAAAGTGGTAGTTACATGGTTGTTGTAGTTATGACTACTTGGGATCTGTATTAGAGGTAGCATAAATGGACTAAATGCATAAATATTTAATCTTTACAAACTAATATTTAAGGGATTTTTATGTCAAGGAAATCTTTTGGAAACATGTGATGGTTAGAAAGTTGAAAAGAGTGTAATGATGATTGTTATCTCTATATTTCTTTATTAAAAAGTGTTAGTCATGAGTTAAGTAATGAATTTTTTTTATTAGGTTGAATAACATAAATGTACAGGTCATTGCTCCATAAAAAATGTTTCAAGCGTATATGACCCAAGCATTAATATTCAAATAATATAGTTGAATGTTTTCATATTAGAAAATGTGTAATGATTATTCTTGGGGATGTTACTATTGCTAAAACAATATAAGTAGTGGAACACTTAAATATAGATAGCCATTTTGGCTAGTTGAATAGTTTAATTTCCTTTCCTTAAAATAAATCAAATGAAAACAACATAATGTGCTATGTCATATGACCATGTAGCTCTCTTCTAGTGTGATTTAGAAGTGTAGAAACATAAAAATGACCTACGCCTACAAGTTTTATTTCATCTCTTTCGTCCTAACATAATTATAACATTTTAATTATGTTTGTGGCCCACCTTTGAATATTAATTAAATATTTCATAATTATTTAATTAATTCATGTTCTTTTATTCTTCACGATTATTAAATAAATAGATCTTATTTATTTATTTAATGTGTCACTAATTATCTAATGTCTTCTCATAATTAAATAAACTTCTCAATTTATTTAATTAATCTCTACCATTTGTGTCTTCTTAATTATTAAATAAATATATTTTATTTATTTATTTAATATACCACTAATCCTTAAGTCTTCTCCAAGGAATCGATGCACATAATCAGTAAAGGATAGGCGAACAAAATAAAGCACAACTAAAGCATGGAGTTCTGCAAGGAATCGACGCACATAATTAGTAAAGGATAGGCCAACAAACTATCATAGAGTTAACGAAGATCAATGGTAACGTAAAGAAGAGGTGACTATTACGATAGGCAAGATGAACCCTAACAGGAATATCAACTAATAAGATTCTATAGATTTTTTATAAAATTTGCTAATAGAACTAGAGGAGTAAAGATGATTTAAAGGACGACAATCAGATCTCTACCAATTCTATCAGGCGCTATTCTAAGCTAAACATAATTGCAAGTAATCTAAAATTTTAAGAATTGCAACCAGCTACTGCATAGCCTTGAAGAGATGCACACAAGGACAAAATATAAATAAATATAAGTTCTCAAGTGGCATACAAGGAATCCCCGCAGTGATGGTTCATAAGGGACATAAGAACGCAAGATACCAGAATGAATTTAATCTTCTTTCCCCAGCCAACCATGAAAATGATATATCTAATAGAGTGGAAATATCAAATGCCTTATGCACAAAGACAAAAAAGTGACCAGGAAGAAATTCATACCGAACGAACAAGTGGGCTCAAACACAAATCAATATGCCCTACCAAGGGAAGAGATTAGAAAATAAAAATTACCAAGCCTAATATTTTTAACATTGGTCGCGACATAGAGAGGTTTATAGTGATAAAAATAGAAGGATAAAAAGATAGAACCATAGGTGCGGATCTAAGGTACAACAAAAAGGATAAATTCTAAAATACAACGACTAGCTACCTCACATCGCTTCCAATCAGAGAAGATAGGAATGACTAGTAGCGAATGCATGTGTGTTGCATGTTGCGTGTGAGTTAAACACCGAACGCGAAGATGTACAGAAGTGTATCTCTCACAACCATTCTTATTCTCAACATGAATAAGATATTGTATGCCGGTGAACAACAAAAGTGATAAAAGAAAAGAAACATAGCTATAAGATATACAGAACCAAGTAACCAGCATCACGCACAATGAGAGAAACAAGAACAAACCATTATCCACTACCGATACAAAACATGCCTTAAGCCATGCGGTACAGGGAAAGCATTTGGGGTGGAGATCGAACCAAAACTACAAATATTTCCAATCAAGCAGGATGATTATATGCTCGTCGAACAGAGTTATTCTAACACTTTTGTTATCAAGACAAAATACAAAAGACTTACAACACAGAAATAAAAATTATATCATGCCACCGACCTTACTAAGAATTAAAAACATCAAAAAATAAGGAGTGCATGTGGAATTTCAAGACAAGGCTACATAATATCTCAGAACAAAGTTTTCAACAAGACTTTTGGCAGGATTTCTTCAAAACGAACTTGAAATTTAAAAGAGGAAAACCTGAAACGCTTGCCGGAATCGAGCAATGGTAAAGCAAAACCTCAAAGTTCAATCCACCAAGCTTTTACAGTCCAAATACAACCTTCAATGCTAATTTTTTAGCTTTTCCCAAGACAAACCCCAGAAAAATACAAAAGACAGCTTTCCCACGAAAGCAATATTTTCTCTTTTTTCGAAATCCAATCCCCGTGCATAATGAATGAATGATCTTTCCTATTATATACTCTTTTCATAATTTTCAAAGAGAACAAAACTTTAACTCATCATTGAGCATGCAAAACATGCATCAGTTGAACTTTTACAACTTTATGATCAAAACGAGATATTTAACAACTTTAGATCACAACTCATTGTTATAATTTTTCGAAAACATCAACTTGCACAAATAAAATAATTCACAACTAATTACTCCTTTCGCAATAAGATATTTTAATAATTCATTTTAATTACTAATACACTAATAAAATGACTTTTCCCCAAATTAAACATTGCAATTAAACAACAAGTCAACATTACTATTTTCATTTAAACATTAAATAATTTAATTAACATTATGAAAACATAGCAACACAACAAAATGCAGTAATAACTAATGCATAAAAAATGAACGACAAGACATAAGGGTGACGATAGATACTCGTTCTTTTCAGAACAATGGTTCATGATAGAGGACAAGTCTATCTCCCATCGATGATTCCATTGGGTCATGACACACTCAGACCTGACAAGCAGGTGGAGTTGATGCCTGTACCTAAAAGTTGCATAACACTGCATGATTAATCCAACATGTATAAATATGAAAACACATCGTGAAGAAGAATTGCGATGTAGCAAGGCACTCACTGATGAGTACTGCTAAATTGTCTCCTTCACCAACTGATGTAAACATATAACTAACATAATATCATCATGCACAAAACAAAACAACATAAATAATCATCATAAAATGTCATCTCATGAAAGTAAACATCACAACATAAAATATAGTGTATCATTAACTGAGTTTCACAAATGGTCATATAAACCATGACATAAAGCATCAAAACAACATAATGTCAAAGATCTAATTGCTAACAATGTCTCAAAATAGCTAAAATAAAAGTGTCATCAGGAGGGTCACTACATCCTCCCCCCCTAGGGTGAGGCTTACCCCTGAAAGCCTACGAATAGATAAGGGTATTGTGAACCCCTGGTTTCATACCTACACATATAAGGCAAACAAGCACAATATTAGATCATATGCAAATTAAAAACAAGGATTCCCCATGAAATCCATTTACAAAACTTAAAATAGGAAAATGAAGAAAAGATGAACAAAGAAAACAATGAAATCTTAATTAAGCATGCAAACTCATGATCCCATGGGGGAGTTTTACCAATTGATGTGTCAAAATTAGCCCTTTCCCAACTCCTTTGTAAGCTTTGATGATTTGATCCACTTTGTTGGTTGAATTCTTGCATAACCTAGCTAAGAACTTGATAAAAATAGATGAAATGGCTATGCTTGAAGATGAAATTGAGTATAATAAGTTTACTCAAATTGTGGATGATAGAATGAGGGGTCTCTCATTTATAGATTTCCAAAATGGAAGAGAGAGTGAAAATAATGCAATGTGGGATCATTCAACATGCAATGGTCAAGTGTCACTTGTCAAGATGTGAATGGTTGAGGAATGAACACATTTTGGTCAATGTGCATGATAAATGCCATGAGATTCAAATTTGAAATTTGAATGTGACATGTTGGAGGGAGAAAGAAATGGAGTTAATGTCACTTGGCTCAATGCACAAGGACATGTAAAAGGAGTGAATGCTTTGTTGGAAGTACCCATCCACTTGGATTTTGAATTCAAATTTGAGGGAATATTCCTCCCTTACTCCATGTTGAGAGAAAATACGCATTTAAATAAATAAAAGTAATTAATTTATTGTGCAAGTTGCATTCTCTAGAGGATTTTAGTGATTGAGATTAAATTAATCAAGATTTGATTAATTTAATGAGAGATTAGGTGATTTGACCATTTTGACTTAGATTTTAGGATTGATTTAAATCAAAATGAGAGGAAAATGATTAAAGACTTAATTAAATAAAGATTTTATTTATTTAATTAAAGAGGGATGATGTTGGATTTAAACCAAATAAAGATTTATTTAATTTAAATGAGATGACTTTAACGATTTAATTAAAGAAAATGAATTATTTAATCAAATAGAGACATAGGGTAATTAAATCAAATTGGTTAATTTAATTAACAGGAGAGAATGACTTAATCAGATAAAAGGGGATTTATTTAATTAAGAGATGGAATATGATGGTTTTAATCAAATAAAGATTATTTAATTAAATTGATTAGTAAAGGAGATGATTTAGGATGAACTGACGTTAGTAAGATCAGGATCAGGTGCATGTATATTTTACGTGTCTACATTTTGCCCTTCTTTGAAGTAATGTACTTGTTGCATCGGTTCAAAGAAATAAACTGTTGTGATCAAAGTTCGAAATTTCTCGATTTTCCGAATGCCCCACTATTGCCCCAACAAGAAGGATTACGTTGGTATATTTCCCCCTCAAGAGATCGAGCATAAATTTTTGATTTTCTGATCGAGATCGCAATAAAATGCGAGAGGATTGGTTCTATTGATCAGAGGATGAAAGATAATTCTTTGATGTAGACAATTCTGATGATGTATAGACGGTCATCGGCCATGGGTAGCCTCATGTATATTTTGATACAACACACTAATTTTAGATAGAAATGTTAGTAAAGATAGAAGAATAAGATGATGAAAGGAGGATCCACAAGCCTACACTATGAATGATGTTGATTTGCTTACCAAGAGTTGGGATTTTCAAAGGGCCAATTTCTTTATGTTTGATAACACACATAGGTATGATGCATCAAGGTATAAAGGAATAGGATGGCATTGTACCTAGTGTGATGGAATTTGACTCGACAATCAGATAGGAGTATTCTTATTCACACTTGACATACAAAAACCTTACTAGGACGGACCTAACAAAGCAAGTATTCGCCAAGTTATTTTACAAGAACATCCAATAAGCACAATAGGTAAAAAAGATAATGATCATTGCCCCATTCCTTTCTCTCTAAACCTGTTTTGTTTAGGCATCATTGAGAGGTCCTTGGAATGAGCACAAAATAAGATAAGTCAAAAAGACATAGGTAAAGCAAACAAACAAGCCAATGTTCTTCATACCGCTAGCCAAAGATAAACTAAGGTGAGGTACCTGATGCTTATGTCCATCGTGGGAAGGATTAATCTTAGGACATGTAGTGATCAGGGTTTTGGTGAGACTGATTGGATGATAAGCTATTGATACTCTGAGCTGATCAACTTGCTTATTTGTTGACTTAGACTTAAGACTCTGATGATTAGGTGTTCACTTTTGAACCTGCTAAACTTGCTTCTGACTAACTCACCAAAGGATGACAGTGATGATTGATTTTATTATGAATGGTGATTATTGTGGGTGAAAGCGAGATGAGGCGGATGCACCATTTTGGATTTTTTAGATATTTTGAGGTTGTTTTTGGTATTTTGGATTTTTTCAAATTTTTTGGTATTTTCAGGATTTGTGAATGTTTTTGGATTTTGTGTCCAGGGGCCAATCAAGGATGGCCTTGCCTACGTTTAAGCTCAGAGATGACATTGTTCAAATGATAATTGACTTGATTGTTGATGAGATAGATGGTCAAACGGATTACCATTGTGATCGGCGTCTAAAGGACGGACCTAAAATGTGAAATATATGGGCAAACGGATTGCCATTGCGATGGACACCTAAAGGATAGACCTAAAATGTGAAATATATGGGCAAACGGATTTCCATTGCAACAGACGCCTAAAGGAAAAACCTAAAATTTCTTGGGGGATGATCAAAGATCAACCTTGCCTACGTTCAAGCTCAGAGACAACGTAGTTTGGCAAGATGACAAACTAAAAAGACTTAATGATGAATTTTTTGAAGACTTTTGAGATTTTTCCAATGTTTTCAGATTTTTGAGAGTTTTTTGAATGTTTTTTGGATTTTTGGCATGATTTTGATGATTTGGATATGGATATGTGATGATATCAGTGCTCTATTTTGGGATTTTGCTAAAAACCAAGCTTAATGTTGATCAATTGGGTTGATGGATTGATAGTTTGACTAAGTTTGTTAAGTCAAACAAAAGTGATAATGCACGTGTAAACTCTAGGAAATTGTGTTATCCTAGAGTAAACTCGTACACAAGAGGATAGTTTGGCTAGGTGTGTTAAGCCAAACAAGGTGATGTTGATTTTGATAATTTGACTAAGTGTGTTAAGTCAAATAAGATGATAATGCACTTGTAAACTCTAGGAAGTTGTGTTATCCTAGAGTAAACTCACGCACAAGAGGGTGGTTTGACTAAGTGTGTTAAGTCAAACAAGGTGATAATTGATTGGATTCGATTGATCAAGATTGATGAAGCTTGATTTGGAACAAAATTGTTTTGATGATTTGATGTGATGTTGAAGTACACATTAGATGCAACTGATATTGATTGTTCAGATTGATGTTTGACGAAAGATAAAGCTTGATAAGGATCATCTTCCTGTCAAAATATGCCATGGGCTAGTGATTTGGCATTTTGGCTCACAAATGTTTTGACCAATTTGATTTCCCATTTTCCAATTTCAGATCACCACATAAGTTGGATGATATATATCAAGGTTTATTCCCGAAGGAAGATGTAAATATTTTCCCCTAGTGTCTAGCAATGTATGGAATTCCATGGATGGATTCTTGGATATATGGATGGATGGATGGATATGGTAAGCATGCAAAGGATGTCAAGGATTATCTTGTGATAAGATAATTCGTTCAAACAAAGGATGCTCATTTGGATAATGCTTCAAGGCTCAGATAACATTGGGTAGGATAGGATCAATGAAAATGACCCCTGTCAAGATGTTTACCATAAACAATTGTTAAGTGTGTGCCAAAATTTTATCAAGATCAAGGTAAGGTAGATAGATGGCAATGGGTTGGATAAATGGTTCATGGATGAACGGATGATATGGATGAAATGTTGGCTTTATTATGGATGCGATAAGATGTTTTCTCCTGAAATGGCACACGTAGATACTCGATTCTACACATGATGCCTGTTTGCTAGGTTTTCATCATGGTACTTTCCCAAAGTGCCACTGTAGTGGTTTTCACTAGAGGACAATTTTTCTCTTTACTGTTTTCAATCTTTTTTCTAATTTTATTTTTTATTTTTTTTATTTTATATATTTTTGGTTTTGAATCACCTGGTGATCCTGATGTAGATGCTTTCATCATAATGTGCCATCGATATCCTTCTTGAAGAATTTGCCTTGTCAAAATACGTGCACTTGAATGCAAATTTTGAGATCCCTGATCTGCTTTGTTGATACCGAAGTTAACTTCGTCTTTGTGCGCACATCACGATAGAGTTCCTTCTGAATCCTTATGATGAAGGGCCATTGCCAACACATGGTCAATGTGAGAATTGGATATTATGCATGGAGGAATGGATGGATTAGGAATACAATATGGATTGGTTGATAGTTTGGAACCTTTGACTCTCCAAACTTGGGAAGATGATCAATGATGGGTGGATATGGAAGTGTGCGTGGAATTAGGACCAACTGCTTGATACACTTTGTATGTCGCTTGAGAAGCATGTTTTTTCCTTTGTGGAAATCTTTGATGGATACTTTTCCCTTTTATATTTTGCCCCATAGTTTCTTTGACCAATGGAGTATGAGAGGGATCATCTTTCTTTGTATTTTTTGGTATCCATATGTATTTGATTTTTCCGATATGCTTCTTTGATTATTTTTCTTTGATAACATTCTTCATGCTTTGATTCAAATATCCCTTTTGATGTTGGTCCCAATTCGTGGATGGGGTGATGGGTGGATGAAGATTTATGACATGGCAAGTTGTAGTATTGGTATTGGTTTCATCATAAGGATTCTTCATGCTCCTTATATTGACGCTTGTTTGAGACAAAGTTGCCCCCAATTTATAAGAGGTATCATTGATATGTTTATATCCCTTAATTGTTTAATAACCAAGGCCTTTATGCTTAGGATTGCCAACAATTTGCACTGGTTCCAGGATACCCTATTCATGTAGGCCTAATCCTCTGCCTTGATAATTCATCTGTTGAAACATTTTATTTGCAATAGGATATGATAAGGTTCTACTCCTTCTCTTCTTTGTGGTGGATCTTCAAAGGTGACAACTTCTTTATTGATAAGATAGCTTTCCCTAAGGAAGGTAAGTGATCCAAGTTTATAAGTGATAGGATCCTCCATATGTGGGATAAATTCTTGATTGATATATTTGTCTTGATCTTGTGAAATATAAGATTTTAATGCTTCTTCAAGATGTGTTGATGATTTAATGTCCATATAAAAGTATTCCTCATGATTCATTTCACAGGATGTTTCATGACTTTTGTAGGAGCCTTCTTCATGATCTATTTCTGATATGTCTTCACAAGATGTTTTTGATTTGCAACTTTTGTAGAAGCTTTATGATATGTCTCCATATGATGTCTCTGATTCACAACTTTTGTAGAAGCCTTCTTCATGATCTATTTCTACTAGGTATCCACAGGATGTTTCTGATTTACAACTTCTGTAGAATCCTTCTTCATGATTTGCTTCTGATATGTCTCTGGATTTTTATATACCTTGATCATGTGTACAAATGTTAAGAGTAGGAGACTCATTTTCCTTGGTAATTATGTCAAGAGTATGAGACTCTTGTTTTGAATGAAGATCATCTACATGTCCATCTAAAGAAAGCATCCCATGGGTAGATGGAGGAGTATGTGATATATGGATATGATCCTTATTTGCGACATCTTGTATAGATAAGAGGGTTTCCATTACCTCATTGTAGTATCTTGGAAATATGAATTCTTGATCTTGGATGGTTTCAAAATTGCTTTCAACATTCCTTGGATCAAGTTTTTGACATGGGTTAGTTTCAAAGGATGGATTGTGTACAAGGGATTCTTGGACATTGTTATTGGGAAGTGGCTCAATATTCTCTTGAGCTTTGCGTGGATTTGGATCAAATATTTAGCTAAGGATTCCTTTAATATTCACAACCATGAGGTCGAAGGATGTCCATATGCCTTGGGAAGGATCATTGCTAGACTTTGATGGAAGATTTTGATCATGCTTTGGAATACATTCTTGAGATATGTCCTCTAACTCATAAGGTGATGTAGAGACATTTTCAATATGATCATTGGTCAATGGATCATGGATTATGTCAATAGGATCAAATAATGTTAACACATATTGGAATAGATCACTAAAAAGTGGCTCTTGATGAATGTTGATTTGATCAATGGATGGGGTAGACATATCTTCACAGTGCTCATTGATGGATTGATTTTGATCATTGTTTTCAAAAATTATGGTGGGAATTTTTTGCAAGCTTTGTTGAGTGAGTAATGCTTGCATTTGTTGCTGAGCCAACAATGCTTGTTGTCAGTCATGTCATTGTTGTGCCAACAATGCTTGTTGTTGGGATTTTTATTGAGCTACTTGTTGATGGATTGCTTGCAATAGTGCCTGGAATTATGCTTGCGCCTGTTGAGCCTAGTGTTGGGCTTGAGCTTGAGCGTGTGCTTGTTGGGTTGCTTGCGCGACTTGTTGGGCATGTGCAACTTGTTCAGCTTTTGCGGCTTGTTGGGCGGCTAATTGTGCTTGTGATTGTTGAGCAACTAGCTATGTAGCTTGTTGGTTTTGGAGCACCTTTTGGCGGGCAGCTTGTTGAGCGGCTTGCAACATGATGGAGAATGAATTGTTCGTGTTGTGCTTTGGTGGTGGTGGTGGTGGATTGGGAATAGTTTTGACCATTTTGATGAGCTGAATGATCGCATTGATTGGTAGGGTTTGAGTGGTGAATGTGTGATTGAGATGCATGGTCCTTGAGACACTTGAGGGATGGTGGTTGTGTTGACTGTTGGGGTTGATTGGATGGTTGCCATCTATTGTTGCGATATTGATGGCAAGATGAGAGGATTTGGTATGATGTTTTGATTTATGAAGGGGGTGTTGATTGGATTCGATTGATGGATGGTTGGTAAAGGGGGAAGGCTCATGCCTTGATTGTTTGATTGATAGATTTGTAAGTTTTGACTTTGATTTAAATCTACCATAGGAAAAGATGCTCCAAAATTTAGATTGGGAACACTCACATTTGTTGTACCATTGAGGTTTGGAGGAGATAATGATCTCATGTATGGATTGTACAAATGCAAGTTTTAAAAATCAATTGGAATTGTAAGGCTTGGATAGTTTGGTTGAATTGGATTACTCATGATGGAGGAATCAAGTTTATATTCCATGTTCCTCTTGTGTTTTGACCTTGTTGACCTCTAAGGGGTTTAGGACCAATGATGAGATGGAGGATGAAAGGGTTGAATGATATGGGTGTTTAAAATTTTTAGGAACTTTGGATCAATGCTAGACTTTAGGACTTGATTTGATTTGATTTTGGATAGTTTGACTAAGTGTGTTAAGTCAAACAAGGTGATAATGCACTTGTAGACTCTAGGAAGTTGTGTTATCCTAAAGTAAACTCATACACAAAAGGATAATTTGGCTAGGTGTGTTAAGCCAAACAAGGTGATGTTGAATTTGTAAACCTTAGGAAGTTGTGTTATCCTAGAGGTAAATTCACTCAAGAGGATTGATAATTTGACTAAGTGTGTTAAGTCAAACAAGGTGATGTTGATTTTTCCTAAAGTCTAGCATAAGTGATGTTTTCAAAGTTCCCAAAAATTTGTTGGTGAGATGGGATTTTGATAAATGTTTGGATGGGGTGAAGTGTTTTAACTTGATCCTAGATAAACCTACGAGGACTTGCTTACTAGACTAAGATATTGAAGAACATGTTTTTCCCTAAAAGTGGTTCAAACCAAAAGACCAATGTTTGCATGAACACCAAATGACTCAAAAGGGACCAAGCACATGTGTGGTTCAATTGTTTGTTATCTTACTTAGGTTTGGTTCTTTTTACCACAAACAATTCTTGCCTAGTTTTTCAAACTAAATGTCCAATATCCTAATTTTCTTTCATCCCACAAAGTGCATTATGTGGAAATCTAGGAAATCAAGGCAAAGGTTTCCTAGGTTGAATTTGGGAGAAACAAATAATGATTAAACACAAGCACTTAGAAACCTCTAAGGATATAATCCCTAGGGCAAGCAAGAGCACTTGAATTCGTCAAAGGTATTTGCTTCCTCCAAAGGGTTTGAAACTTTGAAGCTCTTGTGTATGTTTGTTTTCAAAAAAATTAGAACCAAGCAAGGTATTTTGATTTCAAGAACATGTACAATCATAGGATGAAGAGACAATATTTGTTGGGATCCCACTTGGATGAATCCAGTTGCGCATATTCAATGTGGATGATTAGATGCTTGACCACACAGGCTCCCCCTTACAGTGCACTCGCTTCTCAAGTCAGTCAAGCATCAGTACCCATGAATCTCTCATTGCATACTTTTCATCTCTACAACAGAACCGCATGTATACGTGGGGCGGCTTCAAAGGACATGACCTTTTGCACCAACAAATAGATAGGATTTTGGCCTTTGCTAAACAAAGGTTTTAATGCGGGCATTCCATTTGTGGGGGACTATCCATGTGGCGAGGGACCATTGTTGCCCTTCTCGTCTAAATAATCCTCGTAATTCTTGAACTTTCCTCAAGAATCCACACTTATATACCAGTTGGAAGTCATTTGGATTTAGCGTGTTCCCGTTTGGGTCATTCCCTTGGGTGATTACTTTTTCCCACAAGGTAGGCCTACTAAGATAAATAATAGCAAGCTAGCATATCTCATAGTTCAATCAACCTTCATTGAAAAACAAAGGGAGAACACTCGCAATATACCATGCTCACACTCACATGTTTGGTTCAATTTTAATCCCAAAATTGAAATGTGGAGGCAATTATTTTATTCAACTTAAGATCACCAAAATAAATTTTGATTCTCAAGATCACCGTGAGGCGCGAGAGAAGCACATACGCCCTTTTAATGATATTAACTTGAATAAATAATTACAAAACTAAATAGCACTTGTTCATTTTAATCCCACAAAGCAAAATGAATTCTTTTTAAAGCACCAATTCAAATGTGGAATTTTCCTGGTTCAATTGTTAAACCTTAAACCAAATCTAGTAATTTATTTTAAAGTTCTTTTTAAGCCCTTTGTTTGCAAAATTTGAAAGACAATTTGTATTGTTCTGTTTAGAGCCCAAAATAAATTTTAGTGTCCTAAGAGCATGAAAGTAAACAAATCCTTAGAAAGGGATTATAAGTTCTCCCAAAGTGTTAAAAAATATTTGATATAATGAGATGATAAATTCATAAAGAACCCTTGGCTTTCGTTTTCCTTCTTTCACTTTTGATCAAAAATTTCCTTTTTGGGCAAATTTCAACAATTGTTAGGTTTTTTCATTTTTGGTAATTTTGCATCCATGACTTTGAGAGTCTTATTTTTTCCAAAAAAAAACCAATACTAAGATAGGATGAATTGCCAACTAACATCCCAAATTTGAGACATGCATTCTGAGTTATTAACGAAAACAATTTTTCAAAAACTGGTAAACTAGAAAAAAAGATGTTAAATTACGATTTTGAGGGTCAAGATGAAAGTTTGAGGCTCCGAAAATTTGTCAAAACAGGAATCCACATGCCACCTCATAAAGAAACCACCTATAAAATTTCAGCCAAAACCCACATCCGAGTCAAAAGTTATGACCTCGGAAAGTTCCTGCATCACAAAAAAAAAATGTTAAAAAAATCAAAAATCTGTAGGTGCGGCGCAGTTAGCAAATGCGGTGTAGTTTGGAACAGATGTGATGCTATATAGCATGGCGCATTTGACTGGGTGTGATGCTTTGCAAAAACAAAGAGCGCAAATGTGGTGGAGTTTTACAGGCAGCGCAGTTTGTAACTAAAATCCGCGGCGGAGTTGGCCAAATTTGAAATTTTTTGAGCAGGAACGCGGGTGTGGCACAGTTTGAAAAAAATGCGGTGCAATATAGCGCCGCTCCTGCAAATGTGGCGTAGTATAGAGCTGTGGGACTGGGTACGACGGAGTTTGAAACTGTGGATCCACGACAGAGTTTGCAGATTTGAAAAACTGGCACGGGAAACAAGTGCGGCACAATTTGGGATAATGAGCGGCGTGATATAGCACCACGCCTACGGATGCGGTGCAATATAGAGCCACGGGCATGTATGCGATGTAGTTTTCTAGAACCTGCAAAAAAAAGAAGGAAAAACATGAAATTTTCAAGAAAACATGATTAAAAATCATTCAAGCCCTCCTTCTAGCGCCAAAATGTGAACCCCTAGTTTCATACCTACACATATAAGGAAAAAAATCACAATATTAGATCATATGCAAGTTAAAAACAAGGATTCCCATGAAATCCATTTATAAAACTTAAAATAGGAAAATGAAGAAAAGATGAACAAAGAAAGCAATGAAATCTTAATTAAGCATGCAAACTCATGATCCCATGGGGGAGTTGGTGCCAATTGATATGTCAAAATTAGCCCTTTCCCAACTCCTTTGTAAGCTTTGATGATTTGATCCACTTTGTTGGTTGAATTCTTGCATAACCTAGCTAAGAACTTGATAAAACTAGATGAAATGGCTATGCTTGAAGATGAAATTGAGTATAATAAGTTTACTCAAATTGTGGATGATAGAATGAGGGGTCTCTCATTTATAGATTTCCAAAATGGAAGAGAGAGTGAAAATAATGCAATGTGGGATCATTCAACATGCAATGGCCAAGTGTCACTTGTCAAGATGTGAATGGTTGAAGAATGAGCACATTTTGGTCAATGTGCATGATAAATGCCATGAGATTCAAATTTGAAATTTGAATGTGACATGTTGGAGGGAGAAAGAAATGGAGTTAATGTCACTTGGCTCAATGCACAAGGACATGTAAAATGAGTGAATGATTTGTTGGAAGTACCCATCCACTTGGATTTTGAATTCAAATTTGAGGGAATATTTCTCCCTTATTCCATGTTGAGAGAAAATAGGCATTTAAATAAATCAAAGTAATTGATTTATTGTGCAAGTTGCATTCTCTAGAGGATTTTAGTGATTGAGATTAAATTAATCAAGATTTGATCAATTTAAAGAGAGATTAGGTGATTTGACCATTTTGACTTAGATTTTAGGATTGATTTAAATCAAAATTAGTGGAAAATGATTAAAGACTTAATTAAATAAAGATTTGATTTATTTAATTAAAGAGGGATGATGTTGGTTTTAAACCAAATAAAGATTTATTTAATTTAAATGAGATGACTTTAGCGATTTAATTAAAGAAAATGAATTATTTAATCAAATAGAGACATAGGGTTAATTAAATCAAATTGATTAATTTAATTAACAGGAGAGAATGACTTAATCAGATAAAAGGGGATTTATTTAATTAAGAGATGGAATATGATGATTTTAATCAAATAAATATTATTTAATTAAATTGATTAGTAAAGGAGATGATTTAGGACGAACTGATGTTAGTAAGATTAGGATCAGGTGCATCTATATTTTAAGTGTCTAGAGGTACAATTCCCTCATATGCGCTGCATCTTCCCAAGTAGCAGAAGCCTCATCACTAGGGTCCCATTGGACCCTCACCTGATCAATGTCTCAACCCCTGAGGGTGAGTGTCCTGTGTTGAAGAACGCCCACGAGCTCCAAAGCCAACTGCCCGTCCACTACTAGAAGCCTTTGAAATTGCACCTTGATACCCAAACTGACGGTTGTCAACCGTAGTAAATGCTCGGTGAGACCTACCCACATCACCTATCGTGGACTCTGAAACTATCGGCCCTTGACCGAAGCTAGTGGTGTTTCTCTGTGAGTAATTCCTCACAATGCGACCCTGTTGACCACAAGAGAAACAACCAGAGTTATGTCCCAACCCTCTATCACCAAAAGGTGCGCTAGACTACTAGACACTACCCCATTTAGCCACAAAAGGTAAACTCTAAGCCAACTGATAATGACGATTGTGCTTATTGCGCATCCAGTTTTGGTTCTTCCTTGATTGAGAACTGCCATTACCATGAGAAGGTGGTGATTTGTTATGTTGAGACTCAGAATGTTGTTATCCACACTTAGAGGGTGTTTGTTGGTTCTGAGAGGAACCACCTGTCTGAACCTGACCACCGTGCAGACCAAATCTAGTGGTAGAAGCAATACCGATCAAAATGTCAGTGTGTCCTCCTAACGCCATGAACAAATTATCTTCAACAATCTGATCTTTCTCAACTGCTACCTCCATTGACTGGCTCGAAGACTCTAACTCCTCCATTGATGCGGGCATTCAAGCCTTGGATAAAATGTTGAACTAACATCGCCTCATCATCTGCTATACCCGCATATTGTTTGAGTTTGTAGAATCTACACTCAAACTTCTCCACAGACATTGTCATCTAGAGTAGGTCATGAAATTCATCAGCTCGACGCTGCCTCCAGTGATCAGATAAGAAGCACGCTCTAAAACGCTCCAAAAATATTTCCCATGATATTGACCCTATCACCAAATGGAGCTTTTTCTCCTCCAATTGCCACCAAGTAGAGGCAAAGCCTCTGAGATGCATAATGGCACATCTTGCTCGAGTGTTACTGCCATATGGGTGCATGGAAAAATGTCATCCTAAATCCAATAACCATGTCTCTGCCTCCAAACCTCTGCCAGTACCATTGAAAATAGGAGGGTGTGCCTTCAACAAATCTTCCATGTGCCCTGTAGCCAAAACATCTTGTTTTGCAGTCAAAACTGTCCTTTTGGGTGGTGTCATGTCTCTCTCCCTTTCCACTTCCTGTTCAATTTCCTGTCTAGGCCTAAGATGTGCAAGAGCCTTCTTGAGTAATGGACGTAGAAGATCTCTTGCGATAGGTTGATTCAAAACCATATTATCATTAACTGGAGGACTAGGTTGCTCTCCATGTTCACTTCCATGTGAACCTTGCGGTGGGGTATTCTGACGATTCCCCCCACGACCACCGCCTCGGCCTCGTCCATGGCCTCTAAAATGATCTTGCCTTGGTAGCATGATCTTATACAAGGTTAAAGTCAAGTCTTAGTTCAACGACATGAAAAAACAAATAACACACACACACAAGAATCTAACACCTAGGACAACCTAGTGGGCTCGCATGAACTAGAGCGCCCAGTGTTAGAACCTTGGCTCTGATACCAAACTATAATGCCCCTTCGTGGAACCCGAAAAATGTTATATCATTCACATATAACAATAGAATAATTATTTTTTAAAAGATCAGATAACATGTGACAACATCAAAAACATAAACGTTTAGGGTTCCACAACTACGTTACTAAGAAATAACAACAAAACGCTACAACAACCATAAATAAATAAAATCATGAGAAGTCATGCCCAGATATACATATACAATAAGAGTTACATACAATGATTGATATCATGACAAATCGTAGAATAATACAAGTATCGATACAAGGCATCTCATGTACATCATGAGTGTTATACAATGAAGAATGAGATGAAAGAAAGAAGACGACCACGCCACGACTCATCCAAACAACTATGCTCCGCAACCACTGTGCAATCTGGGTCTAGCCAAGGAAACCAATCACGAACAACACACCTGAAGGGGACCCAATGGAGAATGTGGCATGTTCCTCCCAACCGTGTGGAGCTTGAAACCCCACCCCCTATGCTAGGAGATAGAACAAGTCCTCAAGTCAAACTAACATCACAAAGAACAATACACTTACATGGTCGACTCACATGACAACTCAAAACCAGTCAAAGACAAACTTCCAAAGGTGACTCACAAACATCAGTGAACTATCAAGTGTACCAGGATAGAGTGTCTTCACATAGTCGTAATAGGTTACCCTAGTGAATCTTCCTAGGTTACCGACCCTCTACCTGAGTTACCCTAGCAACCTCTTACGATTTTTGGCCCCTAAACAAACCTATGTGGCTTTGAATCACTTCTTGAGAAGATGAAATGTTCGAGTTGTCATTCCAAGCCTTCTCACCCGCTTTAACCTAAACAAGTGTTAAATTCCAAGGTGAGGAAAAACATTATCTAGATTAGTTATGAAGACCACCCAACCCCCAGTACATTAATTAATGTTTTCACTTATTTACCGACTTTCGATAGGTTACCCCTGCAACCACTTCTGGGTTCGGCCCCTACCTGAAGTGACTCCTCCTAAGGTACAACTTCACAAAAAGGACTAATCCATAAAGCCAACATGCATGCAAAAGAAAACTTCATTACACAGGACTCATAATATCCGAAGGTATTTCACAAGAATACTAAATCATGCATGGTTCATGTTCTGACATAAAAACCAAGACAAAGAACCTCTATAATAACGAACCATGTTTAAACCTCAATAAACGATATTTCCAAGCCTCTGGAAACCGTAAATCCATAACATATACCAATAAATTTAACTTTGATAACTTTAACAATTTAAACTCTTAAGAACTTTCTTTAACTCCAACCCATATCTAAGAAATAGTTCAAAGAATAATTCTAGTTCATTCATAATTTAAACACTATATTTAAACACAACAAAATCTTAAATATTATCTAATCATACAATAGATAATTAGTTTAAGAAAATCAACTTAATATTAATAAAGTCATTTCAATTATCATCTATCATTTTTATATTACAAGTAATTGTTCATTAATTCACAAAGTAACAAGTCTAGATCATAACATTCTTTTAAATATTAACAATACCTTTGCCTTACACTTGTTTCTATGATTAACCTTATTGTTATCAACATAGCCTTAACATAGAGATTCATATTTTCATTACTAATTTTAAAAAATCAAACTTAATCTAATTACATATACATGAAATTATTCACGATTCTAATCTCTAACGAGCATGTGACATTACATTGATAAGCCACCTCTTAATTATTACATAAATATATTTTAACTAATGAATTATTTCATTAAGCACAGTATTTAGAAATAGAATGATAATAACTATTCCGGAAAGTTTGAAGGAAATATACGTTATATAATTTACTTACTTTCCTTTTTTATTATTATGTAGAAATCATGCATATCTAAATTAATGAACAGATATTTAGTTTCTTTTAATTATAAAAGATAATACATACAAGCTAATATACGTTCGGTGTCAACCACGAAGCAAACCAAGAAATTTGAATTCATTTACATATACCAAGTGTTATCACATAGACTTAGCTAATAGCATTCATAGTGAAGAATTCACGAATTCAAGAGTACCACATTATGATATTGTAGTAGGTAACAAACCAAATAATAACTAAGACAAAACTACACATGGCATTACGTATGTGTAGAATAATAGTTGATACTATCATTCCGTGTACATTCAGTGACAACGCATACTATACAAAAGTATATTTCTATAAATTTCAGGAGTTGCTTCCCTATAAAAAGAGTAACGAATATGAAGGTGGTATTCTCCCTACCTCACAAACAGTAAATCAACTCAACGTATAAGACGTTACTAAAAAATTGTGACATAAATGGAATAACACCAAGTTAAGGAAACTTTCAGTTGAAGGTATAGTTACCCGCAAAGGCCGCGATTTCATAGTTGAGGTGGCGATATAAAAAGAAACATGCAATGATAATCCCTAAAAGAAACTACAGTCGACTAAGGAGGGTTAGGACATAATCTCGGTGAAGAAAGTGTCCAAGAACTAAGATCGACGCCTCACCTCAAGGAAAACTCTCTCCAAACAAACGAACTCGACTACCGAATGTAACGAATAAGAGATTCATTGTCCATGTACATTCAAACCAAATCATACCCAGCACAACTAAAGCATGGACTTCTGCAAGGAATCGACGCACATAATCAGTAAAGGATAGGCAAACAAACTATCACAGAGTTAACAAAGATCAATGGTAACGGAAAGAAGAGGTGACTATTACGATAGGCAAGATGAACCCTAACGGGAATAGCAACTAATAAGATTCTATAGACTTGTTATAAAATCTGCTAACAGAACTACAGGAGTAAAGATGATTTAAAGGACAACAATCGGATCTCTACCAATTCTATCAGGCGCTATTCTAAGCTAAACACAGTTGCAAGTAATCTAAAAGTTTAAGAATTGCAACCAGTTGCCGCATAGCCTTGAACAGATGCTCGCAAGGTCAAAATATAAATAAATATAAGTTCTCAAGCGGCATACAAGGAATCCCAGCAGTGACGGTTCATAAGGGACATAAGAACGCAAGATACCAGAACGAATTTCATCTTCTTTCCCAAGCCGGCCATGAAAATGATATATCTAATAGAATGGAAATATCAAATGCCTTACGCACAAAGACAAAGAGGTGACCAGGAAGAAATTCATACCGAACGAACAAGTGGGCTCAAACACAAATCAATACGCCCTACCAAGGGAAGAGATTAGCAAATAAAAATTACCAAGCCTAATATTTTTAACATTGGTCGCGGCATAGAGAGGTTTACAGTGATAAAAATAGAAGGATAAAAAGATAGAATCATAGGTGCGGATCTGAGGTACAACAAAAAGGTTAAATCCTAAAAGACAGCGACCAGCTACCTCACATCGCTTCCAATCAGAGAAGATAGGAATGACTAGCAGCAAATGCATGCATGTTGCATGTGAGTTAAACACCGAACGTAAAGATGTACACAAGTGTATCTCTCACAACCATTCTTATTCTCAGCATGAATAAGATATTGTATGCCGGTGAACAACAAAAGTGATAAAATAAAAGAAACACAGCTATAAGATATACAGAACCAAGTAACCGACAGCACACACAATGAGAGAAACAAGAAAAGACCATTATCCACTACCGATAAAAAACATGCCTTAAGCCATGCCGTACAGGAAAAGAATTTGGGGTGGAGATCGAACCAAAACTACAAAGATTTCCAATCAAGCAAGATGATTATATGCTCGTCGAACAAACTTATTCTAACACTTTTGTTATCAAGACAAAATACAAAAGACTTGCAACACAGCAATAAAAATTATATCATGCCACCGACCTTACTAAGAATTAAAAACATCAACAAATAAGGAGTGCATGTGGAATTTCAAGACAAGGTTACATAATATCTCAGAACAGAGTTTTCAACAAGACTTTTGGCAGGATTTCTTCAAAACGAACTTGAAATTTAAAAGAGGAAAACCTGAAATGCTTGTCGGAATCGAGCAACGGTGAAGCGAAACCTCAAAGTTCAATCCACCAAGATTTTACAATCCAAATACAACCTTCAATGTTAAATTTTCAGCTTTTCCCAAGACAGACCCCAGAAGAATACAGAATAATACAAAAGACAACTTTCCCGTGAAAGCAGTATTTTCTCTTTTTTCGAAATCCAATCCTCGTGCATAATGAATGAATGGTCTTTCCTATTATATACTCTTTTCATAATTTTCAAAGCGAACAAAACTTTAACTCATCGTTGAGCATGCAAAACATGCATCAGTTAAACTTTTACAACTTTATAATCAAAACGAGATATTTAACAACTTTAGATCACAACTCATTGTTATAATTTTTCAAAAACATCAACTTGCACAAATAAAACAATTCACAAAATTTAATTACTCCTTTCGCAATAAGATATTTTAATAATTCATTTTAATTACTAATACACTAATAAAATAACTTTTCCCCAAATTAGACATTGCAATTAAACAACAAGTCAACATTACTATTTTCATTTAAACATTAAATAATTTAATTAACATTATGAAAACATAGCAACACAACAAGATGCGACAACAACTAACGCACAACAAACAAACGACAAGACATAAGGGTGACCACAAATACTCGTTCTTTTCAGAACAATAGTTCATGACAGAGGACAAGTCTATCTCCCATCGATGATTCCATTGGGTCATGGCACGCTCAGACCTGACAAGCAGGTGGAGTCGATGCCTACCTGAAAGTTGCATAACACTGCACGATTAATCCAACAACATGTATAAATATGAAAACACGTCGTGAAGAAGAATCACGATGTAGCAGGGCACTCACTGATGAGTACTACTAAATCGTCTCCTTCACCAACTGACGTAAACATATAACTAATATAATATCATCATGCATAAAACATAACAACATAGATAATCATCATAAAATGTCATCTCATGAAAGTAAACATCACGGCATAAAATATAGTGTATCATCAACTGAGTTTCACAACTGGTCATGTAAACCATGACATAAAGCATCGAAACAACATAATGTCAAAGATCTAACCGCTAACAGTGTCTCAAAACAACTAAAATAAAAGTGTCATCAGGAGGGTCACTACATCCCCCCCTAAAACCCTAATGAATGCACAAAAATCAAAAAATTAAAAGTCGGCTAGGGTACTTGTCGGTGCCTCTGCGCCCTCGGGTCGTCAGAATGTCTGCACGCAGTAGCCATGGTGGTCTACCACAAGAATCACCATCTTCTCCTAGAGCTCTGATCTCCAATTTTCTAAATTGCAAATGTGAAAATGACACTTGGTTTGGCTTTTTCAACTTATTTATAGGTTGAAAATTAAGATTTGACTTGATAGGTTTGTACTGGAGGCTCATTTGACTATCTTTGACTGGCATTTTCGCTGGCTCAGCATCCTTTGTTTTTGAAACCAATCGTGTCATTGTTTTTCTAGTCATCAAATTGACTAATCGGGACACATTCCAAATTTTCCTAAGCTTGGGCCAAAATTCAAAAAATTTCCCGAGGGGGCATAGGCACTTTGTACCTTCACTGGGACATATTATTGACTTTTTTTCTTTGCCATAACGCGATAAATTGCATTATGACAAAGAGGGGCAAATATAGACACTTAAAAATGACCTAGGCTTACAAGCTCTATTTCATCTTCTTTCGTCCTAGCATAATTATAACATTTTAATTATGTTTGTGGCCCACCTTTGACTATTAATTAAATAATTCATAATTATTTAATTAATTCATGTTCTTTTATTCTTCACGATTATTAAATAAATAGATCTTATTTATTTATTTAATGTGTCACTAATTATCTAATGTCTTCTCATAATTAAATAAATTTCACAATTTATTTAATTAATCTTTGTCATCTATGTCTTCTTAATTATTAAATAAATATATTTTATTTATTTATTTAATATACCACTAATCTTCAAGTCTTCTTATAATTAAATAGATTTAATAATTTATTTAATTAGTCAATCACCTTCTCCTAATTAAATAATTATTTCTAATTATTTAATTGTCTTATTTAACATTTCCCTCATTTTAAATAAAACAATTTATTTAAAATGGCCTCACATGATTAACTGCCACTTCTTTTAGTAAATAATCTTAAAATCAATTATTTACTATCACACTAAATCTATATTTTGAATTAATTTTAATTCAAAATGGTAATATTCTTCTACAAATCAAGTAATTGCTAAAATTATTGATTTTCTAAATCTCATCTTCTTGTTCAACTTGATCTTCTTGATTTTTAGTAATTTTCATCTCACTATCACTTTATTCTCCATCCTTGATTTAATTTCTTAAATTAAATCTTGTCCACTCATTTTGGGAATCTTGCCCTAACCCTAATTGAGAGTTGTCATTTTGAATCTTGACCATTGGTTCTAGAGCATTTCTTAATCATTAATCTTATCCGTCCATCCAAAATTGCATTTTCTATAAAATGTCAATTTTGTCCTCATTTTCGATCATCTTGAATATCTTGAATATCTTTGAATTTCTTAATCTCTCTTGCATTCTCTTGATTTTAGATTCATCTTGTCATTTAGCTACTTTTTAATACTTGCATATAGGATTTAGTTTTCTTTTGCATAGTATTTGAGAAATCCTTCAACACTTGGCTTAGGGCTAGTCCATAGTATAGAGTGGCTCATCACAATCTAAAGGCACACTTTACATTTCAGCAAGCTAGAAGGTACAATGGAAATAAATCATGGAGGAAGAAGGATTGGGTGAGCTTGTTTTAGTTATTTCATTTGTTATTTTCTATGCATTCTATTGTTATTGTGGATTTGATATAATATGCATGTGTGTTTGCTAACAATCTAATCTTGTCGAAAAATCCTCAATTACAAGAAGGTTACTTTACAATAAAAAAAGACATCATGATATCATCATGGTTATAATCTACACTATGTATCATCTACTTAATCACAAGGTGATTTCTTCAAGATCTATCAAGCAATAGATAGATTTATATGTGGTTTTATAATCAAGATAAATGAAACATAAAGGTTAAGAATGTTAGTACTAATTACATTATTAAGGAGAAATTGGCATATGATGATCTAAAGGCTATATGGTTGTCAGTTGTCTGAAGTATGACCCCACCATTGATCATGCTTAAATCAAGTTTATAGTTATGGATGTATTCCTTTCAAGGTTCAAGGGATTATTTGTATGGCCTTGATAATGCAGTTTGTGCTCCATCTATGAGGATGTCATAAATGATTATGGTACTTTATTTTATAGAACCATTTTGTAGGGGAGACCTCATTGGTATGCAAGCCAAGTCTTTTGGCATACTTGATGTGTGATAACAATATTTTGACTACTATCTTGTAGGCACGTATACTCTTTATCAGTGTCTTATTATTAGATTGAGTCTAGATTGCATAGCAACTTTGTACCTAGGTATGGTTGGATCTATATTCCTAGAGATATACCTTGGATAATAGTACTATTGACAAAACATAGTTAATCCTTATTCTCACGTGTAAGAGAACCTTAATGTGTATAGAACCTTAATATAAATGAAGGATAGAATAAAAATTATTTTGGTAAGGTAATTAACTTCCCTTTGTTGAAAAATTATATTATCCTTATTTCTTATTGGAGGGGGGTTTTGTGTAGGAATTCTAGTTGTATGTTCCTTGAGAGAGAGACCTTGTGAGGAGAACTACATGTGACTTCAATCCAATTTGAAAGCAGGTATGTAGGTAGTCCTTGGGTGAAGGATTCCCCTATGACTTCAAGTCCATAGTGGAGGATTTAGGGGATAGCTCCAAGGTTTGGGGTTGTTCTTAAATTTGTTTGAACTTCCCTTTTTAGTATGTTTTAGTTTGAGGCTAAAATTTGCATTAGATGGCCATAAATGAATTAAGGAAACTTGATAAATTATATCTAATAATGATGTTAAATTAGGCTAATAGGATCTAGCAAGGTGAAAATTTGGTAATCTTGTTGGCTACAAATGATCTACTTGTCATAGCTATGTGTTTGATTTTGGGTTGAGCTTGGGATGGCGTTCCTTAAGATTTTCACTACCACATATAGGCAAAAACTCTAAGTATTATTGAGTAAGGTTGGATATTTTGTCCTTGTATCTTCCTAGAACAAAGAATGTGTTTTTCAATAGTGTGTTTTGGTTAACAATTTGAATGACTTGTGAGTGGGTTTAATTTATTTATACATTGATATTTAGTTGTGTATGTGTCAAGTAGAGGCAAAATCATGCATGGTTTCAATATGATGCTTATGTCTTTGTAATTTTTAAATATAGACCTATAGGACCCTATGTATAGGCTCTTGAATCACTTGATTTTTATATGCGTATCTAGCTCCACTTGACCAACACTTGGGAATCACCTATGATGTTTTAACTATGTGTACATGGCTATAAGAATGTCAAAACCCGTTCTAATACTAGAGCAATATGAGGTTGTCAATGGACAATGCTAGTGATTTATGCCTAGAGCTATTATTGTATCTTATGGACTAGATGACATTCACTTGTATCATAGAGGTGAAATACTTTTAGGGGATATCCTATATGTGATACTAAAGTGATTGAGTTGGTTGTTATTATGCAAGTAATAGAAATTGAAGTTGACCATTGTACTAAGAGGGTTGGTAAGAAGCCACCTATAGAATAAAGGCGATCAATGCTAGGTGTTACTGATAGTGTGAAGAGGCTAGTTGAAAATATCATTGAGGCCACAAGGTGGTATATGTTGGATGTTACTCCTTCCTAGATGGATAGACTTGTCACTAGTGGCCTAGGGGTGATAGATGTTAGAATCCATCAACTTAATGGCTTAGTGGGCTATGGGAATATTATTAATGGTCATATGTGATGTGTTTTTTATACTTACTCCTTATTCATGATGAATCCAAGTAGTGTGGGATGCTTGCCATCATCATGACTAGTGTAGAGGACTAAGGAAAAGGATAAGACCCACAATGTAGTATGGGATGAATCAACATTCCTTTTCTAGTTGGGATGCAATGAAAGGGTAGGTATTGGTCACTCATTGTGTATATGTTAAAAAATCACTATGTACTTTTGTAAATGGCCTTGAGTATTATGTACATTGTTATATTGATTCCCTTGCTAGTGTAGTGTCAGAAAATGTACTCCTTTACAATTTCACACTATGTTTGGGTCCCTTAATTTAATTGGACTTAATTAAGCCTCTAATTGGACCAATTATGCATCTAAAAGCATAATTAATTGCAATTTATGAAAGGGGAATCATGATTTAATTAATGCAATTATCATTTTTAACACCCCAAAATGAATAAGTCCTGGAAATTTAGGTCAGGACACATTTTTCCTTGGGCGAATGGGTCCCCTTTAGTTGCTTAATTCAAATTTTTAATATGTTTTTGGCAGCCTTTTTATGATCCCAAATTCAATTTCAAATGACAACTTGTAATGTTTAATTTTTAGGAAATTAGAAAATTACCTATAAAATTAAGGTCCTTTTATCAATTCAAATCCTAGAAATTCATGAGAGCAAAAAGTATAGCTAAGATTATTGTCAAAGGTGCTCAAGAGCATATTTCTCAAGAATTTGTTGCAGCATCCAAGATCTCAAGAATCATGCATGTTTTTGGAGCTAACATTGTGATATAGGCTTCAAGTATTCAAGTCAAGATTCAAGCATCAAGATCACATCATTAATCAAGCCATTTCATGCAAGATCAAGACCTTGGAGATATGTACTAAGTTTCATTCCTTCAAGGGTTTCAAATCATGGGTTTGGTAAGTTGCAACATAGCAATTGTTCATTCATCATTCCTTTCATGATTCATTGTTTAATTTCAAGGTTTAATTACCAAAACATGGTTTGATCAAGGAAAACCCTTATTCACCCAAAATAAACAATTTTTCCCTCTGATGTGTTTTGTAGATCTTAGGTTGAAGAAGGATTGAAGATCAATCAAAAGAGAAAAAATTTAATAGTTGTCAACATTGTCGTCAAGTCACAAAAACTCACTTTTAAAATTTATGTATAATTTTTTACTGTGAAACATGGAGGAATCAAGAGTGCAGACCAAGGACTAGAGGACTGTGAAAGAAAATTTTCATTCCCTATAGCAAGACCCATTCGCCCTTGGGTGAATGAGTCCCAGGAGGACACTCAACACAACCTTTTTGTGACAGGTGCATAAAATCACACCCTTCTCAGATCTGTAATTGCTTTCTAGATTTCGTCAGATTAAGGTTTAATTTAGAGGTTTTGTGTGTTACATTGCATAATTACATTCATTGGGTATTTTTCATTCATTTCCCAAAAGTATATTTCAAGATGATTTACCCTGTCCTAGGTCATAAGGAAAACAACAAGATCTCTACCAAGGTTGACACACCCAAGGGATTCAAAGTCAATATTTTTCTAGGGGATATTTTTTTCCTAATGAACTAAGGAATATAGGTGCATCATACCCCCATTCCATTTGT
Organism: Sequoiadendron giganteum; assembly: GCA_007115665.2. Taxonomy (NCBI): domain Eukaryota; kingdom Viridiplantae; phylum Streptophyta; class Pinopsida; order Cupressales; family Cupressaceae; genus Sequoiadendron; species Sequoiadendron giganteum. Next base: position 436,250,273 of record CM021107.1, on the reverse strand, counting down.
GGTGAACCCATTTTCTGATGTTTCATTTTGGTGAACCTGACATTATACATCAATTTTTTTGAAATTGGAGTCCATTCAAACCCTAGATCTAGGATTTGCACTATTTTGCATTGCATTGCATTAATTTTCATATCATTTAGGGTTGTTAATATTGGATTAGTTTGCATCTCATTTAGGCTTTTAGGTTTGCATTTTGTATCCTTTAAAATTCAAAAATTCAAAAATGTGTATGCATATTACATTGATTTTGCATAGTACTTGCATATTAGTGTATCTTCAATCATTCATATTCACAAATAGGATCAAAATTGAATTTCAAAAAGTGTCATATTTTCATATTTTTTCATTCATTTCACTTACATTTAGACATCAAAATCTATAAAAATCAGTCACTGAAACCACAGTTTATAGTCTGAAACAAGAAACCCTAGCATTGAACCTTAGACTCAAATTTAAATTTTTGCAACCCCTGTGCTAAGACCCATTCACACTAGAGCAATTCTATCTTTGTATAGGTTTTGTTTAAAACTTTTGGGTATTGATTTGTCTTTGTTTGTCTTCTTCTAATTTGTTGTTAAAATCTGGGTTTTAGTTTCAGAAATAAGAAAAATCCGTCATTGTTTGCATTAGGTTTAATTGGTCAAATTGAGTGCATTATTTGAAAATCAAAATTGGAATTAAAAGACATAATTTTCAAGATTTTGTATAGTAGAAGCAGTCAATTATCTTGTATAAAATCTGAAAATTGTTATCTCTCTAAATACATACTTGCATTTCACTTCATATTCTAGGGTGTTTGATTCCATTTATCTAGTGCCCTATTCTCCATTTTGGGTGCACTTAGGTTTGGTGAAACTTGTATGAGCTTCACAACCTGGTGTCCTATTACCAATATTGTAATGAGATGTAGTTTGAGACTCATGCCATCCTATGCTACTACACTCATTGTGGATCTTGAGTTTTCCAACTCTTTCACTCATAGTGTTGATACTAGTCAACCCACTATGGACCATATCTTTGACACCTCATTTCCCATGACCAATCTACCCACAACCAATGTGACTGATGATGACACAATGGTTTCTAATGTCCCTCAAGAAGAACTAAAAAAAATGGATAAAGATAGAGAAATTGCAAAACTTTTTGAGTTTTGAATACATTGTTGGTACTGCAATTCTCGTTATAGATAACATGAGGAAAATGCTTGATAATAAACAATGAATAGAGATTGTGTGAAGCCTATCTCATATTATTGATAAGAATTTCCCTAAAATGACTATTTGTGCTCAAACTTTAGGGTTCACTCAAAGTCAGGGTGGAAATCCAATTCCTCCTTCCACAACTATGACCTTTATTCCTACATACCCTAATCCAACTGTTACAATAACTAAAAAACCTACTAGCAATGTCACTACCACCTTAGGTATTTCCACTAGGAATCCATTTATCTTTGTGCATTCAAATCTCATATCTCCTAACCCATCTCCCCTCACAAACTTACAATTCACTTACGGGTGCTGCCACAATAGTGGGTTACACTTTCTAGGATATCCTTATTTTTGCTGAAATCACATATTTTTAGAAAATATAATGATTTAATCATTGAAAGGTTCCATTTAAAGTATTATAATTGAAGAGGGTTTGATCAAACCACCTTGGATAGAACCCAACTAGTTTTAAACCATGCCTATAATGGAGTCTTCTCTACACCTATCAAAATGTTGATAAAAAACACTTTTGATTTACCTTTTGGGGGATCAAATGAATTCATTTAAAATTTATATTTTGTAAGTATGTAGTCCTTATTATAAGATTCTCAAAAATAATAACTTTAAATATATTTAATTTGATTATTATATTTATTTTTTATTTCTTGTGAATGTAGGTTTTTCACTGAAAGTCAAGCTCTATGTTTTGCACATCTGGAAAAATAGTATATTATCAAAAAAAATCTGAAAAATATATATTCCTTTGATATTGATGTGGTTGATCCAACAAAAAAAGTTACGTGTTAGCAAGTAAACCTATGTCTAAATTATAATTGATTTGACTACAAAACTTAATTAAGAAATAAATATTCAATAAAATACTATGAAACCATATGCATGCCCTGGATATCATAGTTACAAATCTAAATTCAAAAAAATAGAATTTTATCCTTCATAGACAAAAAAATTGTGTTAGCAAGTACACATCATTCTTTAAAAATGGTGTTTACTATTAAAAACTTGTTTTTGAAGGAGATGGAAAAATAAATGCAATTTGAATCCAAAATTTTAAAAAATATATTATTTAGAGTCTACAGACAAATGTCACAAATCACTAGTTTGCATCATCTTCAAATTCCTCATGGTTTAGCAACTATAGGTTCCCAAAAGTGAAGATTTAGTTAAAAAAATTCAATTCAATGTCAAGTTTGGCCAAAAAGTGTAACCCACTATTGTGGGATTACCCTTGCCCTCTGAATACATATACACCTCCACCTTATTCACCTCCATCCCACAACACAAAAAATGATCATGTTCTTAACCAAATCTTGCAAAAAAATTCATCCCTTCAACAACAAATTGTCACATTGAACCAAAGTCAAAATGGCCAACCTTCACAATATGTCAAAAGAAACCCTTTATCCTTGGAGAAATTGAGAGCACAAATGCCACAAGGCATAGAGATTCCTAAATTTGAAAAATATAGTGGAAAAGGAGACCCTAGTAACCATGTCTCAGCATACATAGCCTTATGTAGTGATTTTATTTTTGAGGACAAGCTCTTTGCTAAAATTTTCCCTAGATCCTTGAAAGACACTGCCTTGGAGTGGTTTTGTTCTTTACCAAATAACTCAATTAGTTCACTCAATGAAATTTTTTATGCCTTTCTTAACCATTTCCAAGTTCACATGGGTCCCAAGATGACCTTAGTTGATTTAATGCAATGTAAAAAAATCAAAGATGGAAAGGTCACTGATTTCATAGTGTGATACCAATCGCTTTACTCACAAATAAACATTAAGATTCCCGATGTTGACCTTCAAAGAATGTTCTTTACAAATTTGCACACTAATATTCAAGATAAACTTGAGATGTTGAATTTTCCCTCCTTTACACACTTGTGCACTTCCCTTCATGATTATCAAAATTCAGTTAGTCACCATGAAGCAAACACTCCTAACAATCTCGAGAAATCTAAAGTTGTGCCCCATAACAATTTGAAACCTTTCAAGAAATGGAATAAGGTATTTTTACAAATAAATACACCTCAAACAAGTCAACATGTTAACTCTCAAGTGGCTGCTATAAAAACAACAAGTCTATATCCATTTAGGGAGAGGAGTAGACAATTTACCACTTTACCTAATACCCTTCACTCCATCATGTTGCAACTTATAAGTAAGAACTTAGTTACCTTACCTCATGTTAGAACCATTGATACCACTAATCCCTTAACTCCAAACTTTAACTCAAATTCTTTTTTCCATTATTACTGACAAAATGGACATGATACATAACAATGTTAGCATCTTAAACATATTGTTCAAGACCTCATTGATTCTAATCACATCTAGATTGGTAGTTTTAATGATCAAGGAAATAAGTTTGTTTCCCCACCCAACCAAAATTTGCAAATCTTTACCAACCCCATGTTGAATCATAAAATCTCTTTTTTGAAAGCTAATGATGTCAAGAATTATGTAATGAATGTTAAAAAAATTGAAGATACAAATAATGACAATATAAATGAAAATGAAGGAGACTTAAAATGTGTGGTCTGCTTCATTGATGTTCAACCTCATAAGGGCCAAACCAAAATGCCCCTTGACATTGATTTCTCTAAAAATGACATAATTAGATGTGCACCCGATGGTCCTCTTTACATCAATGAAAGAATAAATGACAAGCCTACTAATGGAATATTATTTGATACCATGTGTGTACAGAATGTGATCACCAAGGAATTCTTATTTGTGCATGAACTTTATCAAGATTCTTATGAACAATCAAAAGCATGGATCAAAATGCATAATGGTTTTTCTTTCCCTACGATAGGTTCAATCACTCTTCCTTTACAAGTTGGTCCAAATAAATTAAATATCTCTTTCTCCATCATCCTATTGCCAAACCAATTTCATGTGGATCTTGGTTACCCATGGCTACGCTCCATGGATGTCATCCTTTCGGTAGTGCATAAATGCTTAAAGTTTTCATTCGGCAATAATATCTTTATGTACACCATAGTGGCTTTAATCCTATGTCTTCATGTTTGAATTTCTCATTGGATTTATTTTGGTCCGAACCTATTAAGCCTCATGAAGACTTATTTTTCAAATATTATCAAAAGTTTAAGGCAAAGGGTATAGAAAAATTATCCCTTAGTAAAATGCTTCAACCCATGATTGAGCCTCCTATCATAGATGAAACCATGATTAAACCCAAAGCCCTTCCAAGTAACCAATACCAACCCATGATAAATCCTTTTCCTATCTCCTACAAAAGACCAAGAGATAACGTCCAAATAAGTTCTATTGTCCCTCCTAGGATTAAACAAGTTTATAAAGTTAAACAAAAATTAATTGAACAACCTTCCATGGTTCCTTCAATTCTTCTCTTGCGAGAAGAAAAAAAACTAGCGGTTGATAAACCCTCTCCTACACAATCACAACTTGAAAATCATACAAAGAGAAACCAAAATGCTAAAGAGTGTAGGCATAGATGTGTTATTGCTCATAGTTTAAAAGACAAGAATAAAACAAAAAATACAGATCAAACACCAATTGAAATAAATCATGATCATCCTCCACCTTCACCACAACAAAAGCAACAAGAAAATTCTATGGAAATTATCATTAGGCCTCTTGTTATGATTAACTTGGATGATGATGATGATGAGATTGCTAAAATTGATGAGGAAATGCATAATGAGCTGAATTTATGATTTTCCTCTTACATGATCTTAGATGATAACAACCATGATGATCCTCCTATAAATATTGACTCACCATGTGTTGAACATGGTGATGCTCCTAGTAAAACACTTGTCATTGTCCCTTTGGCTAATTATCTGCTTTCTGCATATGATGAACAAGATTGGGATGCAGATGACTTACTATAGGTTGACTCTCATGTGCCATACTAGTCTTCTCTTTGTGTTCATTGTGATTGCATGTATGTAATGTGATCCCCCATACTGTGCTACTCGGCATGTCTTTATATGTTTGTGAGCTCAATTTGGATGACCCTTGTCACTCCATTGGTGCAAGAATACAACGAAAGTGAATTTTATGTGACATTCTTCTATTTGTCTTGTGTTTTCCTTTTGGGGATGATGCAAGGCATCCAGACATCCATGTCTCTTCCATGTTGACCCAAAATCTTCTCCTTTTTTTTCTCTCTCTATGTGTCATTCTTCTTTTGTGCTCATTTTTCCATGAGTCATTTGAGGAATGATGATGGTTCCAAGCTTGATTATATCATTGTAGCAATGACAAATTTTGACCCCAGATCCATGTATCCCTTATGTGTTATCTTAGGATTGCATATGGGGGGAAACCCTCCTCTAGATGACATAGCTATATTTGGTCCAAACATATGTTTTACATAGGGCTTTCTAAATAAAGCTCTCATGTATTGGCATTTATTGTGTTCTACTTTAAAGTAATTTCTCACAACATGGTGTTTAGCAATTCCTTTAAAGTGGGGGCATACGCATCCCCGCTCATTTTTTACTTCAAAGTGTGGTCTTCTTACTTCACGTGATGTGTCTTCTTGGTCGTGGCATTAGGTTTGATTTCCTTCAAGATTATGATCTTTCTGAGCATATGGCATTCCTCTTAGTGGTAATGCTACAGATTACATGCCCTAAGTTGCCAATATTTTATCCTCAACTAGTCCTCTCTTTGAGAGATTAGGCACAATGTTCCCTAAGGTGAGACCTTTCATGAACTAAGAAAACCCCCTTTGTATATCTTATTGAATGTATCAAGGCCACCAAGATTAACACAACTTGCTTTCCAATGGAGCCTTTATGTTTTTCATGGCCACCAAGCATAACGCAACTTTCTTGCCAGTGGAGCCTTTTTCATGAGTGCCTAGCATAACATAGCTTGCTAGCCTTGTGACTATTTTTGTAGCATCTTATCAAAGTTATCAGGAGGTATAACTTTGGTATGGTTAGTACAATGGGGGCCTAGACTTGGCATGACTTTCCCATTAGCCACTTCCTTTGGGGGCTCACCTAGTGGACAGTGGATTTCACTAGCCCATGTGAGCGCTTTTTTTTTGCATAGTGAACAATGGGTTTCCACTTGTAAATGTTTTTTGGATAAACAGATAAGGCTTGGTCCATACCAGTTGGAAAAACATTTGAGTCTCGATCCTTCCCCCCTCTCTTTCTCTTCTCATTAATTTTGGAATTGTATGCTTACATTGTATCTTGTCTTGTTCTTGCATATTTAACATAGGCATGTGTCTCTTTGTGCCTTTATTGGTTTGTCATGAGATATTAGATCTTGGGGGCTTGATCATCCTCCTTCACCTTTGTTGTCTTATCTTTCTAATAGTTGTACAATTAGAACTCTCTTGACGCTTCTTTGACTACTTTAGTGTGAGATTGACATAGGGCTCATCCTCTCACTAAAGTGGGGGCTAATTATAGTGTTAGAAAATGTACTCCTTTACATTTTCATAGGGTCCTTTAATTTAATTGGATTTAATTAAGCCTCTAATTGGTCCAATTATGCATCTACAAGCTTAATTAATTGTAATTTCTGAAAGGGGAATCATGATTTAATTAATGCAATTAGCATTTTTAACACCCCAAAATGAATAGGTCTTGGTAATTTAGATTAAGACCCATTCACCCTAGGGTGAATGGGTCCCCTTTAGTTGCTTAATTTAAAATTTTAATATGATTTTGGTGGGATTTTTATGATCCCAAATTCAATTTCAAATGTCAGCTTATAATATTTAATTTTTGAGGAATTTGAAAATTACCTATAAAAGAAAGGTCTTTTTATCAATTCAAATCCTAGAAATTCATGAGAGAAAAAAGTATAGCTAAGATTATTGATAAAGGTGTTCAAGAGCATATTTCTCAAGAAATTGTTGCAACATTCAATATCTCAAGCATCATGTCAAATTTATCAAGCATCATGCATGTTTTTGGAGCTAACATTGTATTGTATGTTTCAAGCATTCAAGTCAAGATTCAATCATCAAGATCATATAATCAATCAATACATTTCATGCAAGATCAAGACCTTGGAGAGATGTACTAAGTTTCATTCTAAGGATTTCAAATCAAGGGTTTGGTGAGTTGTGATATAAAAATTGTTCATTCATCATTCATTTCATGTTTCATTGTTTCATTTCAAGGTTTAATTACCAAAACGGGTTTGACCAAGGAAAACCCCCATTCACCAAAAACAAACATTTTTTCCCTTTTCTATGTTTTGCAGATCTTAGGTTGAAGAAGGATTGAAAATCTATCAAAAGTGCATTTCAAGTTGATTTACCCTATCCTAGGTCATAAGGAAAACAACAAGATATCCACCAAGGTTGACTCACCCAAGGGATTGAAATTCAATATTTCCCTAGGGGATCTCTCTTTCCTAATGAACTAAGGAAGATAGGTGCATCATACCCCCATTCCATTTGTGATGAACACATTTTCTGATGTTTCAGCTAGTAATGAAATTTAGTATCATGGGATTCTTGATTATTAACATAGGTGACAGTGGATTGGGAAAAGGATGGTACCCATAGTATAGTTTGGCCCAATGATGTTTGAAACATAAAATATTCCTATTAGCAAGAACCCAACATTCTTGATATGATCAAATGGTGTTGAGTTGAAAAAAAATGAGAGAGGCTATTATGGAGGGACCCAAAAACCACCCAAGTAGGTCTGGGCATTTGTAGGTGTCACAAACTTTGAGAACTACTTCATCATAAATTGATATTTTTTCCTCTCTCAAGGCTATTAAGATATTTCCTTGAAATAATATAGCTTGAAAGGATTGAGAGACTAATGAAATGAACGGGAGCTTCCCCTAGCATTCTCCCTCCACCCCAACATGTTGGTGCAGTTGATTTGGCCCCATAATGCACATAACACAAAATATTCCCATTGACACCTTTGCATTTCTCTCAAATGATGTATTTTTCAAGAATGTATTTGTTCTTGGCAAGGTCAAATGGTGTCAATATGACAAAAACTAAGAGAGGTTATTTTGGAGAGACCTCACATCCACATGCAGGTATAGAAAAAAATTGTAGGTGTTATGAACTTCAAGAACTAATCTATCATAGATTGGAAAGAAATTTCTCTCAAGGATCTTAAGAGATTATCTCAAAATAATGAAGTCCATAAGGTTTGAGATACCAAGAGGATTAACGAGGGCCTCCTTTAGCATGCATCTACCCACTCCAACATGTTGGTGTAGTCAGTTTTTCTCCACAATATATGGGATGCAAAATATTCCTATTGACACATTTACATTGTTCTCAAATGACATATTTTTCATGAATGCATTCATTCTTGGAATGTTCAAACAATTTCAAGCTATAAAATATATAGAGATTATTGTGGAGGGGCCCTATATACACTTATAAGTCTAGATGAAACATTTTTAGGTGTTATGTACTTCAAAAATTATTGTCATATATTAGTATTTTGTTCTAAAAATATAGAGATTATTGTGGAAGGATTGAGAGATTTGGGGAACAAATGAGATCCTCCCATAGCATTTGATTTCCCACCTTGATTTTTTGGAATAGTTAGCTTAGTTGCACAACACATATAATGCAAAAATATGCCTATTGAACCCTTTGCATTGCTCTCAAATGATACATTTTATAAGAATGCATTCATTCTTGGCATGGTCAAATTGTGTCAGGAAAAAAAAAGATAGGTAATTATGGAGTGACTCCACATCCATATATAGGTCAATATGAAACATTCATAGGTTACATGAACTTTGAGAACTGCTTTGTCATATATTAGTAGTTTTTGGCTCTCAAGGCTCTTAAGGGACTACCTTAGAATAATGTGGCTTGGAAGGATTCAAATATTGTGGGAATCAAATGGGACCTTCCCTAACATCCACCTACCCACTCTAACATGTTAGCTTAGTCAGTTCGGCCCCATGATGCACAAAACACAAAATATGCATATTGGCACCATTATACTACTCTCAAATGGTGCATATTATAATAATGCATTCATTTTTGGCACAATAAAATAATATCAATTTGAAAAAAAAATGAGAGGGGTTATTGGAGAGGGACCCCACATCCACATGTGGGTATAGATGTAACATTTGTGGGCACCATGAACTCTAAGAATTGCTTTGTCATAGACTAGCAATTTTTTGCTCTCAAGGCATTTAAGAGACTGCTTTAGTATAATGTAACGTAGAAGAATTGAAGACCTAGGGAATGGATAAGGGCCTCCCCTAGAATTCACCCACCCACCCTGACATGTTGATGTAGTCAATTTGGTCCTACAATGCATGAAATATAAAATATGCACTTATGAATTTCCTCATGAATGTTTGATATTTACCTCCACTACCTTGTCATGTTTCTGAATCAATGTTTCAATGATAGGTGATTATTATAATGGCCACATGAAGATACGTGTAATTCCATGAAAAACTATTCCTAGGAAACGGGTGGATATACACATGGGAAAAGGAAGCTCCACCACCACTATGATAAGAGAACTCACACTTTCAAACACTAGCCAACTCGCTTGTCTACTAGATGTCTTTTTAAATTTAAATCAACTTCCATTACCTACGCCAATGAAACCAATTACATGCTACCATGCCAATGATGAAATTGTAGTTAATAATTCACTTCCAAACAATCTCTAATAGAAGATCAACTACCAAGTGTTTGGCTATTGTGCCATCATTTGGCACCTGATAATATCTCATTTACCAAATAGCCAACCTATAAAATTATTACAAGTAATTTTTTGTTGGGGTTGATTCCTCAACTCTACAACTCCTAAGGATCACCTATAATCAAATGATTTTCACAAAAAGAGGTAAAAATCAAAGCTATGGCTCAGCTAAGAACTATTGATCCAAGAAAGAATGAAACATTGTTAATATGCAACCTCACAATGAGTAATATAATAATGAATCTTTATAAAAGGAAAAAATAACCCTAGATGAAGGCTTAAGTGAGGTTAAAAATAGATCATGACATGTGTCCCAATCCTATGACTTGAAATAAAAAATACATAACCCAAGTAAGATTAAGTATCTAGTGTGAAAAGGGACCTAAATAATTAATTAATTAATTAAGAAAATACCCTTTTACTCTAACATCCCCCTTAAGTGAAACTTAGGGAGAAGCTAAATCCTATAAATGAAAAATGCAGAAAAGAAAAAGATGGGTTCTAGTAACTAGCTTGATAAGGTACCCATGTACAAATGAAAAAATCATGAGAAAAACTCCTATCCAAAAGAGAGAAAGAGATATGAAGGACTAAGAAGCCTCCCAAACAATGTCCCAAAAAGTGTAGGAAGATGAAGAACACCACTAAAGCATGAAGAAGCTACAAACAACTATCAAAAGATGATTGTTATATTGCTAAAACTAAATAAATTCCTCTGAAATTAGGCTAATGATTAAGAACAATAGGAAAATAATTTGCATGAGTGAACTCAATCATAGTACCAAAAAAATCAAATGAAAAACAAAGGAAACAATTTTCTAATCAAAGATATAGATGACACACTTAAATATGCACAAGTGACCCCAATGGCACTACTCAACAAATGTAAAGAATATTATAATTCAAACATATAGGTGTCAATAGTCTAAAGAAACTAATCAACTAAGGATAAAAAAATTCTTCCACAAAACAATAATGCTAGAGAAATTATATGGTATGTGTTACATACCACTAAAATACATGGGTAACCAACCACTACATCTCCCTAGTACATAGGAACAAAAAAAGGATACATAGCCCACTCTAGATAGAAACCAAGGAAGCATTAACACCAATTGTATGAAACCTTCCATAATGCTGACAAGGGAGAGGTATGACAGGTCCACTAAAATGGTGTGTCACAATGTAGTGCATGAAAGGAGAAGAGACATCGTTGAAATGTGCACAAAATAGTACCTACAACTAAAAAAAAAAGTGTGAAAAACAATGCACACACACATGAAGTAGACAAGGTTGTGATTGAAAATAAATAAGCATACACACAAAACTCCACATGACACTTTATAAAGGAGTGCAAGTACAAAAAAGGCACAATAAGATGTGTAAAATACTTAAAAAGCACATACAACGGTGGCAATTTTTTCTTATTGTAATTACAAATAAAATGGTGTATGCAAAAGATGCTCAAAATTCCCAAAAAGGATAAAAAATTACAAATACATATATAATAGCTCAAAAAAAGTCATTTGATACAAACAAAACATTTTTAAGTGTCAAAATGTCCAAGTAATCAACTAGAGTATGAAATAACAATAAATTGAATATAAAGTACCTACGAAACATTTTAGAAAAAGTGCATGGATAGCTACGAAGAGCCCTAAAATATCTTCCCAACAACACAAGAATTGTGAAAAATAAAGAATTAGGTAAAAATTAGGGTTAGTGTTCACTAAACAAGATTATGGTTAAGGTTCAATTAGGGTTAGACTTATTGTTCATATAGATGGGATCATTTACTTATTGAATATAGATGGGATCATTTAATCAACAACTACAACAACACATCAAAAGTATATATGTCATGTCCCTTGATATCCAACATCTTTTTTATTTCTTTGTTTCAATCATTATGAATTAGTTCATGGGCCTAACTAATAACAAAGTCGATCATTCTTCCTCATTATTGTAATAGGTCTTATTGATGCTTCTTAACATTACCTAATTTTCCGTGCATGTATATATCATCTAGGCAAACATTCTCTATAGATACTAGGTGGAACAAATCATAAGTGATCTTTCCTTGATTCTCAAATTCTTAGATCTTAGTTGTCTTAATTATTTCACGCCAGATCCAAATTTAGACCAAATCATGGGCATAGTCTTGTCCCATACCCTCAAATTCGTCGATCTTAATCATCTTAGGCCTCTCACACTAGATCCAATTTGAACCAAATCATAGACATAATCTTATCCCACATCTTCAAATTCTTATATTGAATTCATCTTAAATCTCTTATATTAGATCTTAAATCACTTACTTTCATTTATCATTTTAATTTGTCTTAAATTCTTAAATATTATCTAAATTTATGATAAAATATGTTTTATTTCTACAAAATCTAAATTAATAATAAAATATATTGTATTTCCCTGCATACAATAAATTGAACTTTTACACTTTGACCCTTACACTTAGAGACACTTAACCTTTAAACCAAGGAACTATTTACTTAATATTTATTGTTATTTTAATTAAACTCTAGATATCCTTGCGATAAAATTTGTTGTAGCAAGAGTATATTTTTTCAAACATGTTTAACAGAGCATTTCGCATGCACTCTGATCTCTATGGAATACACCAAATTTTGCATGCTGGAATTTTACAAATATAAAATGGAACTCCATACTCACATCTCAAAATATATATATATATATATATATATTTATTTAATTAACATCTAAAACAATGGTCTATAAAGAAGAAATATACACTTATATTTAAGGCACATACTTCAAAATTTCTCTAAGGTATGTGGTCTCACGGAATGCATTCTTTGCCAGGATTGTTCAAAATGCTTTCTTGGACATTCAAAAGATTTTCTTTGGCCTTTATGATGATCTCTGACATCTTAAAATTGAAGCAATCAATAATGGTAATAGCGGTGTTCTAACTAAATAGAAGGAAGAGCACGTGGATGAAGCAAAATAACAAGTGGTTGAGTAAGTGGGGTATCAACATAGATAATTGCCCAAATAACATTAAGGCAATCAAAATGTACGTGCAACAAAAAGTTAAAGAAAGCATGTGGAATAGGGAGTTATCAAGGAAAAGGGAGTATTACATCAAGCACTTTAATCCCTCTTATGATCATACTCAAAAAGCATATATAGGTGCGGAAATAAAATTGAAAGCGAAAATGTTAATAGCTCAGCTAAGATCTAGTTCTCACCAATTGAGATGTGAAATCGGTAGATGGACGACACCTAAAGAAGATTGGGCTGATAGGATATGCAAGTTCTGTTCGCTAGGGTTTGTAGAGACAAAGTGGCATTTCATCATGGAATGCCCAGCCTACATGGATATTCGGGTCAATTATATAGAGATTTTAAATGTGAACTCTTTATACAACTTATTCGAGGAAGAGAGAATATCGAAAAGTGTTGATTACTTGATAAAAATTCATAGTAGAAGATCCAAAATTTAGAAAGAAAGGGAGATCAAGTAATGTTTGGGCTGTGGTTTCTTTTTCAGGTTGTTGTGGTGTTCTATTTTGCTACCGATTTGTGGGTCCCATAGGTTGTTTGGCCTCGTGGATGTTATTGAAAGTCTTCATTCATTCATTCATTCGATACAGAAAGGTTGATCCACTAAGATAGAAGTGATTCAATCGTCATAATTTATATTATAAAGATAAAGATAATAAGGCACTTAAGTAAAAAATAGAAAGTTTCTAATTTCATTTATGGCATATGGGTATGTTACTATTATTTTCTTATTAAGAAAGAGAGGATTTGGGATTCAAGTTTTGCATTGCTATTAATTTTAAATGTTGTTAGGAGGAAAGATCAATTAAAAGTAACATTTTAATTATTGTGAACTTACAATTATAAAAGAAATGTATCTTAAATATAAAATAAGTCAAAAATCATTCTAATTAGAAGGGCAGTAAGCTTCAAATTTATCTTATTTTATAATTAGTCATGAAATTATATATATATATATATATATCTCTTTTATAATACACAATTCTTATTAAAATTAATATATATCTAAGGTACATATTTTGAATTTTATGTTTAAATTTTTAAAATATTATAGAAATATTACGTAAATATATTATAAATTTTCAATATAATATAATATTACTATATTATATTATAATAAAAATATATAAAAACATATATAAAATAAAATTAAACTATATTATATAGTGAATTATAAAATTATATTGTACATTATATACATATATAATATTATCATTATATTTTATAATAAATCTTTATATTATATATATATATATAAATTAATTGTAGGTTATATTAGATGATGTTCAAGATGATGAGCCTCTTGTGAGCTCCCATCAGGGGAGAGGTTTATTCTGGGGTGCCATGGACTACTCACAAGCCTTGGGTTTGGTTAAGGAAGGAGCTAACATTTCTTTTAATCTTCTTATGTGGCTAGTTCAAGAGGTTCAGGACCTCCATAACAAACATGACACAATTGTCCATTGCAATATATCTACTCTCAGAAGTTCTAAGGAGAAGGATTCCATTTTTGGATTGGCTAAATCTTCGAACTCTAGTGTGGGCCTTTTGGTGGAAGACATGGCCAATTTTAAGAGAGATTATGGTATGAGGCTATCCTTTTTAGAAAAGAACTATCGGTTGATGCGTAAAGAACTGGACATGATCATTAATATCAACAAGGAGAAATTGGAATCCTCGACTTAAGGGCTTGTGTTCCTGAATGAGAAGGCAAAGGAGTGGACTGGTAGATCTCTGTTCAGTGAGATGGCGAACAAGGAGGTGGGGGAGAGTGTTGATAAGGAGTTGCATGGGGCTGAGTGTACACACTTGAAGCAAAATAAAGAAGTCTAAAATGATGTTGAGGTAGGAGGTGGAGGAGGTCATGGAAATGCATGATAGGGTAATTTCTAAGGACCTTGAAGCAACAAGAATTCTTAAGGAACTTATCTAATGGCCGCCTGTTTTGTTCTTTTTTATTTGGTTTTGTTGTTGTGGCTTTTTGTTCTTTGTTGATGGTTATGTAATCATCTTGTTTTTTGGTGTTCTTGGTGGGCAGCCTATTGCTTTATCTTTGTTGCCCTTGCTCTTTTTTTAACAATATTTTAGGGCCCCTTCAAAACCTGTTTATCGCTAATCAAAAACTGTAGGTTATATTATATAGTAAATTATACAAAACATTACTAACCCTAACTCTAATTCTAATCAATATTCTAATCCTAACCCTAATTGTGAAATAAACCTAACTCTAATACTAATTGTAACTCTAACTCTAACTTTATCTCTAACCCTAGCTCTAACTTTAACTATAAAACTAACTCTAACCCTAACCTTAACCCTAATCCTAACACTATTTCTAACTCATATGCTAACTTTAAATATTTCTCTAACCCTAACCTAACCCTAATTTTGAAACTAATACTAATTCTAATTGTAACCCTAACCATAACTCTTCTATATTAAAAAAATAAATGATAAATATCTTATAATAGAAAACCACATCTCTATCTTAAAACAATAGAGCATTTGAAAGTGAAAGAAGCAAGGACTTGAGAAAGAGCAAATAGGAAAAATAAAAGTGATGAAGAACTATATCCCTATTCACTAAAGATGAGGACCATGTACAATTGAAACTCCATTTTTCAAAGGAAAATTGATAGCTTTTGTGTCTTTATAGTTATTGGCAATCAAATTCCTCATTGTAAATGAAATGTAGCAGTTAGTCCAAACGTGGCAATTACAAAATGTTAGATTATAGGAGGATCTTGTGTGAGGATAAGACATGATAACAAGAAAATATTTTTTTAAATTAAATGTGATTGAAACAATGTTAACCCATCATGATCATCCATTATTTTTATGACTATTTGCCTCATACACACATTCACCACTCTTTCTTTAATGTGGTTTTCATTATTTATCCCTCACATCTATAAAACCTACCTTATAATTATGCACAATACACTTCTTCCTCTTAATTTTATTTGTCTTCCCTTTGAGTATTGATACTTTGTACTATTCAATGCTTAAAATGAAGCTTTTGATATTATTAGGATTAGGGTTAAGGTTAGGGTTAGAAATAGAATTAGGATTAGGGTTAAGGTTAGGGTTAGATATAGAATTAGGATTAGGGTTGGGGTTAGCACTGGGATCAGTGTTAAGGTTAGTGAACATAGAGATAGAATTAATATTAGGGTTACAAATAGAATTAAGATTAACGTTTGGGTTAATGTTAGGATTAGGGTTAGGGTTAGGGTTAGATATGAAATTAGGATTATAAATAATATTAGCATTACTATTAAGGTTAGTGTTATTGTTAGTGTTAGGATTATGTTTAGAGATAAGATAAAGAGTCGGGATTAGGGTTAGGAATAGAGATAAAATAGTATTAGGGTTTGGATTAGGGTTAGGGTTAGAGGTAGAATTAGGATCAAGGTTAGGATTACCATTATGACTATGGTTAGGGTTAGGGTTATAGAGATATGGTAAGGATTACGTTTAGTGTTAGAGTTGAAGATAAAGTTGGGACTAGGGTTAGGGTTAAAAATAGAATTACAATTAGGGTTTAAGTTAGCATTAGGATTAGGGTTAGGGTTAAAATTAGAATTATGATTAGGGTTTAAGTTAGTATTAGGATTAGGGTTAGGGTTAGTGGTGGGTTTAGAGATAGCATCAAAATTAGGGTTAGGGTTAGGGTTAGGGTTAGGTTTAGGGTTGGGATTAGGGTTAGGGTTAGGGTTAGGGTTAGGATTAGCATTAGGTTTGGGGTTAGGGATAGAGATAAGGTGATTATTAGGGTTATGGTTAGAGATAAAATTAGGATTATGGTTAGGATTAAGGTTAGAGATGGAATTAGGTTTAGGGTTGGGTTTAGCATTAGGATTAGATTTAGGGTTAAATATAGAATTAGGATTAGGGTTAGAGTTAGAGATAGAAATATAAATAGGATTAAGGTTATGGTTATGGTTAGAGTTAGAATTAGGATTAGAATTAGGATTAGGGTTAGAGATGGAATTAAGATTAGGGTTAGGGTTAAGAGATAAAATTTGGATCAAAGTTAGGGTTAGTGATAAAATCAAGATTGGATTAGGGTTAGGGTTCAATTAGGTTTAATGTTTATATTTAGTAAGGGGTGAGGTTAGGGTTAGGGTTACTGTTCACTTAGACTTATGGTTAGGGTTATACAATAAATTTTGGGGTTAGGGTTACGATTGGGGATAAAAAAGGGTCAAGGTCCAGGTTAGGATTAAGATTCAATAAGGGTTACATATAGGGTTCAATTACGGTTACATATATGATTAATATTAAATTCTAGTTACATACAGGGTTCAATTATGGTTATTATTAGGGTGAGGGTTACAAATAAATTAGGGCTATAATTAAATTAGGGTTAAGGTTATAAATTAATTAAGGTTACAAATCAATTGGGGTTCTAGAATAAAGCTTGGAATTAAGACTAGGGTTAGGTTTATTAATGTCTTATTATAATTAGGGTTATATGATAAATCTTGAGGTTACAATTAGGGTTAGAGTTAGGATGAAGGTTATAGCTCAACTTAGAATTACCATTTGTATTAAGGTTAGCTCTAAGGTTATGATTATGATTATAATTTTATATCTAACCCTAATATTAACCATAATTATAATACTAAAACTAAAACTAATTATAATTGTAACCCTAACCCAAACCTAATTGTAACCCTAACCCTAACCTTTAACCCATACCTACATCTAACATTGATCATAGTTCTAGCCTTAACCTTAACCCTAATACTTACCCTAATCCTAACCAAAAACAAACATAATTATAATCCTAGCCCTAAACCTAGCCCTAATTCTATCTCTAACTATAACCCTAACATTAACACTAATCATAACCTTAACCTAAAACCTAATCTTAATCCTAATTCTATCTCTAATAGTAATCATAACCCTAACCCTAATCTTAACACCAAATCTAACCCTAACCATAATATTCACCCTAATTACAACCTTAACCTAACCCTAAATATATCTCAAAATATAGCCCAAGCCCTAATCATAACCCTAATTTTATATCTAGCCATAACCTTAATTTTAAAAATAACACTAATACCAACCCTAATTAACCTTGATCCTAACCCTAATACTAACCCTTACCCTAATTAAGCCCTAACACCAACCCAAGCTTTATCATAGAACCTTAACCCTTACCCCACCACTAATCCTAATTGTATGTTAATTAAATTGCAAATCTAACCCTAATCCAACCCTGTACCTAAATCTAATTGAATCTTAACCCTAAATGAATTGTAACCCTAATTGAACCCTAACCTTTATTGAATTAGGGTTAGGGTTATGGTTTAATTATGTTTAGTATTAGGGTTAAGATTCAAATAAGGTTAGGGTCAGGGTCAGTGTTTGATTTAGGGTTCAATTAGGGTTAGGGTTAGGGTTAAGGTTTAATTAGCATTAGAATTTAATTAGGGTTAGGGATAGATTTTAATTAGGATTAATGTTCACTTAAGGTTAGGATTATGGTTAGGGTTCAATAAGGGTTAGGGTTTAGTAAGGGGTAAGATTAAGGTTAGAGTTTTGTTAGGTTTAGGGTCAAAGTTCAATTAGGATTAGTGTTCACTTAGACTTAGGTTTAGGGTTATACAATAAACATTGGGATTAAGGTTTAGATTGGGGATCAAATAGGGTTGAGGTCAAGGTTAGGATTAGAATTCAATAAGGGTTACATATAGGGTTCAATTATGATTACATATAGGATTATGATTCAATGATGGTTACATATAGAGTTCGATTATGGTTACTATTAAGCTTAGGGTTATTAATCAATTAGGGTTATAATTAAATTAGGGTTAAACTATGGCTAGGTGTAGGGTTCTATAATAAAGCTTTGGGTTAAACCTAGGGTTAGTTTTATTAATATCTTATTATAATTAGGGTTATAAGATAAATTATGGGATTACAATTATGATTGACATTAGACTTAGGATGAAGGCTTTAGTTTAGGTTAGAATTAGCATTTACATTAAGGTTAGCTCCAAGGTTATAATTATTATTATAATTCTATACCTAACCCTAACCTTAAACCTAATTTTAATACTAACACTAATTCTAATTGTAACCCTAACCCAAACCTAATTCTAACCCCAACTCTAACCTTAAACCTATATCTACTTCTAAAATTGATTATAACTCTAACCTTAACCCTCACCCTAATACTTACCATAATCCTAACCCTAAACCTATCCCTAATTATATCTCTAAATGTAACCCTATCCTTAACTCTAAATGTAACCTTAACCTAAAACTTAACCATAACCCTAATTCTATTCTAATTGCAACCATAATCTTAATCCTAATGCTAATCCCAACTCTAATCCTCATTTTATCTCTAACCCAACTTGAATTATAATTTTATAACTAACCCTAACCCTACCCCTAATCATAATACTAATAGTTATGCTAACCCCAACCCTAATCTCAATACTAATTCCAACCCTAATCCTAATTTCATCTTTGACCATAAATGTAATCTTTATAATAATACTAACACTAATCCCAACCCTAGAATGGTAATTGTATGTCTAACCCTAACCATAACATTAATCCTAATCATAATCATAATACTAACCCTAACCTTAATTATATCTATATCCCTAACCTTAACCCTAAACCTACCCTTGATCTTGATTCAATCTATAATCCTAACCCTAATGCTAACCCTACCCTTCATCCTATTTTTTTCTCTAATCCAAACCCTAACCCTAATTCTAGTGCTAAACCCAAACCTAATTCTAATTCTATCTCTAACCCTTACCCTTACCCTAACCCCAAATCCTAATGCT
This sequence comes from Sequoiadendron giganteum, assembly GCA_007115665.2. NCBI lineage: Eukaryota > Viridiplantae > Streptophyta > Pinopsida > Cupressales > Cupressaceae > Sequoiadendron > Sequoiadendron giganteum. The sequence goes on along the minus strand of CM021107.1, from coordinate 436,230,507 downwards.
ATTTCTAACCCCAACCCTAATCCTTAATCTATCTCTAACCCTAACCCCTACCCTAATTATAATTTCATCTTTAAACCTAATCGTATTCCTCGTCTCTAACCCTATCACTATTCTTAACCCTCACCCTAATACTAATAGTAAAACTAACCCCAATCTTAATGCTAATAAATTGTCTAACCCTAATCATAATTCTAATCTTAATCTTAATCGTAATTGTAATGCTAACCCTAATTATATTTATAAGGTCTTAATCCTAACTCTACCCTTGATCCTAATTTTATATGTAATCCTAGCCCTAATTTTGATTCTAACTCCAACCATAATTCTAATTGTATTTCTAATCTTAACCCTAAATCCCAATATTAACATTAACCTCAATCCTAATCCTAATTTTATCTCTACTAGTAACACTAACCCCATCCCTAATCCAAATTATATCTCTAACCATAACCCTAATCCTAACACTAACCATAACCCTAATCCTAACCCTAACCTTGATTTTATCTCTATTTCTAACTCAAACCCTAATCCTAATTCTATCTCTAAACATAACCCTAATCCTAACCATAACCCTAATGCTAATCCCAACTCTAATCCTCATTATATCTCTAATCCAACCTAAATTCTAATAATGTCACTAACCATAACCCTAGACCTAACCCTAATCATAATCCTAATAGTTATGCTAACCCCAACCCTAATAGTTAACCTAGCCCTAACCCTAATCCCAATACTAATGTTAACCCCAACTTTAATCCTAATTTTATCTCTAATTGTAATCATAACTCTAATAATATATTAACACTATTCACACTCCTAATGCTAATTGTATTTCTAACCCTAGCCATAACCTTATTAACACTATTCGCACTCCTAATGCTAATTGTATGTCTAACCCTAGCCGTAACCTTACTCCTAATCGTAATCGTAATCCTAAACCTAACCTTTATTTTATCTCTATTTTTAACCCTAACCCTAACCTTACCCTTCATCCTAATTATATCTCCAATACTAACCCTAACCCTAACCATACCCTTCATCCTAATTCTATATATAACCCTTACCCTAATCCTAATACTAATGCTAACTGTTGATGTCAAAAATTGACAAGGTAACAACCCTTTGTCGGAAACTCAGTTAAAGGGGGACCTATTGCGCTAAACTGAGTAACCTCCGGATTTTAAAGAAGTCGACTCTTCTATAACTGGGGTTTTGAATGGGAAAAGGAAGAAAATATAAAATAAAAGGATCTAACTAGGGCAATGCGCTAAGGTTTAGATGTGAGGCACGATAGATCTTTCTTGTAGATGCGATCTAAGGGCCCATTCAATAATCTACTATGTTCCAGAATGAAAGGAAATAAAGATAAAAGTCTAAATGATTCACTCAATAATATAAAATAATATTCATATGCATTTACTGAAAAAGAGGAGTCAAAGACATGATCTAAACTAGCAAACTTGCATTAAATTTATAGAATTTCCGCAAATGAAATAATTAGCACTACAATGGCACAATAAAACTTTATCAAGAATCTTTCAAGAAAACAGAAAGGTCGAACAATGGCATGCAGTCTGCAAATCTTTACAATAACCTAAAAGTGCTAAAGGCCTGCCTCTTTTACCAATTTTTCCTATCAAAATTTGAACCCTTGCTTTGATGGAAGAAGCAGTATTTATAATGAAACCCAACTCGGTGAGTCAATAATAGAAAATATCCTCTGATCATGAGCAATGATACATTTAGCAATGATTTCCTCTTACCATTGCAAAAAAAAATATTTGAGCCATGAACGAGGATGCCCTAGAGTAGGATGCATCCGCTACGAATGATGGAGGTGGTCCTAATAGACTAGAGTGCTAACACATGCAATTCACTCATGGCGGTAGTTATAGAATATGGCAGCTAGTGATAGGTTGTCGCCTACTTAGTTCCCCTTCGCGGTGAAGCCTTTAGAAGATCATGTGGCAAGCGGTCGGGGATGACGTTCATTCTCCCCTTAAGCGATGAAAAAACCTGCATTGTGAAGACACGTGGAGGTCTCTGAACATATTGTGCTAAAGGTGGGGTCCACAAGGAATGTGCGCAGATTGATGCTACGTGGCACATAGTCAGGGCCCGAAAGGAGAGTGATGCAAAGGGAGACTAAATATTGTGAATTGTTGACATGTGGAAGCACATTTCAAGCTTTTGAAAAGAAAGAGGAGGAAACCTTGCGAGGAGCGCTCAGCTAACAAGTGGCAGTATTTGAAATGAGCCTTTCCGAAAGGAGCCTGATTTTGCTTTTTAAAGGGGGAGTGTGGTCGGTACTTAAGAAAAAATAAAATCACCCAAAGGGAGCTTGGGAATTTTATGTTCATAGCTTTTGGTGACTTATCAGGGGCATTTCGCCTGCGGAACAAGGAACCCAAAATATTTTGGCCTGTAGAATAGAGACTTATCCATCGGGTGGTGTGATTAGAGCTTAGATAGGGTGGTCTGAAGAGGCAACCATTCATCTTCAGATGGAGTCAATATGTCATGCAGACTCTCTTGCACTCCATGCAGATCAATAACTTCTTTGTAAGGCAGTGCCAACAATATACTAGCCCAAGACTTGAGTTGAAAAATAAGTTGTGCAATTAGATGAGTGACGCTCTCAATATCTCTTGCAATAAGGGGTTGATTGAAACTCTAAAAGGCAGATGTATCATGTTGCTTCTCCTCAATCTTCACTACAATATGCTCCATCGTGGTCACTGACTCATCTTCAATAAATCGAGATGGTAAGCCCGTTTGAGTCAGGTGACAGAATCTGGACCGCATGCTATTCATGATCTGATCCAATTTGGTGGCACATTCGTTGGCATGAAGGATAGTTGCATGGCAGTGGATGAACTGGTTGGTTGTTTTAGTAGCGGCCCCTCAGTTTTCAATCCATGCACCTACCAAGACTTCATCTGGGACCTGATATAGCTTGTCTAATAATCTCCTGGCCTTTGGAACTCTTTCAACAATGGAATGGAGGAATTTCCTGATCATCGCACGAACCTCTCTACCCAAGTCTGTTGCTTCTACCATAAATTGGAGTGTTGGCTATAGAGTTAGGCAGGAAGCCTTCACTCTTTCCCAATATGAGACATATAACTGTTGGGCTACTAGAAGAAGGTCTATTTGATTGACAGGGGGTGGGGAGGATTCTTTCAAGAGGACAATCTATGCATTCCTATACTCTATAACATGTGTTAGCTCTGCAACCTTTTGGTTTGTCATGGTGAGTTGTCCCTATAGGATTTGTGATTCCATGACCTAGCTAGCTTCGACCCACTCCTTGTTTGTTGCTTCTTGCTCTAGGGAAGACTTTATTTTTGTAATCTCATTCTCCAATTAGACTCGGTGGACCTCAAAATCCGCATCTTTCTATTGCATTTGTTGCTCTAGTTGAGCATGTTGGTGGTGAAAATCCTCATCCTTTTGTCACACTTCTTGCTCCAACTTTGCCAACTGGTCTTGATACTCCTTGTTCTTTTGTTGTAGCTCAATGATCAAGCTAGGATCAAGGGACTGAAACTTTTCAAGTTCTTCTTAGAGCTTTGCTTGTTTCATCTCCGTTTGTTGGGATAAGCCTTTAAATTCAACCTCCCTAGCTTTTTCTTTGGTGAGCAAGAATTCGACTCTATCCTTTATGCTTATCATCTCTTCTTCCCTTTTCTTCAGTTGGAAACTGGACTTAAGAAAGTCGATAGTCACCACCCACTGCATTTCCTCCATGAGCTCCACCTTGTCTTGAGATTGGGCTATACTTAAATCGAGCCCCACGGTGTACATGTTGTAGTCATCTGACTGCATTTCTTCTTGTGGCTTGCTGATAGTTGGGTACATAGTCACAAAATGTAGCGACTATTGAGCCTCATTAAAAATTGTTTGTACCCTTGGTTCCATCCGCATCTTAGCAATTTTAGCCTTTTGCCTTTGGGCTCTGATTGCTCGTGCCTTCCTATTCCTATCAACTTCTGATAAGAATTCAAAGGGCGACCTGATGAGTCCACCTGTGAAAGGTGCATTGGGAGGAAGGGAAAAAGGAAATGAAAGGGTGGTGGTACCGAGAGACTTTTTATTTGGTACACTAACTGTCTAAGGCAAGAAGGGAGGGATACTCCAATACTCTAATTTTTGACCAGTAGGAAGACTTAAAGGAAGCAAAGTCATGAAAAATTCTATTTGATGGGAAGAGTGAATCGACTTTGACATTGCGGTGGCAGGAGATGCTTCGATGAAGGTAGTGGAGGCAGAGTGTGAGAGGCTTTGGGACACAGAATGGGCCAAAGTGAATGGTTTTAGGTTCCACGGAGGAGTAAGGGAAAATGGGGCCGCATGAGAGAATTGTGCAAAACCCCCCACAAACATTGAAACAAAGGGCGGAATGCATTGGTCGGCACATGAACCAACAGATGTTGCAGAAACAAGAGGGGAAACTAGGGTTTGTGAAACTAGATAAGAGGGAGTGAAAGATACCTGTGATGCATCTGATTGTCATCCTTAGTCCATTTTTGGCTCTTCGCTATCCTCAAGGTTCTATGAACACTCTCTAGATGGTGCCTCAGTTCATTGTTGCTTTGTTGGCGGTGACTCATCTACCGCTATGGTTTTGGTTTGTTGCGTTTGGGTTTCCCTAGTACTCCTTGTTGACAAGGTGTGAGTTAGTGAATACCTTGCACATGATATGTTAACCCATACATTAGAGGAGATCCTATTGGGTTGCTTCACAAATTTTCCCTTTTACTGCATTAAGGCGTCTTGTATCTTTGTTTCTAGTTTTTCTCCTCTGTCTGACTGTGATTCGGCTTCTTCCGAACTAGAGCCTTTTTCACCACTTACATCGGAATCTAGATGCTTGTTGTTCCATAATTTATCGAATTTTCCATCCATTTCCTTGGTATCATAAGGGGCCTCAGTGTGTCAGGTCTCCTGATGATATATCCAAAAATAATGGACCTTCTCCTCCTTCCAACTGTAGTTCTTTAGCAAATTGTTGCGAAGAGTAGTCCCCATTTTTCTTGTCTTATCATACTGCTCAGTCAAGAGGTAGAATCTGAGCCAAGGCAGCTGACCACCTTCAGTAGGGATGTACACTAGGTCAACAATAAACTCATCTACATCTGACACCGAATTTTGATGATTCTCCTAGTAAGGCTGGGGGTAGTGTGTCACTTTGACATAATCGTTTGGCAAGTCATCATCAGGGTTGTAATTCCATTTATTGCAAATCCATACCAACCCCAAATGAGCCATCTTTTCTTTTAGTACATCGTGAGATTTTCTCTTAAGCATGACTACAGTTTTGTAGCTCATCGGGCATCTAAAAAATCCATTCTTCTTTTCCTTTCCGCTGCAGAAGGTGGCGTCGATAATTGATACCTAACGGAATACCTTAAGCACTAGTAGTTGGTCTGTAAGATATGCTGGAAGCCGAAAAGGCTCACTAGTAAGCCACACAATCGAATGAAAGTGAATTCCTCACCTAGAAACCGGTCACACCTTGGAGTGAAGTTTTGCATGAACTCAGTTTGGTCCAAGTTGAACTGTAGGACAATGTTGTCTCCTCTTAAATCTTGCAAAATTGGATATAAGAAATAATCCAAAAATGTGTAATAATCAAATTTCACAAAGAGGAGGGGAGTCCATGTGGAGACTGGATTTCTCCTCTGATTTTCATCAAAAATTGAGAGCCCTAGACACTTCTAGAAGAAGTCAGGATTCTGATGCAAGAACATATGTGCGAGAAAGGATGGGAACCTAAACCTCCATTGAAGTTGGTATTCTAGTATCTGGTTGAGCATCTCTTGCACGAGGAATTCAACAAAATTGTACCAAAAAAAAATGTTGCCTACGTAATTGAAAACCCAAACCAAGTTGAAATTCTTGGACCTCCTTGTCAGTTTCTAGGCCACAAACAAATTCCATCATCGAGAAAGAATCCCTCATATCATCCTTGAAGCCCTTATGCATCACTGAGATCTGCATTGGCTTATTTTGAGCTTCTCTGAGTCTTTGAGTCTCCACGTTATAAAACTCATCACAAGGTCTATGGTTGTCCAATAGGTTTCTCCTTTTGCTAGAGTGAAGTTCTCCATTTGTTGCACTTTAGAGCTTTGTTCCAGGATACAAAGAATATTCCATATAGCTTCTTTGTAGATAACCACACTCACCTCTCGGCCCTCAACTGTGTTGGTATCCAGGTTGAAGTGTTTGATGGCCTCATCTACCAATTCAGGGCATTAGTTTATGAACGAGACCATATATTGTGGAAGCCCACTGTACCAACATTTCTACGCCAAGGAATTTGGATCACTACTCCTTTTCATCCTTTCACAAGTCGCCTCCCTAAGTGATTTGGGGTTTTTTGCAAGAATGGGGTCACGAATATTTCCCATTCTTCTTTAATTTGTTTCTTATCTTTGTGAGTGCTCTTCTTCTCTGTAACCTACGTATTTACCCAGGTTGGCTTTTTTGGCACTCCAAGTGAAGCATAAGAGACATCCTCGAAGATGTAGGTGGTTGGTGTCGCACGCATGATATTAAATAAACTCTGGGGCTCTCCTTGTTGCATCTTGGTCTAAGAACTTTGAGCAGTTGCCATCCTTCTGTGAATCCTCTTCCTAGAACTATACTGAGACAATATGAATAGCACCTAAAGCACAACACCAAGCTCTGAATTCACAACTAGACGACCTTCAATTTACACAGGGGTAGAAAATTCTCTACAATCACCTCGGCATTCATCTTCCTTGCTACAAATTGCACCACACCTTGTTCTTTTGAAAAAAAAAAATTCTAAGTCCTCTTGCGTGCTCAAGAAGTTTTATGCTCTTTCTGAGTTTTTGCATGAGATACTTAGTTTTTTTCTTTAATTTCATCCCTTCAACCAATAGACAATGGTTGCCTTTATGCATTTAATTTGGCATGTACTACCAACTCCTCTATCCATGTGAAATGAACTACTTGCCCCTTTTGAAAAGACAAGAATTCATAATTGTGTTAGCGATAACGTCACTTCAATGAAATTTTCATGCGAAATTGAGTCGTCGTCTCCTTTATTTTCACCTTCTCGCATGTCTTCGCCATTAATATCCCTAAAAGAATAATTAGGTTGATGTCATAATGAGTACCTTACAAAGATTCACACTCAACCTTGGAGCTTGAAACAACCTATATCGTAGCACCTAATCATCTATTTGTATGAGCCATCACCTAAGCTTGCCACCAATTTGCATTAATTAATTACCGCTCCTTAATCCTGCACGCAGCAATTTGTACCTACAGACACAACCGGGTTGGAAAATCAAGCTGGCCTTTTGGGTGAGATTATTGAGCTAAAATGGATTACCACCATGCTTGGGATGCAAGCTACCTTGGATGTTTCTATAAAAGGACCTTGTCATAGTAGTAGAAGTGCACTTAGCGATTAGCAAAAGCATTAGGCAATTTAGATAGCGTAATTGTTGGCGGTTGAGTAGGATTTAAATTTGCATAGCACTAGACTTAGGTCTTTTGAGTAGAGTCTGACACAATGAACACTCCAATTAGGCTAGTGTGCAACAAGTGTCAAATGGCTTTTCTAGGAGAGATCTCCAATAGCTGTCAGAAATGTATGACCAAAAACAAACACTCACTGGCTATTATAGCCATGAAATGGGTTTTGGCCAAAGATTATATTGAGTATGAAGACAAATATCAGGTGAACACCGATATATGCTCCCACTTTTTTGCCTCATTGCTCGACATTCAGGCTCCAAAAGCCATGATACTTTATCTAACACTTCATATTTTCTCAAAGAGGTACCTCAGAGGTCTTGGTAAAGTAGTAACTAATGCAGTGTATGGCCTGGGCCTTCCGGTAGCAAGCGACTTGAGAAGACATATCCAAGAACATGCATTGGTACCATGGGTGACATTTCTGAGCGGGTTCCGGCTCTACTCGCTTGTTGAGCATCGTGAGAGAGCCACCTGTGCTTGCCACTTTTTGTTGCATTGCTACAACGTAGTTCTTTTCTATGACATGGATTGGTACACCAACTTCAGGAACCTTGTGTTCCCTCCATTGCTCATTTTGGGTGTTGGTGCTCCGGGTCTTGTTGTTGTTGATAGCCCTCTTGTTGCCTATGAAAATGCCCCTACAGATGAAGAGAACACTCATGCTGATGAAGACAATGTTCATGCTGATGAAGACAATGTTCATGTTGATGAAGACAATGTTCATGCTCCCGCAACTTGAAGATTAACACGCCTTTCTCCCTTTTGTATATATATATATTCGAAAGAGGGCTCGCCTATACATATATATAAGGTAGCCGCATATATAGTCATACTTTTGAATGCATGGCCATAGAGCCACTTTTTCAATGTTTCTACCAAAGTATATATATAACGAATATATTTTCTATCTTCAACCCTTGCATTTACCTTCATTATTGTGCTCTCTGCAACTTTTATTGAATTCTTCGCATATGAACTTAATTTCTGCAATATGAGTGATATTGTCTTTCTTTGTTTCTATAATAATGGGTCTCCTGAATTTTCTACTTCATGTAACTGGGAAAAATATTGGAAAGAACCAGTCGACAAAACATGAAAGGGGAAATAATTACATTAATCACATATTTACACCTATATGCAATATCTGAAGTTTAATTGAACAATTTTAGGTGAATTCTATTAACCAAAATTTTCAATGCTTCTTGTTCCATGTTTTCTAGTTCGAATGCATTATTTTGTTTGCACTAAATTATTTTAAAAGGGCCTTCCCATAGTTTGTCAAATTTTCCATGTTGGCTAGGCTTTGCAGCTCTTTCATTGAATTTTAGTACTAGGTCCCCGCATTTTAGACCTTGGTTTGAAACTTTCCTGTCAAACCACCTTTTAACCACCTACTAGTGGTTAGTCATGGCTATTAGGGCTTTACCCCTTTTTTTTTTACCTCCAACAATTCAACCAACCGAACCTCCATAGCTCCATTTTCTTCAATCTCTAGAGACTTGAGTAGTTTTAGTTTAAGTATCTCTATAGATATTGTTAACAGTGCCTCCTTTCCATATACTAGTTGCTATGGAGAAGTATCAAAGCTTACTTAGGAGTTATGTGATCTCCTTATAATGTCATTCAGAGATTTTTATGCCATTCCCTCTCATGATCCAAACCGATCCTCTTAATGATTCGGACTAGATTCTTGTTAGTCGAATCAACTAGGTCATTTCCCTATGGGTAGTAATTTGAGGATGTTTTCAAAAATATGTCGTGTTCTAATGCGAACTGACTTACCTTGGAGCATAGGAAATCCTTGGCATTGTCTAATATGATAGTCTTAGGCACGCCGAATCTCGTTACCAGCCCTTCGAGAAAATCTACAATTTGTGCTTTCATCGCATTCTTCAAGGGTAGGGCTTTGGTCCATCTTGTGAAGTAGTCGGTGGCTGTTAGGATCCACTTGTGACTGGTGCTAGAGGTAGGGTTGATCATCCCAATGAAATCTAGTCCCCATTGCACAAACAACTCGTCTGCTACTATCGGATTGAGAGGCATGGTGGAATTATTTCTTCCCCCTGCATAGAATTGGAATTCTTTGCAGGATTTTATCATTTTGTAGGATTCGTTGAACAATGTGGGCCAGAATTACCCAGCGCACAAAATCTTGATGGCAATGGTCTTCGCAAAGAAGTGTTCGCCCTTCAGGTTGTTGTGGAAGGAGATGAGAATTTTCCTTACTTGCATGACGCATCGCAATAGGACGTCGTTGAAATTTATTTTGAAAGGGATCTCTTCAATAAGTGAGTACCCACTATTTTGCAATTGGTAGAATCTTCTTCTTTGAGACATGAGTCTCAATGGATACTTTTCGGTGTGCATAAATCTTACCCTATCCATCAGCCAATAGCCTTCAATTTTGGGCTCATTTTTTAGGACTATCTTCAATTTTCTTCCTCAATTTCCATCTCTTTGTCATGTGCCAAATACTCGCACAACCCTCTTCCTTTAATAGTCTTCGTAGGGTTGACTTCAATATCATATTCTAGCATCTTAGTGATCCAGTTGGCCCTTTTTCCAGTGATTTCTCCTTCGATGATGTACTCATGCATACTGGAATGTGTGACGTAAACAATTACTTTAGTGCAAGCTATAAGGTGTTGAAACATCTTGAGTCCCTTTAAAATTGTGAAAGCTTGTCTTTCAATGAATTTATAGTTCATCTCGTACTCCTTCAAGGTTCAGGAATGGAATGCTATAGGGTGCTCTCCCTTTGCTTCATCATCTTTCTGAATCAGAACAACGACGATGCTTGTCTTGCTGCTAAAAACACACATTATGAAGTCCTTTGACAAGTCAGGATTCACCAATATACGATCCGATGAAATAGCATCCTTCACCTTCTTGAAGGCTTCCCTCGCTTCTTTTTTCCATTTGAACAATTGGTTTTTTTTTAGCATCAGGGTAATTGGTCTAATTATTCCTACAAAATTAGAAATAAACTTGCTTACAAAGTTAACCTTTCCCAAAAAAGATTGTACTCCTTTCTTGTTTACCGAAAGAGGAAGCTCTCTAATTGATTTTACCCTTTCAGGATCAATAGAGATTCCTTCCTGGGAAACTACATGCCCCAACAATTTTCCTTGCGATACTCCGAAAACACATTTTTTTGGGTTCAGGGATACCCCGAACTCTTGGAATTTTTTTAAAACCTTCTCTAAGTGATCAAAATGCTCATCTTTAGATTTGGAAAATATGGTCAAATCATCTAAGTAGATGAGGATTATTTTTTTGATCAGCTCATTGAAGGCAATATGCATTGCCCACTGGAAGGTAGCCCCCATGTTTGATAGGCTAAAAGGCATTTTGGCATATGCAAATGTTCCCCACTTGGTGGTGAACGTGGTCTTGTGCTAATCTTCCACTTTAACCTGAACCTGATTGTAGCTCGAGAAACCATCTAATATAGAAAACATCTCTGAACTTGCCACTGTCTGTAGGATTGATTTGATGGAAGGCAGTGGGTAGTGGTCTTTCAGTGATTTCCTATTTAGGTCACAAAATTCAACATAGAGAAAAATATCTTTGTTTTTATTTTGGATTGGAATAAGGTTGGATACCCATGTGTTGTGCTTGATTGGAAAGAAAATCTTGGATTGGATCAGATTTTCAAGCTCTTGTGCCATTAAGGCTTCAATCTTTGGATTGACAGACCAATATTTTTGTCGAACCGGTTTAGCACCTTCTTTTAGTTCGATGGTTTGTTGGATGATATCAAGATCATACCCCCTGAGGTCATCATAAGACCAGGCCACAAACCCTTCGTATTTTTCACAAAAGTGTATGAGCCTATCTTTATCATACTGTGGGACTTCTTTCCTGACCTTAAGTTTTCTTCCATTCTCAACCTCCAGGTCAGCGTAATCTGCCTGTTCAGCTACAAATTTTCTTCTATCATTTCTCATTTCATTGTAGTCAAACATATTTTTGAGAGTGACCAACCCTTTCAGAAGCTTATTTGGTTTCAACTTGATGATTTGTCCTTCGTATGCTTCTTCAATTTTCAGTTGAAATTGATCGGCGAACTCTCCTAACTATTGAATGAATGAGGAATATGTTCATTGCTTTCAAACACTTGCCAACTTTGATAATTGTCGAGAATGGAGGATCAGATGATTACTTTCACATCGTGCACATTCTCAATTAAGTCAGAGATAGGATCAAATTGAGATCTTATCGTGGCCATGTGATCTACATCTGAATTTTGCTCCCTTGGCACAACATGGATGTTAAAATCTTTGAAACCTTTGATGAGGTCCCAAACCCTATGCCTATAAGACCACATACGAACATTTTTTGTAGAAGAGATGTTTTTGACTTGGTTGATTACAAGTTCAAAATCTTTGAACACCATTAATTTTTTGATACCCATGTGGTACGTGAGACTTAGTCCCTGCATGAGACCCCCATATTCAACTTCATTGTTTGAACAAGAAAACTAGAAGCGAAATGCCCTAAAGATCTTCTCAATCGATGGAGACGTTAGGCATATTCTAGTGCCTGTGTTGACTTTTCATCTCGCACCGTCGAAGTGTAATGTCTAGAGCTCTAAGGATTGTTCAGGTTTGGAGTCATTTAATACCCTCAGGAACTCTTGATCTTCATCATAGATGACATAGGTACCCAAACTGGTAGCATGATAATTACCAAAAGGATTGGTGCCCACATTTTCGATCAAGAAGACCTTCTCAATCGGCTCCATCTTCGGTTCCCTTCTTATGTTCTGACAAGTTGCTACTATTAGATTCTTCTTTGGCGACAGAGCTATCAGTATCTTCGAAGTTGATCATGGCTTCATTACCTACATGTTCTACATGTAGAGGTTCTGATATTATCTTCATTTTGGATCTATGCTTAGTTTGGAGAATTAGGTGGGACCAATCCAAAGAAAGGTATCTACCTATCTTTGAAGTGAATTCCCAAGACAGGCAGAGGCCAAACATGGGAGGGACGTCGATGATCATGCTATCTTGCAGCACTATGATCCTTGGACAAGAAAACAAAGTTAAGGGGAGGTCTTTAATGAGGCCTACAGTTTTGACCCTGTTTCCATCCAGTTGCATAACTCCTATCTTTAAGGGCTCGTAGCTAAGCCCTAAATTTTTAGCTATCTACTTGGCCATGACTATAGTACTGACACCAAAGTCGATCATGGAGTTGTGCAGTAGTTTCTTCCCCACAATGAGAGTCAAGAAAAAAGGTTTAGGTTTTGATTTTTATTCTTTGGCTTTGGGTGGAGCCTCTTTTGTAGTATTCGCAAGAACTTTGGCTGGAGGCGATGAATCTGTTGCATTTTTGGGATTTTGTCCCATTGATTGTTTAGCTGTATCTTTCTACAAGGCCTTCTATAGTAATGAATTTTGCTCTAGAATGGCTAAGATATCCAAAGGGTTACATTAGCAGAATATTTCTTTAATTGTTCCACCATGTTGAAGGGTGGCAAATTTGGAGGCTTCTGCTCCTTGAATTTGGTGGTAATAATTTCCTTGCATGGTTGCAGAGCAACCGATTATGGAGCAACCATGGGAAGGCCAGAGGGTTGGTCTCGGACATTTTTGGGCTGCAGAGTGATCGGTTTGCCTATGAATCTTCTCTTCGATCGAGTGTTGTAGTCAGACTGTACTTGTGGGGTTTTCGATGTAGATCCTTCATAAGTGAACACTGCTTCCTCCCCTTCCATCCAAGAGAGGAGAGCATGGTCAGGAGCTATGTCATTTTCTTGATCTAAGGGCATTCCCTACATCTGTGTGGTGAAAACCACATTCTCCACTTGGGGAGAGGTGTATGTATATCTTGAATTCATCGTCACGCCTTGGTTGTGCTGCTCCGCAACTTTTTTCTACAAATTGAAACGCAAAATTTTTTTAGGCATATGAGCATCACCGCAGGGATAGCACCATGGATTGAAATCATCAGTGAGATTGTTCTACCCTGCGGTCAGCTCTCTGCTTGTACTAGTTTGAGCAGACCCCAATGAAGTTGGTATCGACACTATTTGGTGATTTTTCTGAATCGACGGAGTCATTCGTGCAGCTCCTTGATATTGGTTTTGTTGGTAGGAGGATCTCCCTCTTTGATAGGCTTGGTAGGACAGTCTCAGAGGAGCATCCAGGTTATGATTGATAGTGGTTACTTCATTTTTCAAGTTTTGTAACATCTCCCTTATGTCGCTCATCTCGTCCTTTGAAGCACTAGATGTAGAAGCGACATTTTGGGGTGCACTCAAATATGTATACATAGATGGGAGCAACATGGGTGCGCTTGTAGATCCCATCTCCTGAGTAGAAGCCAATATTTTAGGGAATATCGACATGATGGGCCGAGGTGGCAACTTCTCGATGTCAATTAGGTTGTTCTTCACCTTAACTGCTATGTTGTATGCATCTGGTAATGTGGCTCCACCGAGTGACTAGATCATCATGGAGATGTCAGCATTGATGGAACTTAAGTAAAACATAAATTCCAACTCAATCAGTGGTCAGATGGAATTTTGGATCCTCTGCCAAGTTGTATGGAGTTGGGCATTGAAATCGGTCATGGCTTCAGATGGGGCCCACTTGATCATTGATAGTTGGTGATATAGCGAAGGCCTGTCTCTGTTGTTAGAAAATATTTCATAAAAAAGATCCCCGAGATCATCCCAAGTATCGATAGTATTAGTCGGCAGAGTGCGATATCAATCTAGTGCTCTTCCCCGCAAAGAAGCAACAAGCAATCTCAACGCTATATTTTGATATGTAACTCTATGCACCAGACACACATCCGCAACATCTTGCAGATGTTTGGATGGTGTTCTCGATCCATCTCTAGTAAACTTTGGAATAGCTTTGAGAGCAGAGATCAGGATAGGGGCCCATACAGCAGGTGCAACTGGGGCTACAAGGGGACTTACGGCATCCTAGGCCACATAATTTTAGTTTGTGATCAACATTATGGTTGGGATCCGAAAGCTCTACTGGGTGAGTTTAGGTATTTGTTGTTACTAGTGGAGGCACTAACAAGCCAGAATTATTTGTGGTTCGTGACCTAGTAACAGGTTGATGATTTGTACACCCCTTTGATTTGGTATATTTAAGTGGTCCCACTAAGTGTGCCAGGAAAAAGAAAAAATTGTTGATGCCAAAAATTGACATGGTAACAACCCTTTGTCAAAAACTCAATTAAAGGGGGGACCTATTGCGCTAAACTAAGTAACCTCCAGATTTTAAAGAAGCCATCTCTTCTATAATTGGGATTTTGAATGGGAAAATGAAGTAAATATAAAATAAAAGGATCTAATTAGGGTGATGCACCAAGGTTTAGATGTGAGGCATGATAGATCTAATTTGTAGATGCGATCTAAGGGCTCATTCAACAATCTGCTATGTTCCAGAATGAAAGGAAATAAAGATAAAAGTCTAAATGATTCACTCAATGACATAAAATAATATTCATACGTATTTACTGAAAAGAGGAGTCAAAGACATGATATAAACCAACGAACTTGCATTAAATTTATAGAAGTTCCACAAATAAAACATTTAGCACTAAAATGGCACAGTAAAACTTTATCATGAATCTTTCAAGTAAATAGAAAGGTCGAACAATGGCACAATCTGCAAGTCTTTACAATAATCTAAGAGCGGTAAAGGTTTGGCTCTTTTACCAATTTTTCCTATCAAAATATGAACCCTTGCTTTTATGGAAGAAGTAGTATTTATAATGAAACCCATCTTGGTGAGCCGATAATAAAAAATATCCTCTAATCATGAGCAATGATGCATTTAGTAATGATTTCCCCTTGTCGTTGCAACTAAAAATATTTGAGCCATGAATTAGGACACCCTAGAGTTGGATGCATCCCCTATGAATGATGGAGGTGGTCCCAATAAACCAGAGCACTGACATGTGCAATTCACTCATGGTGGCAGTTACAAAATATGGCAATTGGTGATAGGTTTTCGCCTGCTTAGTTCCCCTTTGCGGTGAAGCCTTTAGAAGATCATGTGGCAAGCAGTCGAGGCTGAAATTCATTCTCCCCCTTAAGCGATGAAAAAAATTGCATTGTGAAGGCACATGGAGGTCTCTGAACATATTATGCTGAAGGTGGGATCCTCCAAGGAATTTGCATGGACTGATGCTATGTGGCACATGGTCGGGGCCCAAAAGGAGAGCAATGCAAAGGGAGATTGAAGATTGTGAATTGTTGACACATGGAAGCACAACGCGAGCTTTTGAAAAATGAGAGGATGAAACCTTGCGAGGAGCGCTCGGCTAACAAGTGACGGTATTTGAAATGAGCCTTTGCGAAAGGAGACTGATATTTATTTTTGAAGGGGGAGCATGGCCAGTTCTTAAGCAAAAATAAAATCACCCGAAGGGAGCTTGGGAATTTTATGTGCACACTAACCTTAACCCTAATCCTTAATATATCTCTACCATAACCCTAACCCTAATCTTAATATTTCACCTATTTCAAACCCTAACCCTAATCTTAATACTAATACTAACCCCTACTCTAATCCTAATTTCATCTCTAAACCTAACCCTGACCCTACTACTTATACTATATCACTAAACCCAAGCTTAATGCTAATTGTATGAATAACCCTAACCCTAACCGTAACCCTAATCCTAACCCTAACCCTAACCCTAACTGTAACCCTAAACCTAAGCATATTATTAATCTCTAACCCTATTATAATCTTAATCCACCCTAACCGTAACCCTAACCCTAACCCTAACTGTAACCCTAAACCTAAGCATATTATTAATCTCTAACCCTATTATAATCTTAATCCACCCTAACCCTAATATTAATAATAACACTAACCCTAACCCTAGTCCCAATACTAGCATTAATCAAATTGATCATTACCCTAACCCTATATCTATTCTTAATGCTAACCCCAACCCTAACCCTAACCCTAACCCTAATAATTTTATCTTCCATGTTGCACTATGAATGCTATATAGATATTTATTATTATTATATAGAAAATACGTTGAGATATATCTTTTTCTCGAGACGCCTATTTTTTAATCAATTTTTCTCATAAAAATATAATAGACACCTTGAGAAGGATATATCTCGATGTATTATATATATATTATTAATAGATATATATGCTAGTAACCTTAATTTAACAATTCATCACCTGTGTGACCAGTCTTCCTATAGATATCCTCACCACAATGGTGAAGAAATGAAATGAAATGAAATATTTTAATAGTGTCCACAAGGCCACAAAAGCTTATGGGACCCAAGACTAGCACAAGACCACCAACATAGAAAAAGACCCTAAACAGTTTGTGATCTTCGTTCGAGATTTGCTCTTCTATAGTGGATTTTGATTATGTAGTTTGCAGTTTTTTCCAACCTTGTTTCCTCAAACAAGGTCTTAAGTTATCAACTCGTAATATTTTCTCATAACTGACCCAAATATATTTATATGTTGAGCATTGCATAACAAAGTGTCATTTTGTCTCCACCATGCCCTTATCACAAAATTGACATATTATTTTTTCCCTCTTCTTTAGGTACCATCCATTTTCCCATTTCACATCTAAGATGATGTGAACTAGTCAGTAATTGAGCTATCAATTTTTTTGCTTTCCATTTAATATTCACTCCTATATAGGATTTTTCCTCATGGTCCCCCTTGGGGTTCAATTCTTTGAAATAGTAATCTTTTTTTGCCCTAATTGTTTTATCCATAGAGCATTTTTTAAATTTTCTTTAACATATTTTTTATTTCTTCATTTGTGCTTCGACATTCATGCATATTCACATCCAACCTTTTCATCCATTTGTTATTTTGTTTCATCCATGTATTCTTTCTTCTATCCAACTCTTCTTCCACAATTAGCTTAGGCCAATGATGGTTCTCCATAATTTGGACCTTCTGTAAGTAACTTAATAATTAGATCATCATTGAAGCTTCCAAGGGGAATGTTCTTGTCTCTGCCAATAAAATCTCATTAGGAATTGCAATTTTGAGTGTAAGGTTTATTACAATTAGATGCTTTTGGATTCTTTCCACGTGTCTCTATTTTTGTTTTGACATGCAACTGCCTCAAATTTCACACCCATAAATAACGACTCGAGTAACAATTAAGCCAAAAAACGTTCTCTTGGTTTTCCAATCACATAATTTTGTGTTTCTACATATATTTTTTAGAGAGTATAACACTTTCCAACCCCCTTGAATTATTTTTCTCTACATGTTTCCCAACTAAGTTTGTTGTGAAAATCAAGCCCAAGATACTCGTATTCGTCCACTATTTCCAATGGTTTTCCTTCAAAGAGAAAGTTAAATTGTTATTTTTTCCTTTGCAAAGAGAAGATCATTATTTTAGTTTTTCTAGTGTTCACTCGCATCCCAACTTCCTGATAAAATGATTCAAAATCCTTCAAGTGTTTTCTTAGCTCATGGGTTGTTTTAGCAATTAGAATGAGATCATCTTCATATAAGAGTAATTTTATTACATGTTTGGCCAACTGAATACTCTACACACCAAATTTGTCTATCCATTCTTCCATTTTATCAATGTAAAGCCCAAATAAAGTTGGGAAAAGTAGAAAACCTTGCTTTACATCAATGTCGTTGCCAAAGCACTCTGACATACCTTCCTTGGTTTTGGTTTTATCTCTAACTTGATCATATAGCCTATGAACATCCAGCCTAAGCACATTTGGAACTCTTAGTTCCTCCATTCTATTCCTCAACTTACCTCATGGTACCATGTCAAAGGCTTATTTAAAGTCTACAAAGCAAGAAAAAGCCTCATCCCCTTGAACATTCATAACTTTTAATAAAAAATCTAAGGGTAATGTAATGATCAATAATGGAATGCTTCAGTCTAAAACTAACTCATCCCTCTACTTGGTATACCTCTTTCTCAACCCAATTACTAATTATGCATTCAATCATGCTTCCAAAAAAATTTCCAAGAAGTTGATTAATCGTTACACCTTATTGTGATAGTACTTATTTACTTTTACCTAGTTGTGTGAAAATGCTTTAAATGTGTGTGTTTATGCTTTATGAATTTCAAAAATACAATAAATGAATATTTGATTCAAATGATTTTATCAAATGATTTTATGAAATGATTCTATCTATAAAATATATTTGATGCAAAAAGTTGTAATTGATTCAACTAACTACGTTTTATATGTACTAAGTTGGATGCAGGAATAGATTTATTCCTCTAGAAGAGAATTGGTCAAGTAACCCTAAATGAGTCTAACTAATCTTCACAGACTCGGTTCAAAGTTTAGTCAAGTCTATTTAATAGGCTCGAAATGGTAAGTTACCTTAGTCTTGTTTGTGGATGAACTAGGAAAGGTTATGGTTTTGTTTGAGATCATTCTTTATTTAGTTAAGTGTTTGAGTTTCTATCAATTGTGAGTTCTTCTTAATGTGTTTAATTTTGATCGTTGTGATATATAAATTGAATGTGTATATACATATACATGTACATTTATATGATTAACTCATGCACATGAGTATGCACGAACATGATTATACATAGATAGGCGTATCTATGTATGCTTATGGATGAAATACCCATATGCATTGGAATTTTGAATGGACAAGTATATATATATATATATACTTAATGATAAATTTCAATCGATGTTGTTGAATTGTATGTAAGGATGCAATGATAAATAAATATACAATATATATATGTGTGTACATATATATATTTATTGATATATGTGTATGTATCGACATAATAGAAACTTCCATATGAGTGTACTAATACATATATAAATATACATATGTATATATGTATATATATATATAGATGTGCATTATTATTATATGACTAAATATATGTATATGCATTCAAATATTGAAAGATGCATAGTATAATTGTGTAAGTTGATATATTTGTATATATGCATATATACATAACAACATGTAATATTTTATTTTTCAACAAAACTGGCAAGCCACTATAATTATTTTAATATTAAAATATAGATATTACAAAACCCTGGTTCAGGCGAGCATATTGATGGGAAAGAACCAAGAAGAAAACCCCTGATTATAGCTCGGATAAGTACATAAGATTCCTATTTTTATTTCATGGTTGACTCTTCCCTAATATCGACCTCTTTACATTGACAAACAACATACCCCTTTTACATTTTATAAAATAAACCCCCCTGCAATTTCTAACATACAGACCCTACACCATTTGAGTATCAAATCCCCTTTAGTAACCCTTTACATTGACAAAATAAAATCCCATTACATGACCAAAATACAAACCCGTTACAATTTCTGTAACTAAACTCTTTTTCATAACATTACAAAATAAAATTTTAATTTGAAACTCCTCAGCAGGTCAACCAAGTTAGCACTGTTCAACCATGATCCATCTTCAAATCCATTGGCAGGACAACACTATCGACAAGAAACTAGAAAGTCCCATCAATTTCGCATGTCATCTCGACGTCCCACAAGAACCATCATGACCATAAGCATTGACAAGAGTCTCCTTGACGTCAACCAAACAGCCTTATCGACAAGACAACAAGCATCGAAGATAGTCTAAAATGTTTCACTGAGGTCCCAAGGCATCCCGATGACATTTAGATCAAATGTAGTTTGAAACACCTCATCGGTAGGAATCACACTGATGTTCAACTAGAACAGACTCAACAGCAAAACAACGTGCTTCGGAAGAAGTTCCAAAAGTCCTATTGAATTACTATGTATCCCTGATGTCCCAAAAGAAACATCACGATCATAAGCATCGACAAGAGGCTCCCTAATGTCAACCAAACAACCTTATCGGCTTGACAACAAGCATCAGAGATAGTCTGAAATGTTTCATCAAGGTCCCAAGTCATCTCGATGACCTTTAGATAAAATGCAGTTTGAAACACCTCATCGGTAGGAGTCACACCAATTTTCAACTAGAACAGACTCATTGGAAAAAAATGTGCTTTGGAATAATTTCAAAATGTCCCATCGAATTACCATGTCTCCTCGATGTCCCAAAAGAACCATGACGACCATAATCATCGACAAGAGTCTCCTCGACGTCAACCAAACAACCTTATTGGTAAGACAACAAGCATCAGAGATAGTCTAAAATGTTTCACCCAGGTCCCAAGGCATCTTGATGACCTTTAGATCAAATGCAATTTGAAACACCTCATTGGTAGGAGCCACACCGATGTTCAACTAGAATAGACTCATCGACAAAACAACGTGCTTCAAAAGAACTACAAAATTTCCTATCAAATTACCATGAATCCCCGATGTCCCAAAAGAACCATCATGACCATAAGCATCAGCAAGATTCTCCCCGATGTCAACCAAATAGTCTTATCAGCAAGACAACAAGCTTCAGAGATAGTCTGACATGTTTCACCAAGGTCCCAAGGCATCCTAATGACCTTTAGATCAAATACAGTTTGAAACACATCATCGGCAGGAGTCGCACCGATGTTCAACTAGAATAGACTCATCGAAAAAATAATGTGCTTCAAAAGAACTTCAAAGTGTCTCATCGAGTTTCCATGACTCCTCGATGACCCAAGTTGGACAACCTTTCCTCAGATCGACAAGAGTCACACCAATGTTCAATAGCCATTGGCAAGACCACCGAAAGCAATATAACATTCTCAGGTCCAACCGAAGGCCAATGTAACCCTAATGCCACTGAGATCGGTAAGAATCTCCCTGATGGAACTTCTCAGCCATACTTCTAATAGAAATGAGAGATAGAAAACTCACACTGATAGTTGAAGGTCACACCGACGACTTCCTTCAGATTTTCTTTGACAAGATCAGTCACTTGTCACACCGATCCGATCACTCTAAATCTTTTGAAACAAACTGCATCGGAAAAATTCACACTGATGTTCAATAGCCATCGATAAGACCACCAAAAGTGGTATAACATTCTTAGGTCTAACCGAAGGCCAATGTTACCCTAATGGCACTAAAATTGGTGAGATTCTCCCTGACAAAACTTCTCGGCCAGACTTCTTGCATCGACATGAGTTAGAAAACTCACATCGATAATTCAGGTCACACCAATAGCTGTCGTCGATGAGACCGACCACATGTCTCATCGAACATCTTCAGGTTACACCGATGTTCAATAGCCATCGGCAAAACCACCAAAATTAGTATAGAATTCTCAGTTCCAACTGAAGGCCAATATTTCCCTGATGCAACTGAGATAGGCTAGACTCTCCCCGACAAAACTTCTCAACCAGACTTCTAGCATCGACATGAGTTAAAAAACTCACATCAATAATTCAGGTTCCATCGATAGCTACCATCGGAAAGAGCGACCACATATCTCACCAATCTAACCACTTCAAGCCTTTAGAGATAAACTGCTAGTCGAAAAGACATCCCAAGTGTCTCATTGATTTTTCTCTTTTAGGAGGTTCAGGTCATAATATTGAGGCACATGCTTCCAACAAAATCCCACTTGATGAATAACTTTTTTCACCTCCAGAGCATTCAGGAACTACTATGATTTATGTGCTCCAAGGCCCATCAAACTAGCAACAAGGCGACTAACTATAATGAATTGATGTGATCAAATTGGTATATTGTCAACATCATCAGATGGTATAGAATATACTTATTAATAATCCAACCTAACGTCATAGATTTCCTAGTCATCATACCACTATTGAGACACCATCCCTACATTTATACTGCCTTGCCTACCCTTTTTACTCATCCTTACTAAACTTCTCCTGCTGACTCAACAATACTTATTTTGCTCTACAACCTCATGTGCCTCTTGTCTTATCAACCTCAACAACTATAGGTATGGGATAATTTGATCCAATTTATTATCAATCTTTAATTCAATCAAATCACAACCCAAATTTTCTAAACAATCCACTAACTTATTCCCTTCTCTATACGTGTGGGTAATTACAAAACTTTGAAATTTTTCCAATAATCTCTAGATGTTTTGTAAGACATACTTCAGCTCTCTATTATGAATGTTTTTGCTTTTACATGCATTGACAATATTGTTGAATCTCCTTCAATATGAATCCTGTAAATTCCTCTCCTTAAAGCCTCCTCAAGACCCAACAAAATTTCTTTAGCTTATGTTATATTATCTTTCGCCCATGAGATATGAGAAGAAAAAAGTGCAATAATAGACCCACAGTTATCCCTTAGGCATACACCAGCCCCTGACAAACCTGGATTTCCCCTGGAAGCACCATCAAAGTTCAATTTAATGAAATCATCTTATGGGGGCTTCCATTTTACTGATGCTCTATCTACTTTTTTCTTATTGGGTTTGTGTAGACTTCCTGTAAATGGAAACACAATTTTTTTCCACCCCTTCAAGATGAAATCATCCCAACTATTAAACCTAGATCCTACACTCTTGTGTCTCATAACATAAGCAATCACCACTTCTAAAATTGCCTTTTCAATCTTAATAGTCACCACCTGCTCTAATGAAGTTGTTTGCCTAAAGATGCAGATATTTCTTTCCCACTAGATATTCCACACCACTATGGATGGAATAACCCACCAGATGCAAGCAAAAAATGAAGATTTATACAAGATGGGCCAACTTTGAAAGAGGTCCCACAATGTCTTTGGTAATGACAAAGCTAAGTCCAATTTATTCTTGATGGATTCCCAACATGCATGAGCAAAGGAACGTCGCACAAACAAATTATCTACCATTTCCAACTCAGAATGACACAAATTACACTTGAATGGCTCTGCAATTTTCATTTGAGTTAGTCTTTCGCTCATTAGGATTCTTTTCGTCAGGGAAAGCCATTAGAAACTACCCACTTTAGGTAGAGTCTTATCATTCCAACAAAAGGATAATGCTCTTTTAGGCACACTGTTGTATTTTATTTGCACTAAGGATTTATAAACCAACTTCACAGAATAAGAACCATTTTTGGCTGGTGCCGAGACTACTTTGTCCACATTTTCCATAAAAAAAATAGTTCTCTATCTTTTATAATATCAAATAAAGGTCAAAATTGCTAATTAGACAGCATAGTAAAGGCTGTATTATCCTTCCATTAGACTCTCCCTATGATATCGTCCACACCTTGAACATAACTGGAAAGATAAATACCCCAAGAATCAATTAAAATCTGCCTTGTGTCTTGTAATTTTGGCACACTCTGCAAAGGAGGGTATCCATTCCACGAGTCAGCCCAAAATTTCATCAAATGTCCATTGTGAACTTCCCAAGTAACATAATCAGTAATTACATTCCTACATGAAATGAGAAAATTCCACATTATTGAACCTTGTGAAGGATTAAGCATTGTAAGAGTCATCAACGAGCATGGTGAGTCCAGGTATTTCACCTACATGATCTCACACTATCTAGCCTCGAGCTTATCAAATAACCGCAAAACCAAATTTTCCCCAAATGCTTTATTATGGATAGACAAATTGTGAATACCTACCCCCCCATGAGATTTGTCTTTCACCTTAGAACCTAGTGAAATAAGAAGAATTTTCTTTTGATCATCCATGTTACCTTTCCAAATGAAAGACCTGATTATTTTTTCTATCTCCATAATGATAGCTTGAGGTTCCTTTAAAATAGCCAAGAAATAATTATGAATAGAAACTAGGACCGATCTAACAACTTCAAGCCATTAGAGATAAACTGCGAGTCAAAAGGACATCCCAGGTGTCTCACCGATTTTTCTCTTTTAGGAGGTTCGGGTCAGAATATTGAGGCACATGTTTCCAAAAAACTCCCACTTGACGAAGAACTTTTGTCACCTCCAGAGCATTCGGGAACTACTGTGATTCATGGGCTCCAATGCCCATATTACTATATATATATATAGTAATATATATATATATATATGTATGTATGTATATTATATATATCATATATTATATAAATATAGATAGTGTTGTTTATATACTATAAATATTAAAAGCAATGTATATACTATAAAGCACATGGAATGAATAAAATGCATTTCATTAATATTTAAAATAAAGCGTATGAAACTATATGCAAATGTTAAAAGATTAAACCTGTTGTTTAATAAGTGGGCAGTGCTATAATATACATGCAAGAAATATAAGCCAAGCTAATACATGGTATTTGAGGTTGAGAAAGTCAACATTGGAAGTATACCAATCTGCAACGCATAAAATAAACTTTTACTGAGTCTTGAAGCTTTAAACAGACTAAAGGAATAGGAAACATGGTGTTTTGGTGGTGCCAAATTGAGAAAGTGTGAACTAAGTATAATTCTTTACTTGCAATACAAATTACAAATGTGAGGCAATGAGGATATATGAATTGGTCAAAGCATGGAGTTGGCGAAATGATTTGATATGTATGAAACCATCACCTTTCATTTCTACTAATCATTCTTGTTGTCTAGTTAATTGGGACAAGTCATTCTTTTGTTGTGTATGTGTTTCATGTATGTTGTTTCCAGTTGCCACCTTTTATTATTTTTCTTGAATCGAGCTCTGATATGTTAGTTTTGTTACCTTGTTTCCAACCTTTAGTTTATGATCCTTTTGTATAAATAGATGAGCCTTTCAGTTCAATTGGGGCACATTCTTGCTATCATAATTCTGATTTTCTAAGTGTTACTCTGTTGCAATATTGAGCTATGAGGCTAAGATATTTTTTGTGTGAGTTTAGTGAATATTTTAGAGAGCTATCTTTCTAGGATTTGGTCAAGGGAAGAATTTTCAAATTGTTTGGTGGAGTTTGTGCTAAGATACTTGATTTATCAATTGGAGCTATCTGATTATAGACATGCAAGTTCTCTACTTTTTTATTCTATTTTAAGTTGAAAATATTGTTTATTTTTATGATTGTTGTTTGAATTGATTGGAAATAAGAAAAGAGATGTATTTGTGTTGTTTATACCCATATAAGGGATTATCTTATCATAATACATATGTAGGTATGATTTCTTATGTGCTTTACTATAGGATATGTTAGGTCATATTTAAATAGTCATAGTTTGTTTATAAGGGAGTTAGTGGAGATTGTTTTATGTTTCAGTTTGGTTACCGTAAGTGTAATGATAAGAGGACATAGGTTATTCTTGGAGTTAAAGATTACCCAATGAAGGGAATTTCCTATGCATAGGATATGTATAGTCTTAAAAGATCGAGCTAGGGAGGTGTGTGAATTAGAATGAATCTCACTTGAAGTAACTGGGTGATGAATTCTTTGGCCAAAGTAGTGTAAGTTGCCACTATTTACATTGTTAATTCACTATGATCTAGTTAGACAGTCTAGTTCAGGATTTGAATACTCGTAGGTAGAAGCTATTGTGTGATTAAGTTATATTTTGTAGGACACAACACCAAGCTCAGGGAAGGCTAGTATTATGGGATTATCCAACCAATCTCTTCGTTGAAGGGTCTTACCTAATAGGTGGATTTGTGGGGGACTACAATAATTTTGTGGTTGGTGGAAAAGTGCTTGAGTGATGCTTCTCCTCATCAATTGGCAGCCAAATATTTGAAGGTGGACAACCTGGACATATATATTTCTAATGTTGGAAGCTTGGAAGATCTATGAATGTACTTAGTATTTTCTTGTATGAAAGATGTAAACATGAATGATGTACTAGAGTTTATTCTATATGGAATCAATATTATGGAAACATTTTTGAAATTGCAATGGAATGCAATGGAAGTTTGAAATAGTGTTTATTTCTTATGTGCATGTAATTTACATTTTAGAAAATAAAATTTTATTGTTATGTCATGGCATCATGGTTTATTATCTTGTGGGTTAAATTTTTTAGTACAACTTTGGGCATGTTACACGTGATATCAGAGATACCAGGTTAAAATCGAGAATATATGTTCTCACTATGTTTTCCCTCCAACATTAACAAGTCTAATGTTTGGAATTCATGTGCCAAGATGGTGCATCTCAAGTTAATTGCAAGAAATTCAATGATCGGGAATGAGCGCTACCTACGTGCTAAGAAGTAAAAGAAGCCCTTGCTCGTACCATAGAAGGAACCAACTATGAAAATTTCATTTGGCTAAGAATTACTAAGACAATCAATCTTGCCTTATCATGAATTATCCAAGAAAAGAGAATGATGAGATATTAAGCCAACTATAATCATTTACCTCCTATCTCTTTGAAAAAATTAGATTCATTATCACATTCTAAGGATATGCCCTTAGAATGTAGTGTCAATCCAACTATGTTGTTTAGAGATCCTCGTGTTATACCGATGACTGAAATAATTGTAATAGCCTCAAGTGGAAATTTTGAGGGTTATGTGCCTCAAAATTATGTATCAAAAGATAAATTTGAGGGATATTATCCTTTCTAGGATAAAGAAGAGAAAATGAGAGATGAGAAAAAATTTGAAGGGTATACCCCATTAAGTTATGTATCTGAGAGTGAATATGAATGATACTCTCCTCTTGACTATTTGAATAGTCATTAAATGAAAATCATATTCTTATAAAAGTAGTGCATAAGTTTTTCAATAAAATTTTTTTTAAATAAAATGTTTATGTTTAAAAATATTCTCTTACTTGATGTTTTGGAAACAATTAGTAAAATTTCTTAGATCTAACTCCATGAAACCATCCAGGTGTACTTCGGCTTGAAATTGGTTAAAACTCGCACTAACCTTGGGGAAAGTCAGGAAGTAGGGTAGGGGGCTAAGAATTTTGAAGCCAATGTGGATCACATTCTAGAAATGATGGATGAAACCAAGGAACAAATAGGGAATCTTGAGCAAGAAGTAAGGAGTAGATATAGGGTGGATGAAGAAATACCAAATGAAGATGAGGAAGTACCTCATGAGGAAGAGGAAGAGGGAGAATTTTTTTGAGATCACACCCATGATAATGAGCATGAGATTGATAAGAGACAATCTCATTCCAAAGTTGAAAGTAGTAAGAGAAGATGTGTGGCAACTGAATTATCTAGAAATATGAGAAAATTACCCCTCCCAAATTTGAAGGAAGTATTAGTGGAGATGAGGCTAAATCTTGGTCAATACAAATGGAAAAATATTTTGAGATCAGAAACTATTCTGAGGTCACAAAAGTTGTTTGGGGAGCCTTCCAATTGTCTAGAGAGGCTTCTAACTGGTGGATTAACAAAAAGATGGAATTAGGACTTAGTTCATTAAGGCTAACCTGGAGTGAGTTTTTTGAAATCTTCTAGAAAAGGTGGCTACCCCAACTTTTCTATGATCAAAAGCTCATTTATTTTTAAAATTTAAGCTAAGGAGACTCGTCTGTGAATGAGTACTAGGATAAATTCACCTATCTTTTGAGGTATGTTCCTATGTATCAAAAAGATGAGAAATTTTGAATCAGGAAATTCATCTTGGGGTTGAATAACCAAATAGGTGGCGAATTTGATGTTCACGGTCCAAAAAACATGGATCTAGTTTATGAGAAAGTATTTAAGCAAGAGAAAAAGTTCAAAGCTATCTCAAATTATTGAGAAAGGAATTGAAATAAGTTCCAAAGGCTTCAGGAAAATCAAACTCGAAAGAATTTTGGTGGAGGACCATATTCTCAAAAGAAAGGAGACAAAGGACCTGTTGGTGTTTTAAAATTCCCTAGCTAAACTTTGAAAACTCTCTAAGAGGTAGCCAACCTCTATATTCAAGAACTAACAAAGTTAGTGGCCAACTAATGAGATTCAATCGAGGACTAAGATCTCCTACACTTTTGGCTCTGTGAAACCAAGGAAGGCTTTCCTAAGTGTGTTCATGAGAACGCTCTATGACTGGTAAGAACACTTCTTCTTATAGATACAGTCCCTACACATGCAATGAGATAGTAATTACTTTGGTATTGGCAGACTAGAGAATAATAACAATTATCTTAGAGCAACGAGACTGAATATTTTGACATAAGATTTGCATCTCATAAAGAGAAAGGATTTAATATTTTGGATTCTTAAGATCTTGGGCCACTGTGCTTAGAACTATGCTCCATAGAAATCTTGAAGAAAATAGCCAATGCCTCATCCATTGGGCAGGATTCATACAAAACATAATCCATATATTATGGACATATCACCATAATGATTTACACCATGTGAATTTCAGTTTTAAAACAACACTCCTTAGTAAATATTGAGTATATAATCATAAATTTGTAACTCATTTTCAAGAAATTTGATTAACTCATTGAGTTAAAGCAGGGAAAAGAAAAACACATTCAAATATACCATTGAAGGTAAATGAATATATCATTAATAGGCTCATTCGCAACTTATGATATACAATTAGGAGAGCAATTATTCTAATAGATTTTCATTTATTGCTTCAATATATGCAATTACATCAGCATAGCTTTCTTGCTTCATAATAATCCTGGCCGGAAAACATACTGGCTAAAACCTTCAAGAAACCTACAGTAAACGAACTGACCGTATACATATACTAAACCTCCCGAACCAAAAAATCTGACCTTTAACAATGAGCCGTGAAATCTCCTTTATAGAAAGGAGAGCAACAAGCATCGAGCTCGATTGTACATTTCAAAACATTCCTCATCATTAGAAAAAACCATAATTGGTTCGAGGAATTAAAATGGTTACACCCTTGTAACCAGCCGGAGAGAAAAAAAAAAAAAGTGTGGCAAGCACGCCCACATCCATATCAAACACAAAATAACCACTGGGAAAGCAACACCCACCAGCCACGAACACCACCCATTAGCCATCATTTTTTCAACACACAGCCTTGGTACAAGCGACCGCTTTTGGTTCTCGCTTCTTTATGACGTGAGACCATTTTATTTTTATCCACACCAGCATGGGTTCCAGCAACACGACATGGCGCCATTGCAGTTATTGGTGAAACTGCAAAGACCTCTTCATCCACCCCCACCAGCTCATTCATGGCTGCCAGGTAACAACGGTAGTCTGAGTCCGTCTTAGATCCATTGCCATCAGAACTTAAAGAAAGCACAATAGGGGATTCGCAACGCCCAGGCCTTTTACTAGTATTTTGAGCAGCAATGTTGGGTGTACCGAGAACAGGTTGCTCCTCCCCAAGCCGTGACTTCTTGGCCTTTACTCTGGCACTTATGCGCACCACAGACTTGTCCATTGAAGAAATGTATCTCACAAAATATAAGAGAAACTCCACCACCTACAAATAAATCGACTCAAAATACAATGATAACATCGGGTAACTCAGCAAGCATTTATAGAGTGAATTGGTATAAAGGATATTAATTGCTCAAATGTTGTATGATCATTTAAGCGATTAGTGGTTGATGTCGCCACCACAAAAATATTTCAGGCTCATGAAGAAATGACGTACAACCCATCATTGCATTTATCAGGAGGGCATCGTTCACACGTAAGAAAATTAGGAGAAAATCCACTAAAAAACCCACACCATTAATGAAAACAACTTGTAGGGCGCAAGAAGTCCTTGCACAGATGAACAGTAACCCATCAAAATTGGGCCGTCAATGTGGAAGAAACCTGGCAAGTCGAACGACTCAGATTGAGTCAATGATCATTTGAAAATCCACATCACCACCTAGGGAAAATCGCGTCCAATCACAACTTAGGAAGATAGGAAATTGTGATCGATCAGTAGGTCCCACCTAGCCTCCATTGTTCCAAGAGTCAAGCCATGTGTCACCCCTTCGCAAACCTCACAGTACCCTTGGTAGCATTTAATCTGATCATGTGAGGCCTGCGAGGGATGGTCATCATTAATCTTTTTCATTAAAAATCCCACGGGTAAAAGATGCCCACCTGTCACCGGCGGCGCATTGGGAAAGGGCCCCATCCCTTTGTACATGATAGATGACGGCATCTCACACACCTCGCACCACCTGAATGACATCAGCAGGAAAACCTGTGAGGTCCGTGAGGAATGGTCTAGATCACCTGTGATCAGATGGTTCGCCAAGCTGAAAGTAAACAAATATATAATAGTGGTGGGGTCGATCGGAAAACACTCAGCGGCATGAACACTTAAGCCAAAGTGGCAAATAGGAAAATGGTAGGTCGGGTGAAAAGGGGTCGGTAAGAGCACGAAGGAAAGGCTCAACCGGACAACTTAAGTGATCGGTTACCCTCGGTAGCAAGTCAACGTTGAAATATAACGTGAGGGTTTCAAAAGTTAACAGTTTATATTACCATGGGTAATATAAACCCTAAACCCTTAAGCCTCCCTTCTTTAAATTTTTAAAAGTCCCACCAGTGGCTCCGACTAGGGATGTATGCCCCCTGCGGGCATAGCAAGAATCTAGAATCTCTGGTTTCGAAGACCAGATCACTAAATTACACAAGTTCCTTATCAGATATTTCACCCTGCTTTTTCAATTGAAACTTGTGCATACTAACTTGGTGGTCCTAGGCCACCAAACAAGAAAATCAAAACCTGCCCCTGTCAAAAACAAAATTCTCTACTACCTAGAGTAAACCAAGTCTGCAATCTTCACTTCTCAACACTTCAAAATTATTGGGGTAATCAATATGCCTGGAAGTATCATAATGTTTACTAATACTCCCCTGCACCAATTCAGTCAGTACCCTGTACCCAAACTTTAAAAGAAACATATGACCATGATAACATTTCACCTTACTCTGCCCTTATCATATTTCATCAGATACTTACTCAACTGAGTTGAGAAGCAGAAACATTCATAACTTATTAGGTCTATAACATCACATGCCCAGAAACCATCATCAATTTTTACATCAAACTAAAAACTTTCATACAAAACTGTGTGTATGCTATCCATACTTCCATTGCATAGCAAAGATGATACATAAGTTGGGGAATCCTCACCCTGGAATTTCCCACATAAGCTTGGTTGTCAGCACCTGAATTCTGTCAATTTGGAATAGATCCTGACATTACAAATGTTGGCAATACTAGTTACATCATTCTCCAGGGAATGTGTAAACACATTCATCTCAGGCCTCTCAATATACATCTCCCCCTATAATTCCTCATTCATTCCCAAATGAAAACCCTCAAAAACATAGTCAAATATATCAATCTCAACCTGAGCAAAAGAGAAACAACAATATGCACTAGCCTCCTTGTTCTCAGTACCACCTGTTGTATGTGTTAATTTATAAGTGAAAATTTCAGCACAAGTTGAAAGCGTTTCACTAGCAATATCAATGTCACCTTCATTATAAGCTGAAAACTTTTCACCAGCAATATCAATGTCACCTTCATTATAAGCTGAAAATTTTTCACCAGTAATATCAATGTCAGAAGGTAACAACACATCTATCTTAGCTTCACATAGACAGTCATGAAAATCCATAGTACCAATATATTTATCCATATATTGGCTATCTCCAGTCATGTTCTCTTGATTAAATACCTCACTATTCCCCAGTTCCTCAACATTTATACAAAAAACTTGTTCCATTGCCAATATACCTGGAGTATACTCCAAACATTCATCATTTAAAAACTACCTCGTTACCTGGAAACAAGTAGAAACATGAGGCGTCATTTTACCATGTAATTTTGGTAAGAGGAGAGTCTCAACTTCGTTCTCAGTTATGCAAACATCACCTCTAAAATCACAATCAATTTTTGTAACAGGATCTCGATGACATGTGAATTACAATCAAGATAGGGAAAGATAGTGGGTATCTCAAATAATCCTTCATCACTTTTCCCTTCAAGCTCCTGTGCAGTTGTCCATTTCTTCTCAGGAGAGCAAGTATGATCTTCATTGTGTGTAAACACACACTTGGTTGATTCTACAATCTCAATCCATTTAAGGACTTGGGCTAAGTTAGCTGGTTTCAATTCTTCTGGTAAAGCACTCAGCCCCGGTTCATAAAGTTCACAAAATAATTCAATGCATTCAAAATCATTAGGTCTAAGACCTCTAGGAATTTGTATCAAAGCATCCAGAAATCTTAATAAAAATTCATATGGTGATTCGTCCTCTTCTCTCCTCATTTCATATAATTCTGGCACAAAAGAAGTTTGATCATCACCATTCAAATTGGATTGGCCATCAGCTTGGATTTCATCATCATCAGGCTATAATGGTGGAGATATGACATTGTTCAAAGCATTCTTATTATTATGAGGGTTCTAAGTAGCCAACACTGAAATTTTAGCAGTATGAGTTAAAACAAGGTAATCAATACTTGCAGCCAGATACCCTTTCATCATTGAATATTTCAAGTTGTTTTCAATCTCCATAGCCATGTGATATGCTTGGTACAATTTTGTAGGTTCGTTATCCCTTAATAAATAACCCATCCTTTTGTCAAATGCACCAAGATATACAACCAAGCATTCAACTTCATTTCGTCTGACCTCTCTAGGGATTTCTCTTAAAGTTCTTAAAAATTTGAGATTAAAATATGCGACTAACTCATCTTCTCTCATGTGGATGCCCATGAAACCTTTTCTTAATACGTTGGGATTGACTCTTTCACCAAATTGTTCAATAAAAGTTATCACCAACTGATCCCATGAGTTAACAGAACATGCGGGTAAATATGAACACCAATCCCTGGCATCACCCTTTAAGGATTGTACAAACAGCTTCATAGCAACATCCCCATGACTTACCTCATAATCTCCCATGACATCTACAAAATCCTGTAGATGCCTAGAGGTAGATCCTATACTTTGCCTTGTGTATCGAGGCAAATATTTCCTAATCTTTTTAGGAATTAGATTTGGGAAACCATTGATATCACTGAAACTAAAAGGTATATACCTTTGAGTTACAAAACCCCCTAAAGGGCCTAATAAAAATTGTTCTCTTTACATGTTTATGTCTAACTTCTCATTCAAGAATTCTCTTATTCCCATTTAATTATTTTCAAAGCAAAGCATGTTTACTTTAAACATATCATTCACCACTTCAACCACGATTCCATCAGTGATTGAAATAATTTATAGCTTGCTTTTAGAAGTATGATACAACATAACATATTTTGCAAATTCCCTTACATATTGTATCATTAGAAGTATGGAAGGTATAATCATTGTTCCTTTCTTGATGTTAGAACATCTAGTTTGGAACCATTTTTCACCCTTAACTACAAACACCCTTCACAATCAGAGTAGTGATTTACTTAAAATGAAAATACTTGGTAACATCGGCAGCAGTTGTTAATCCTCTCTCCCTGACAGTAAAATTTCATAGATCTAGATCTAGGATCTTTTCTTCATATATCAACTAGTTCTTCAAACAGAGTTGCCACCTCTTTTAACAAGGACTAAATTTCAAAAAGAATATGAAATTCCTTTTCAAATCTTATCACATTTCTGGGTTTTTCTCCACAGCAGAGTCATACCTCAATTATTTTGAAACCATCTTGCTATCAATCTCTTCTAGATCCAAACCTATCACCATCCAAGCTTAGCATTCAAATCCACACCACCTAATGACCTCGGATAGCCGCCTCCAACTGTTGTGGTTCTTGTTTCCTTTTTTCTTTTAAATTTCTCAAAAGTTCTCCCCAATAAAACCACCATTCAACTAATGATTCAAACAAAGAAACCATTTCATTGAGTTCAATCTTCATGTCAGATACTCCAACGAAATTTATAGCAGGATTGTCTGCACCCAAAACTCCTGAAACCTTTTTCCAACGGGACACCACAGATCATGAGACTTTCAAGTTCGTTCCAACCACCTTATTTCTAAGGTTAAAAACTTTCACTACTACATTTAGAATGGAAAATCATTTGACTCTATGCAATAACTCCTAAGGCTAGATTCTACAATCAAAAATTTAACAAATTCTCCCCAGTAGAGTCGCCATTTTGTTGGTGACTCGGATGGGAGAAATAATTCAATAATTTTCAACCTCTGGTTACAAAGATCATTCAACACTTTAATGACTCTATAACAGCACCGTCTGCAACCAAAACTTTTGAGTTCTCCCCAATAGAGTTGCCATTCTGTTGGTGACTCGGATGGGAGAAATAATTCAATAATTTTCAACCTCTGGTTACAAAGATCACTCAACACTTTAATGACTCTATAACAACACCGTCTACAACCAAAACTTCTGATTTCTCCCTAGAGGAGTTGCCATTCTATTGGTGACTTGGATGGGAGAATTAATTCAGTAAATTTCAACCTTTGGTTACAGGAATAATTCAAAAATTTAATGACTCTATAACAACACCGTCTGCAACCAAAACTTTTGAGCTTATCCCTAGAAGAGTCGCCATTCTATTGGTGTTTTATAATTCCCCAGCTAAGCTTTGAAAACTCTCTAAGAGGTAGCCAACCTCTATATTCAAGAAATAACGAAGTTAGTGGCCAACTAACGAGATTCAATCGAGGACTAAGATCTCCTACACTTTTGGCTCTGTGAAACCAAGGAGGGTTTTCCTAAGTGTGTTCATGAGAATTCTCTATGACTGGTAAGAACACTTCTTCTTACAGATACATTCCCTACACATGCAATGAGATAGTAATTACTTTGGTATTGGTAGACCAGAGAATAATAACAATTATCTTAGAGCAACGGGACTTAAGATTTTGACATAAAATTTGCATCTCATAAAGAGAAAGGGTTTAATATTTTGGATTGTTCAGATCTTGGACCACCGTACTTAGAACTACATCCCCATAGCAATCCTAAAGAAAATAGCTAGTGCCTCATCCATTGGGCAGGAGTCATACAAAACATAATCTAGATATTATGGACATATCACCATAATGATTTACACCATGCGAATTTCAATTTTAAAACAACACTCCTTAGTAAATCCTAAATATATAATCATAAATTTGTAACTCATTTTCAAGAAATTTGATTAACTCATTGAGTTAAAGCAGGGAAATGAAAAACACATTCAAATATACCATTGAAGGTGAATGACTATATCATTAATAGTCTCATTCGCAACTTATGACATACAATTAGGAGAGCAATTGTTCTAATAGATTTTCATCTATTGCTTCAATATCTATAATTACATCAGCATAGCTTGCTTGCTTCATAATAATCCTGACCGGAAAACATACTAGCTAAAACCTTCAAGAAAACTACAATAAATGAACTGACTGTATACATATACTGAACCTCCCAGACCAAAAAATCTAACCTTTAACGATGAGCCGTGAAATCTCCTTTATAGACAGGAGAGCAACAAGCATCGAGGTCGATTGTTAATTTCAAAATGAATTTAATTCCAAATGAAATTAAAAATTACATTTCAAAACATTCCTCATCATTAAAAAAACCCATAATTGGTTCAAGGAATCAAAACAGTTACACCCCTGTAACCAACCGAAGAGAAAAAACAAAAAAAGTGTGGCAGGCACACGCACATCCATATCAAACACAAAATAACCACCGGGAAAGCAACATCCACCACCCACGAACACCACCCATTAGCCATCATTTTTTCAACACACGGCCTCGGTACAAGCAACCACTTCTGGTTCTCGCTTTCGTATGAAGCGAGACCATTTTCTTTTTATCCACACCAGCACGGGTTCCAGCAACACGACACAACACCATTACAGTTATTGGTGAAACTGCAAAGACCTCCTCATCCACCCCCACCAGCTCAGTCATGGCCACCAGGTAACAACCATAGTTTGAGTCCGTCTCAAACCCGTTGCCATCAAAACTAGAAGCACAAAAGGGGATTCACAATGCCTAGGCCTTTTGCCAGTATTTTGAGCAGCAACGTCGGGTGTACCAGGAACAGGTTGCTCCTCCCCGAGCCGTGACTTCCTAGCCTTTATTCTGGCACTTCTGCGCATCGCGGACTTGTCCATTGAAGAAACGTAGCTCGCAAAATACAAGAGAAACTCCACCACATGCAAACAAATCGACTCAAAATGCAATGATAACACCGGGTAACTCAACAAGCATTTATAGATTGAATTGGTATAAAGGATATTAATTTCTCAAATGTTGTATAATTTGAGTGATTAGTGGCTGATGTTGCCACCACAAAATTATTTTAGGCTCCTGAAGAAACGGTGTACAGCCCATCATTGTATTTATAAGGAGGGCAATGTTCGCACACAAGAAAATCAGGAGAAAATCCACTGAAAAACCCACGCCATTAATGAAAACAACTTGCAGAGCGCAAGAACTCCTTGCACGGATGAACAATAACCCATCAAAATCAG
Source organism: Sequoiadendron giganteum (assembly GCA_007115665.2). Classification (NCBI taxonomy): domain Eukaryota; kingdom Viridiplantae; phylum Streptophyta; class Pinopsida; order Cupressales; family Cupressaceae; genus Sequoiadendron; species Sequoiadendron giganteum. Next base: position 436,193,860 of record CM021107.1, on the reverse strand, counting down.
ACTATCAATGTGGACAGACCTAGCAAGTCAGATGACTCAGATTGAGTCAACGATCGTTTGAAATCCACATCACCGCCTGGGAAAAACCGCGTCCAATCACAACTTAGGAAGATAGGAAATTGTGATCGAGCAGTAGGGCCCACCTAGCCTCCATTGCTCCAAGATCCAAGCCACGTGTCACCCCTTTGCAAACCTCAGAGAACCCTTGGGAGCATTTAATCCGATCGTGTGAGGCCTGCGAGGGACGGTCATCATTAATCCTTTTCATTAAAAATCGCACGGGTAAAAGACGCCCACTTGTCACCGGTGACACATTGGGAAAGGCCCCATCCCTTTGTATATGACAGATGGCAGCATCTCACACACCTCGCGCCACCTGAATGACATCAGCAAGAAAACCTACGAGGTCCACAAGGGCTGGTCCAGATCACTTGTGATCAGACGGTTCTCCAAGCTGAATGTAAACAAATATATAATAGTGGTGGGGCCGGTCGGAAAACACTCCGTGACATGAACACTTAAGCCAAAGTGGCAGATAGGAAACCGGTAGGTTAGGTGAAAAGGGGCTGGTAAGAGCATGAAGGAAAGGCTCAACCAGACAACTTAAGTGACTGGTTACCCTCAATAGCAAGTCAACGTTGAAATATAGCGTGAGGGTTTCAAAAGTTAACAGTTTATATTACCATGGCTAATATAAACCCTAAACCCTTAAGCCTCCCTTCTTACAATTTTTATGTCCCACCAGGACCCTGAAATAATTGGAGTGAACCTAGAAGGAATCATGGAGGAAGAAACATCAACAACAATAACAACAATGTTGGAGGAAATAACAATAATACTGATAAGTCTACACGGAGAAAGGGACTAGAAAAAGGATGTTTCACATTTGGTGGGGATCATTATGCTATTAGTTGTCACAACAAGCCATTAGGATCACAATCACAATAAATTTCTCTACCTCCCCAATGTGTTGCATACCAACAAAGGGTCCATGCTATTATGGATAATTGGCAAGTTGAGTTCTAGATCACTCCAATATAAACCCCATGTATTTTGTTTGGTATACTAATTTCTATTCTTATTGATACTGGAGCCATGATTTTTTTTTGTTTCACCTAAAGTAGCTAGTCAAATTTCTAGGAAGGTTGGTTATATGGAAAATTCTTGGGTTGTAGAGTATGCAAACCAAACAAGAGTTGACGTGATGAAATGTATTTTCGAGGCTAGGGTTGAACTTCCAAGTTTTTATACAAAGTTCAATTTGTATGTAGCACCCTTAGGATCATATGATGTAATCTTAGGGATGAATTGGCTTTGGAAGCATAGAGCTAAGGTGGATTTCCATGCTAAGATTGTAGAATGCTTAGATGGTCTAGGTAATAAAGTATCTTTGCAAGGAATACTTAGGGAAATAAAATTGCGCCAAATATCAACTATGCAGATGCATAAGGGAAAGAAGAAAGGATGTCAACTCTTCACAATTAAAATAGAAAAATTGGAGGAAAGTAAGGAATCCATTTCTCAAGAAGTTGAAGAAGGTGAAATGGTAGAATCAGGAGAGACGGATATGGAAAAGTATCCTATTCTTTGAAAATTTGCAAATTTCTTTCTAGATGAATTACCTAGGATGCCTCCCAAAAGAGTGTTTGATTTTACCATTGACCTTGTACCAAGAATAGAACCTAGATCTAAGGCACCCTATAGGATGAACACAATAGAACTTATGGAGCTTAAGGCATAGTTAGAGGAGTTGTTGTCAAAAGGGCTAATTAAACAAGTGTTAGTAATCTTTAAAAAGAAAAAAGATGGTACACTGCACTTATGTATCGGCTATCGAATGGTTAGAAAAGCTACAATTAAGAATAGGTGTCCATTTCCATGCATTGATGATATTTTTTATTAGATGTGAGGAGTGGTGGTGTTTTATAAAATTGATCTAGGGTCAGGTTATCATCAACTAAGGATCAAGGATGAAGACAGTTTTAAAACTACATTCAAGACTAGATACAGACATGATGAGTTCACATTCTTACCTTTTGGACTTACGAACGCACCTACAACATTCATGAACCTAGTGAACAACATATTTAGAGACTGCTTAGATATATTTTTATTAGTTTTCTTAGACAATATATTAATATATTCCAAGAATGAAGAAGAGCGTTGTAGACATTTGGAAATTGTCTTACAATGGTTAAGGGAGGATAAGCTTTACAGAAAAATTTCCAAGTACACCTTCTTCTGGGAGAAAGTTTAGTATCTTGGTCATGTGATGATGGTTGATGGAATAGTGGTAGATCCTGCTAAGATAAAAGCATTACTTGAATGGCTAGTGCCAAAGAGTGTACCTAAGGTTAGAAGTTTTATGGGTTTGGTGGGTTATTGTCAAAATTTTGTGGAAAACTTTTCCAATATAGCTTTTCCTATTACTTCATTACAAAGGAAAGGGAAAAAATTTGAGTGGTCTGAAAGGTGTCAAGTAGAATTTGACCTACTCAAGGAGAAATTGACTATGACACCAATGTTGAAGGTACCCAAACCAAAAGACAACTTTACTGTCATTACAGATGCATCAGGTGAAGGATTAGGTGGAGTCTTGATGCAAGAAGGGAAAGTTATAGCTTATGAATCAAGAAAGTTTAAGCTCTATGAGAAAAATTATGATTTGCATGATTTAAAGCTAGCAACAATAGTTCATGCATTGCAAATATGGAGAAACTATCTAATGGGAAAACCATTTGAACTAAAGATGGATCATCAAAGTCTAAATTATTTTTTCACCCAACCTAACCTCAATGCACAACAAAGGAGATGTTTAGAGTTTATAACTAATTATGACTTCAACATTAACTATGTTAGATCCCAAAAATGAAGGTTGCAAACCCTAAGAGAATGTGGAGCTCTATGGTCAGGCTTACAACGTTTTTGGCTAACAAATGAGGTTAATCGATGTGATTGAGAACTCCTACACTTTAGACTCTTCTAGACCTAGGTGGGTATACCTAAATTATGGAGTAGATTTAGAAGTTATGTGTCTAATCTCTAACTTGGGAAATCTATCCAAAATGACATGTAGAAGTGAAATAGATGCAAAGCTAACAACTAATCCTACTATAAATGTTTTGAGTTAAATGTGTGACCAAGGTTTATATAATGTATCATTTGAAATGAATGTGACCAGTGCCTAATTATATTGGGTAAATGGTGTTGAGATGTATAAGATATGTGGATCCTTTCCTTGGCTTAGTTCTAACTACTCGACACTTTTGGATGTCTATACCTTGTATAAATGTGCAAGTTTGTTAGTTATCTGGGCTCTTCTTACAAATCCTACTGATATCTCCCTAAGTTACTATGATTCTTGGAGGGATTTTTAATTCCGATGTGAAGGAAACTATTTAAGATAATTAGTTTAAAAGGACTTTAATTCTAGGTAGAAACCTATTAAAAAATGATCTCTTAAAAGGATTTTAATTCTCTTCTCACAAAAATCAATCAAGGAAATCACACAAGTGCAAAAAATGTGTCTTGACAAGTTAAATATATGTTGATATACTTAAATTGAATAATAGATAAAGAACACTCTAGAGATAGCCAAATAACATGTATCAATTAAAATTAATAGAATAGTTGAACACCATAAATTGGGCCACCAATTCAAATCTTCTCTTCCATTATATTGCTTCAAAAGATAATATAATTCATACTTGAAGCATTTTATGCTTTATGTACTATAACTAGATGCTAATAACTATATCCCAAAACTTGGCCTTGGTTTCCCTTATAGACGAGAAGCAACAAGCTTCAAGCCATTACATCAAAAGTGGTTTCATTTCATTTATGTTTTGCTAAAACCCTAACAAATGTAATTAGAAATAGACAAGAGATAACTAAGGAAGTCCACAACAATTTGTGACACAACACAATCCGTTAATCTTCATCAGGTACCCGTGATCACTAAAGATTTGTTCAAGGTCCATGCTCCATGATAAGGTATCCTTTTTTGTGTAACTTTGATGGCTCCTACTCCTTACATCGCTCGAGCAATAAAAAAATTCAAATTGGAAATATGCTTGATATATCGTTCACTAACATATGTATCTACATTGGTAATTAAATTTTTCATCACATATTCCATGTGAAGCATTCCTTCAAGTTGTGTATGAGTGTTGTCCATCACTATTAATTCATCATTTATCAAATTGAAGGCTTGTGGTAGTATTTGTGCCAACTCATCTTTCCATTCACTTTGGTGTTTAAGATCACATGTATCATCAAAGAAGGATGGGAACAAGATAGCCATCAGCTGGTCAAAATCATTAAGCTCCTCTGTGATTATACTTTGAAAATTATTATGTTTGTTTATTAGTTCATCCAGATTCTTAAGTACTTAGTCATTTAAATTTTCTTCAGTCATCAACTCCTCCTTTTTCTCCATTATTCGGTGCAACAATCTCTTGTGATCTTGAAAAGCATCATATGTATTAGTGTGAGTTGTCCAAAATTGGTCATCTTGTCCTAGAAATTTCTCAAATCTCCTTCTAATTAGTTCTATGGTCATCTCAAACTTGGTGATCTTCATATTCCTTTCCAATTCATCATATTTCTTTTGAGCCATTTTATTTTTTCGCTTCTAGTATATGGTTTGACATAGCTTCAAGTACCTTATTCTCACATTCCAACAAAGGAGAGTATGCGCCTGAAGAGGAACGTAGCTTATCCTTGTACTTGACTACTTCCTGTTGTAACCTCTCATTCTCAGAAATGTACCTTTTGTTATCTTTCACTAATTTTCAATTTGTGCCCTAGTAAATTTTGTAACATTAATATTCAAGTCGGTAGTTTCCATGGGATCAGTGTCTCCCACTCTGTGTACAAGGAGATGGCCAAATACTTGACCTAGCTCACTAATAATAGTAGGCCTTTTCTCTGGTGGATACAAGTCCCAAATTAGAAGAGTGGAATTATCAGGGTTGTATCCAGAACCAATATAGATATTTTCAGTTGCTTCAATAGTCGATTACAAAGACTTGTCTTGCCTTTTCCTAAAACTATCAAATACAATGGCAGAGCTAATATCCCATACCGGTATGAGCATAACTCCAGCCTCCTACAACAACTCTCGCCCCCTTTCTAGAGTAATGTTCTCCATCTCTTGATCCACTTCATTTTGTAATTCATTTAGGACCTCAACTTCTTTGTCAGGAAGGATTTCTTTTACTCTTTCTGTTATTATCTTACCCTTGTATTCATAAACAAATGACTTGAACTCAAAAGACTTGACAAAGGCATCATCTAAAGTGAACTTTTGACTTTCATTGTGTCAGATATCATTAGAAAGTTGATTTGATGCCTCAAACACAACAACACTCCTTTCAGGCAGAGGTTCATATTTCTCAATAATAGGTTTGTTTATCTATACAAATTCAACTTCATCTTCAACATCTTCCTCACTTTCCATATGTGTATACAAAAAAAACTAATGTTCAGAGTAGGTTGTGGTGATATGTGAAAAAAATTTGTCACATCCTCAGCTTGCGTTACTGCAACATCTTCTCTTATCTTGAATGTTGAGGAAGGTACATATTTGGTTAGTTCATTTTCATGTTGAAGCATCATGTCCATTCTTTCCATAGGATACTCAATTTCATGAAATGCCCTAATGTATAATGGATTGTGACTCCTCTTCCAAGCTTCAACCATCATTATCCTATTATACATGTCCCTTCTCCTTGATACATGGTATTCATCAGTTTTCCTAATTAAATCATCATCTACAAAGAGCTCATGTTTATGCCCTTTCATTCTCTATGTCAGCTTAGCATTGATGATGAAATGCTCAGGGTCAATCCATTTTCTTTCATTTCCTTTGGGTAGATTGTAATGATCTAGTTTATCATCAATAGCTTCATATCCTTTATCTGAAACAATAGTAAAGTCACCAAAACAAAGAGTGCTTGGCATAAGGGACTATTTGCTATAACTTTTCAAATTTAGGAAATCTAAATAAGCCAATTTTCTAACTATTTCCATGTATGCCACTCTATCTGAAATTGTCCTTGGTAAAAGGAATGGTGCTCCTTCAAAACTGTAAACCCTAATCTTAGTATAGTCCTCATAGACATACCAGCCTCCCCAATTGTGGTTTACTTTTCCGCCTTGATCTTTCTCTTTAGGTCGTAAGAACCTCTATATTTTTGATGACATATTATAATCACAAGAGTGACCAAGAACCTTATAGAGTAGCTTCATAAAGTATTCTTCAAAATAAAGGTAGTGTGATCTAGGGCATCTAATATCCCATATCAAAGTCCACATCTATAATGACCTAACATTTCCATCATTTTCTATGTCCCTTATTTGTAAATGATCACTCCATAATCCAATAGATTGTCCTCCATATAAGATTAGATGCATGAGTAATGAATACTATTTGCAATAGATGTTGTTGTTATTCTTAATGGAAGTCAACGCATCATTGAGGGTTTTTTCTAAATATTCTACATAATCAAAAGGTATAGCATCCTGATTTTTTATGTCTACTACTAAAACCATTAGCGCTATGGACATAAAGCTAGGTACATGTATTCCCAAGACTTGACCAGCAGAGTAATATATGTATTGAAAATACTCTTCAAACAATTCAGCTGAAAATGGGGGGTGTTCACTTTCCGAAAACCTTCTCAATCTATTCCCTTCATCTCGAGGTTTTTGCAAGGGTAATCTCCATCTTTTATACCTGACATCCATATTGTGGTATTCATCCAAAAATTCTTTGATTTAAACTTCATGGTCATGCTCAAATCCAATTGAAAAACCATAGAAATGTAATCTCACGTAATGGGTACAAAAGACAATCCATCTACCAATTAGATCATATGAGTTTGAGGGTTATAAATTTTCACCAGTGCCCTCATCAATTCCACATTGATAAACACATTAGGTACTACTAGTTTTCCCAAATTAAGTCTCCACAGGTTAGATACTTGCTTGTGTCTATACATTTTCTTGTAATGGTATATGAACAAGTCATAACCCCTTTTTTCAATCCACACATCTCCTAACCCTTTCTTTTTATCCTCTAACTTTTCAGCTCCTAGGTTTAATTGAACATTTCTTCTGGACCTCGGTCCAAAACCAGGACATTGGTCAATTAAATATTTATTTAAATGCTTGGTGTCTACTTTTTGCCTTTTACCTTTAGATGTTTCTGATGTACTTTCCATTTGTTTACAAAACAATAAAATCCTTAATTTTATGTTTATTCTTCAGCCGGTCTAAATAGAATGAATTCACTTCAGACTTGGTTACTTACTTGGGATAGTCATGTTCCTTCTGGTTCTTTGCATCCATAATTAACATTAGATTCCCGATCTCTTTCCTCCTCAAGTGCAATGGAATTCCTCAAGCTAGAGTGAGTAAATTTTCTATGTGTAACTTGTTTGGCTCTAGTTCATAAATGTTGAATGATGCCAAATTTCATGTCACTCTTTCTATCTTTGAATGTCAACCTTTGATTTTATTTCCTTCACCGCCAATTTCTTTCTTCAATATATTACTTGTCTTATCACCTTAAGTGATTTTAATGCTTTTCCTGCATTGAAATGACTAATTTCGTACCCCTGTCGATATTCATCTCTATCCCTGATAAATGCTAGGTTGTTTAGTCTTTCAGCACTTTGGAGGGACTTCTTATGACTTCATACCTATATCATCATGTCTTCCTGAAACCCTCTTTGTAAGTGGTTTCTTCTATATTCTTTTATGTTCACAAATTTACGGGGTAATAAATGTCATCACTTTATCAAGAGGACTAGTATCCTTATTCCTCTGAAATGCATCCTTCGCTCTAATGTAATTTTTGGTTCATTTGTTCACTTCTTGTTTATAGGGTTATCAAAGGGATTTATTTTTTACTTTTACCGATATAAATCCCACTCATCAATATTTCTCTTGGTTAATATGTTGTTTTTGGTTTTTGAGAAGATTAAGAACCAGTTGCTCTGATGTTTCAAGTCCTTTTCATTTCCTTTCTAACTTTCTTTAGTTCTCCTTCATAATGAAGGTTGTCGCTTTATCGAAGAGACAACTTTCCTTGTCTTGTTGATATACATAGTTTTCCTTGATAAATTATTCCCCTTTCGCTATATCAAAGGGACTCATGAATTACTTATTCCGACATGCCAAAATCTCTTTGATTGTCAGGTATATGTTTCATTCTTTCGATATTTCATTTTCATCTTGGCATACCAGTGAATAATGTTTGAGGGGGAATGTCGAAGTTTAGTTACAAACTGAAAAAATTTCATTCTTTGATATAATCAATGTATCAAGTTCTCGAAGAGACCCGAAATATTACCCCCTGATGTACTAAAGTGCCTCCGATAAAATTTTGATCGGATTTTCAGGGGGACACAAAAATAGGTTTCCCCGATATGATATACTCTCTTTGAAAATGTTTACATTTTTTCACTTCATCGCTACTTCGAAGAGACCCCAAAGTGAGCCCCACCGATGTGATGTAGACTTGATGACATAACTTATCTCTTGCATAGGTATGATGATGAATGTAAATTTATTAAAATTATGACTAGGGGGCAGGTAAGAAGAATATTCTAAATGATAATTTTTTAAAAGATGGCAGGCTGGGTGGTGGGGCATTTTGGTAAAAATGAAATTTTGTGGAAAATGGGACAGATTTTTCTAGTCCTAACAAACTACATCAAGGGGAAATAAAACCGGGTTGTCGATGCTCTAAGTCATAGGAGACATATCACTTCATTAGTAGCAATCCAAACTAACTTTAAGGACCAAGTGCTGAAAAAAATCCAAGGACGATGAGTATTATGAGCAAGTCAAGAAAGAACTCTCGGATAATCCATAGGACACAAGGTATGAAGTATTCCATTTTGAACCTAGTGGATTGTTAAGGTTTAAAGGAAGGATATACAATTCTCATTTTAATGAATTAATAAACTTGGTATGGAAAAAAGTTCACAATGCACCATTCTCAGGACATCCTGATGTGACCAAGATGATGGTGTATGTGAAGCCTATGTATTTTTGGAAGGGAATGAAGAGAGATGCTCCCTTTTTTGTAGAAAAGTGCTTAGAATGACAAAGGGTAAAGGTAGAACATCATCACCCTGAAGGACTTTTGTATCCTCATGAAGTTCTTGAGAGAAACTAGAAAGTCATAAGTATGGGCTTTGTGCAAGGCCTACCTATGTCTAGGAACAAGCATAATGCCATTCTTGTAGTAGTGGATAAGCTTACCAAGGTAGCACATTTTATTCCTAGAAATTTAATTAATGGATCTCCTATCAGAGCACATAAGTTTATTTAAGAAGTTTTTAGGTTGCATGGAATTCTTGAAAAGATCATATCGGATAGGGATGCTTGAGTGGAAAACCTTGTTTTCTTGACTTTGTACCTAATTGAATATTAGTTCAACATATCATCTAGAGACAGATGGAAAAACTGAAAGATTTAACCAAGTACGTGAAGATTTATGGAGGATTTATTGCATGGATCAGCAATACAAGTGGGAAAATTACTTACCATTGGTGAAATTTTCATACAAAAATTCTTATCATTTTGTAATTAAGATGGCTCCATTCAAAGAATTATATGGTGGGAAACATCATACTCCTATAAGTTGGGATAAGCTTGAAGATAAGGTAACCCTAGAACCAAAGATGTCAAAAATGGAAGAGCAATTTGGAATTATTAAGTAAATATTGGCGAAAGCTAATGATAGGCAAAAAGGTTATGCAAATTCTAAACAAGTACACAAAAATTTCACAATTGGAGAAAAGGTTTTGTTAAGGGTTATGCCTCATAAGGGTTCTATTATGTTTTGAAAATAATCCAAACTAGCTCCATGCTATGTAGGTCCTTTTGAGTTTCTTGAAGAGATTAAGCCTATTATGTATTGAATTACCTTGCCACCAGCTCTTTCCTAAATGCACAATGTCTTTCACATTTCTTACCTTAAGAAGTATATACCGGGTGACAATCATGTCATTAATTGGAATGCTTTACAAGTTTAGGACCTAGGGGTGGTAACAATCGAGCCTCTTAGGGTGCTCGAAACACATAATCTTCGCTTATGAAACAAAGAAGTTCTTCAATGCAAAGTCTAGTGGGATTAGTATGCAGATGATTCGGCCACCTAGGAAGACTCTACTGAGATCAAGTAGAAGTTTCCTAATGTTTTACATTCTTTTGAGAATTATTGAAAACTAAATTTTTCAGTCTATGTTTTATTTTTTTAGTCAAATACTTGAGATCATTGAGGATGATGATTCACAAGGGGGGGGATATGTTACACCTCATTGTGCTAGCACCTATTTACTTTTACCTAACTATGTGAAAATCCTTTAAATGTGTGTGTTTATGCTTTATGAATTTCAAAAATATAATAAATTAATATTTGATTCAAATGAAGTTATGAAATGATTCTTTCTATGAAATATATGTTATGCAAAAAATTATAATTGATTCAACTAACTATGTTTTCTATGTACTGAGTTGGATGTAGGAATAGATTCAATCCTCTAGAAGAGAGGGGAAGTATCACTCAAGAGAAGGGAATTGGTCGAGTAACCCTAAATGATTCTAACTAAGCTTTCACACACTCACTACCAATTTTAGTCAAGTCTAGTCAATAGCCTAGAAATGGTAAGTTACCTTAGTCTTGTTTGTGGTTGAACTAGGAGAGGTTATGGTTTTGTTTGAGATCATTCTTGATTTAGTTAAGTGTTTTAGTTTTTTTCAATTGTGAGTTCTTCTTAATGTGTTTACTTTTGATTTATTTGATATATACATTGAATTTGTATATACATATACATGTACATGTCTATAATGGCATAAATTTGCACCTCTTGCAAAATCCTTGTTTACGTACCTCCTACCTTAGAAAAATTAAATCTAATGATTCTATTCCACATCCCTCATTCGATTCCCATCTACTTGGCCATTTTCTTTTGTGTCGGTGGAGGATATTCTATGAGTGATACTAGCACGACACACAAATATTTGCATGGTTTGATTTCATACTGATAGGATTCCTAACTCTAGAATTTGTAGAGGTGTTACAACTCTCCATTGGTGATGAATTATAACATTTTTGTGCCCTTGATTGACCTCAAATGGCTCCTTTGCCTCCAATTTCATCTTTAAATGCCTATCTCCTTCATTCGTTCACACTTCTTGATCTCTCTCTTCAATCTCTCTTGATATTCTTGGCATTCTACTTGATCACTCTCACTTCTACAAACTTCATTCATAACATTTTAATATCCATTGAAGCTCCAAGGTAGTGCTTTGGTTGGTCTACTCTCTTCGTTGTTGTGGCAACATCGACATTCATAAGCTTGTGAGCTCATATCTTCCTTTACATGCCTTGAGAGAATATTTTTGGGGAGGTAATATCCATTTACTTAGCATCGTTGTATTCTTTTTGTAGCATATTATTGTTTAGCATAGTGCATAGTACTTCCATTTCAATACTTTCTTTATCATATTTCTCTATCATTTCTATACTAGCTCTTTGTGGAGGTGGCAACACCAAAATAGGGGTTTAACTGTGGCAAGCCCTGAAACAACCCAAACATTTTTCCTCGTTCTTGTGTGTGAAATTTGCTCACTGAGTGAAGTTCTCAAAGACCTCAACTTGTGGGTTCAAAGGTCCATTTCTAACACCTTTTCTCTTTTCAAATTCTGGTTTAGTATTTTTAAAGTATTCTTCTTGCTAATTTAGTCATTTAGTTATTTTTTTCTTTCTATTATTGTATCAAAATGTACTTATCAAGTTGTTAGTAAATACTCTTTGAGTTTCGAATGTACTTCATAATCTCTATTCATATGAATGCCATCTCATTGTGCTATTGTTTGTCTTCTATGCTAGAGTCCTTTGGCAGAGAGTTACCTGAGTTGCAGTCCAAAATCTAGAATTTTCTCACCTGACTTCCTAAACTATTGGGTTGATAGAAGGAAAGTGATAGATAAGTTTTTATTCCTTTTCAACCCCTTAAACATCAAACTTATCTTAAACAATTCCTTAAACATTTTCAATCCATTCATCCTTAGCTTGAGGTAGATCATGGAAATTGATTGTTCTAGACCCTCTCATGACCTAGGGTCTTGAGCAATCGGTCCCCCTCTACATTTTGGTGAACCCAATGTGAAATATTTTGGTTCCATTTTGTAGGGTTGAAGGAATATTTTCTCACATTCTAAGTGTGTTGTAGGTGTGTGTGTTCTAGGGAACCTAGCCTTGCAACCCAACCTATGACCCCTAGCATTGTAGCTAGAACAATCCCTAAACATTGTGAAGCGAAACCTAGAATATGTCATTGTCTAATCGTTAAACCCCTAGGGGCTTCTGAGATTTTTGTCCAATGTACATAGAAGATGGCTTCTTTCATGCATCTTCCCATCCTATTTGTGTAGCCTACAAATGGGTCTCCTATTATAACCTTTACTTCATAAGATTTTCCAATGAATTCTAATAGAGAACCCTCTCCTTTGTACATTCTCACTCATATCCATGGGAATACTATAACTAGTGTTCTCGTTCATCCTACATGTCAGGTTAATGTTATCATAGAAGAGATTATGTTAATAAACTTTTTACACAAGGATGGGTACAATGAGTTTAAAATAACTATACATACACATGATGGGATTTTCATCCCCCCATCTGTTCTATCACCCTTTTAGTCCTAGTTGGGTCCAGAACTGTGAATGCCACTTTAGACATTATCCCATAGTCTAACTTGTTCAAAGTGAAGTTAGGCATTCCCTAGCTATTTTCCATGAATGTAGTCCCTTCGGTTATCCATAAGTGCTTGAAATTATCCAATGAGGGCTCCATGCAAATTATGCACGACACTAGATACAAACCCCTAGTGTCTCATGGGGCTTATTCATTAGATCACTTTTGGCCTGCCACTATTGGTTTTCTTCCTCCAAGGATGGACCTCTTGTACTGCACTTACATAAAATAAAAGAATGGGGCATAGTGCCAAAAGTGACATATCCTCCTTCTCACTATGATATTTCAATTAAGGCTTCTATGATAGCGCAACATCAGTTTGGCGTTTCCTCTCAAAAGGAGAAGGAGGAGTCTGCTTATGAGCCTTCATATTCCTCTACAATTCCACCTACTCCTACCTCTCGTCCTATTACAACACCTTCAACTTCTTCCTCCAAGCATCTCTTGGGGATTCCAATGGTGCCCGCTTGGTGGAAGGCCAAGCTCAGGTGTTTTATCTTCCTATCTTTCCCACGATGCCTCATCCCATCATGTGTGGTAAGAGGAAGGGTCCCTATGAAACAACCTCTACGTCTTGGCCTCTACGGCCTCCTACTATTCCTTCCCCTAGGATAGAAAATGGGAAGAGGTCTGCCATTGGGGCCCTTGAGTTTTCTTTTTTGCCTATTGTTCTTTTTGTCCTTGCATGTCTTCCTCCTATTTTTGTCCCATTCACTCCCCCCACTAGCAATGACTGTGATGGATACTCTTCTGAAAAAACAAGAGCCTTTTGATCCTCCTCAAGCTGCAACTTCCAACTCTTGGAGCTAAAGAAACCTCCTTGCACGTGAGCATAAGCATTGGAGGAAGGCTCTGGCTGCTAAGCAAGCTACTTTTTAAAAGGAGGAATGGGATCCAATAGCTCCTATTTTAGTTTATTTTATTGTGTCCTCCTCTTCTACCCCTTCTGCTTCAATTCTCATTGTGTTGATCTTGCTTTCAGCTCCCCCCACGAGCGTGGATGACCCTCAACCTAAAAGGGTGCAAGTTTTCATCGCTCCCTTAGTTGAGCCTCCTCTTTTTATGTCCCTTCCAGACATCCCACATTTTCCTAAGCCCATGGATATTTTGAATACCTTGGTGGTGTTCGTTGTGGTTTTCTCCTCTTCTTCATTTCCTTCCACTTCATCTATGGGAATCTCACATCCTCTGATGAAGCACAAGTTGGAGGATTACCATGTCTCTAATGGGCGTTGAAAGAAGGGATTGCCTTCTTCGAAATTTGGTTTTGCTTTAGCTTGTGCCATCCTAGTGATAGAGGTAACCCTGACATCCCTTGACTTCATTACTACCCCAAGTCTTTCGATGAGGTCGGCAGTGGATCTTAGGTGCCTCCTTCATCACCTACTCAATTGACACATGGTACTCCCATCAAGTGCATTTTCAACTCAATGGATGATGTACCAATTTTGATGGTGATTTTTTCAAAATCAATGACATTTATCTCACAGGAGTTGAGCGAAGAAGACCTCAAGGGGCCCTCTTCCTTAGCTCTTGTCATAGGAGAGTCAGAGGGTGCTCCCCTTGCTATCCCACCCTTGTAGTCTCATTCACCTTCCCCTTATAATGATCTATATTGGGATAACGATGACCTCTTAGTTGATGAGGACTAGGAGGGAACCTCTTCTTTATTTGTAGATTAGTTTTGTGTATGTGTTGTATTTCCCTTGTGCTTGTTATGTGTGTTCCTGGAGTCCACCCTTGTCACCCTTCTAGGTGCTTGGATACAAGTGTTTTGTGTCATAAACTTATTCCATTTTTTACATCGTTCTTCCTCTATTATTCCTTGATTTTCGATAATTGGGGACAATGTAAAGTGTTGGGGGCATTTAGGCATCCCTTCCATGTTGACCCAATTTTTTTATTTTATTTTATTTTCACGTACCTTTCTTCACATGGTTTGATACAGTAGGGGATTGATGACAATCCATATATATTATTATATTATATCTATTTATATCTATGAGAAGCTTTAACCCCAAAATATCAGATCCCCCTTGTCTCTTGATGTCTTTGTTTTGCTTACATTGTATTTTTATCTTTCTCTCTTCTTTTCTTGCTTTGTGATGTTGTGGTGCCTATGTGTTGTCCCTTGTGTGTGTGACAAAATTTCCATGATTACATCTCATCTTTTATCACAAGACACACCATCACTCTTCTCTCTCCTTAGGATGTCACGTGCCCTTGTATTCAACACGCACCATCCTAAGGGGGTGTTACCATATTGCTTCGATTTTCAAAAGGTGTACTCACTGACCAATGAATCCCTTGTTGAAAATAATTTATTTTTAAAAAAATTACATTCTTCAACAAGGACCCCTAGTGGAATTTTTCTTTCATTACAAATTCGTACAAAAAGAATTTGAAAAATTCTCCTCTAGAAGGGAGTACTTTTTTTGATGAAGTCTAAAAACTTGCCCTTGCGAGGGAGTATTTTTCTTTTCAAATTCCTTGATGAAAGAGATCTTTCAGAAGGATTCCTTGATGCTAGAATTTTTGTGAAAAAATATCTTCATCTTTCAATAAATCTTCCCTTGAGTGGACCCCTTTTTATTTAGAAGGGTTCCTGAGGAACCCCTTTGAAACCTTCTCCTTTGATTGTTGATTGTCTATGTGACTATTTGTCTACTTGTTTGCATGCATTTTTACTATCTAGCATTTTTTTTCTGCAGATTAACATGTTGCTTTGTAGTACCTATGAATTTTGTTTTTCAATCAAGCTTGGAGGACTTTGGGCCTTAAGCTTTCCTTACAGGATCGAGCACCTATAAGGGCCCATTAGACTCTGTAGATCCTTCCACATCTGGCCTCCCTCAAGACTAAGCACCTATAAAGCCTTTTGTTCACCTTTTGTAAGTCTACGAACCTACAACACATTTGTTCAAATCTCCTCAGGACCGAGTACTTGTGGAGCCATCTCCTCTTCCTGTGCTATTGGGTGTGCCATATTGAAATCTGCTTCCTTGATGTTTCAGGCATTCATTTCTCAAATTTCACTCTACTTTACCATGTATTCATTTACACTTATGCTTGCTAAAGTGGGGGGGAAATTTAATGATGTAAATTTGCACCCCTTGTATATTCCTCGTTTATGTACCTCTTACTTTAGACAAATTAAATTTGATGATGCTATTCAACATCCCTCATTTGATTCCCATCCACCTGGTCACTATTTTTGTGTCAGTGGAGGACATTCTATCAGGGATGCTAGCACAGTGTGTGGATGTTTGTGTGGTGCGCTACCATCTTGACAGGATTCCTACCTCTAAAATCCATAGAGGCATTACAAATCTCCATTGGTGATGAAGTGTAATGTTTTTACACCCTTGACCAACCTTGAACGAATCCTTTGCCTCCAATTTCATCTTAAAATGCCTATCTCCTTCATTCTTTCACACTTCTTGATCTCTCTCTTCAATATCTCTTGATCTTCTTGGCATTCTAATTGATCACTCTAACTTCCACACACTTCATTCACAACATTTTCATCTCCATTTAAGCTCCAAAGTAGTGCTTTGTTTATTCTACTCTCTTTGTTGTTGTGGAAACATCAACATTCACAAGCTTGTGAGCTCATATCTTCCTTTACGTGTCTTTAGAGCATCTTGTTGGGGAGGTGATATCCATTTACTTAACATCATTGTATTATTTTTGTATCATATCATTGTTTAGCATAGTGTATAGTACGTCCATTTCAATAATTTATTTATCATATTTATCTATCATTGCTATATTGGTTGTCTGTGGAGGTGGCAACACCAAAACAGGGGTTTGACTACAACAATCCTCAAAACAACCCCAACATTTTTCCTCGTTATTTTGTGTGCAGGTTGCTCGCTGAGTGAAGTTCTCAAAGACCTCAACTTGTGGGTTTGAAGGTCCATTTCTACCACCTTTTCTCTTGTCAAATTCTATTTTAGTATTCCTAAAGTATTCTTCTTGCTATTTTAGTAATTTAGTTATTTTTTGCTTTCTATTATCATATCAAACTATATGTCAATTTGTTAATAAATTCTCTTTGAGTTCTGAATGTACTTCATACTCTATGTCCGTACGGATTTCAATGCTCAATTGGAACATCGGCGTGTCATGTTGCCGTTCATCTTTTGCATTGGATTCCTTTGCTAGAGAGTTGTTTGAGTTGCAGTCAAGGCTCGGAAATTCACTCACCCAACTTCCTAAACTCTCGGGTTGACAGAAGGAAAGTGATAGATTAGTTGTCCTTCCTTTTCACTCCCTTAAACATCAAACTTATCTTAAAAAATTCCTTAAACATTTTTAACCCATTCATCCTTAGCTTGAGGTAGATCAAGGAAACTGATTGTTCTAGACCCTCCCGTGATGTGGGGTCCTGAGCAGTCGATCCCCCTCTACAATTTCTACGATGAACCCATGCACGTGAATAAGTATGTACATGAGTATACATGCATAGATGTATCTATGTATGCTTATGCACAGAATACCCATATGTATGGGAACGTCGAACAGACAAGTATATATACATGTATATATACTTAATGTATAAATGATAATAAATGTTGTTGAATTATATGTAAGGATGCAATGTTAAATAAATATAAAATATATATATGTGTGTACATATATGTGTGTGTGTGTGTTTGTATTGATATACACGTATTTATCGACATAATGGAAATGTCCATACAAGTATATTAATACATATACATATAAATATATATGTATGTATATATATTTATACATGTGCATTATTATTATATGAATGAATATATGTATATGCATTCAAATATCAAAAGATGCATAGTGTAATCATGTAAGTTGATAAATTTGTATATATATAGATATATATACACATATATACATAATAACATGTAATGGTATTACTATATATATGTATATATATGTAAATTATCTATATAATATATATTATATAAATATAAATATAGATAGCGTTGTTTATATATTATAAATATTGAAAGTGTTGTATATACTATAAAGCGTATGAAATGAAGGAAACACATTTCATTCATATTTAAAATAAAGAGTATGAAACTATATGCAAATGTTAAAAGATTAAACCTGATGTTTAATAAGTGGGAAACACTATAATATTCGCATAGGAAATAAAATCCAAGATAATACGTGGTATTTGAGGTTGACCAAGTTGACAATGGCAGTATACCAATTTTCAATGCATGAAATAAACTTTGACCAAGTCTTGAAGATTTAAGCAGACTAAAGGAATAGGAAACATGGTATTTTGGTGGCACCAAATTGAGAAAGAACGAACTAAGTAGAAGTCGTTACTCGCAATACTAATTACAAATGTGGGGCAATGAGAATATATGAATTGGCCAAAACATGGAGCTAGCCAAATAAGTTGATTTGTAGGAGACCTTCACCTTGAATTTCTACTAATCATTCTTGATGTCCAGTTAATTGGGATGACTCATTCTTTTACTATGTATGTGTTTCCTATATGTTGTTTACAACTACCACCTTTTGTTATTTTTGTTGAGTTGAGTTGTG
Source organism: Sequoiadendron giganteum (assembly GCA_007115665.2). Lineage (NCBI taxonomy): Eukaryota > Viridiplantae > Streptophyta > Pinopsida > Cupressales > Cupressaceae > Sequoiadendron > Sequoiadendron giganteum. Next base: position 436,175,532 of record CM021107.1, on the reverse strand, counting down.
ATATGTCAGTTTTGTTACCTTGTTTCTAGCCTTCAGTTGCTTATCCTTTTGTATAAATAGATGAGCCTTTCACTTCATTTGGGACACATTCTTACCATCATAATTTTGAACTTTTAAGTGTTACTCTGCTGCAATATTGAGTTGTGAGGTTGAGATATTTGTGGTGTGATTTTAGTGAATATTTTAGAGGGTTATCTTTGTGGGATTTGGTCAAGGGAAGAATTTGCAAACTGTTTGGTGGAGGTTGTGCTAGGATACATGATTTATCAATTGGAGCTATCTGATTACAAGCATGCAAGTTCTCTACTTTTCTATTCTATTTTAAGTTGAAAAGATTGCTTGTGTTTTATGATTGTTGTTTGAATTGATTGGAAATAGGAAAAGAGATGTCTTTGTGTTGTTTATACCCATATAAGGGATTATCTTAGCATACTACATATTTAGGTATGAATGCTTATGTTCTTTAATATAAGATATGTTAATTCATGCTTAAATAGTCATAGTTTGTTTATAAGGGAGTTAGTGGAGATTTTTTTATGTTTCAGTTTGGTAACAGTAAGTGTAATGATAAATAAGAGGAAATAGGTTGTTCCTGGGGTTAAATATTACCCAATGAAGGGAATTGTCTATGCATAGGATATGTATGGTCTTAAAAAGTCCATCTAGGGATGTGTGTAAATTATAATGACTCTCACTCTAAGTAACTGGGTGATGAATTATATGGCCAAAGTAGTGTAAGTTGTCACTATATACATTATCAATTTGATGTGATCTAGTTAGACATTCTAGTTCAGGATTGTCATACTTATATGTAGAAGCTACTATATGATTAAGTTCTTGTTTTTAGGACACAAAACCAAGCTTTGGGAAGGCTAGTATTATTGGGTTATCCAAACAATCTCTTCATCGAAGGGTAGGGCCATCTTACCTGATAGGTAGATGTGTGGGGGACTACAGTAAGTTCGTGGTTGGTGGAAAAGTACTTCAGTGATACTTCCCCTCATCAGTTGGCAACCAAATATTTGAAGGTGGACAACCTAGACCATATATAGTTCTAATGTTGAAAGCCCAAAAGAGCTATGAATGTACTTTGTATCTGCTTACATGAATGATGTACTAGAGTTTATTCTATATGGAATCAATAGTATGGAAAGATTTATGAAATTACAATGGAATGCAATGGAAGTTTGAAATAGTGTTTATTTCTTGTGTGCATGTAATTTATATTTTAGAAAAGACAAATTTATTGCTATGTTATGGCATCATGTTTTATTCACATGTGGGTTAAAACTTAGGAATTTTTTTGAGAACTTTGGGCATGTTACACGTGGTATCAGATCTACCAAGTTAAAATTTATAACCTATGTTATCACTATGTTTTCCCTCCAACATTAAACGAGTCTAGTATTTGGAATTCTTGTGCCAGGATGGTGTGTATCGGGTTAACTGCAAGAAATTCAGTGATCGAGAATGAGCGCTACCTTCAGGCCAAGAAGGAAAAAGAAACCCTTGTTCGTACCATAGAAGGACCCAACTATGAAAACATCATTTGGCTAACAATTATTGAGACAATCATTCATTATCATGAATTATCCAAGAAAAGAGAGGGATGAGAGATGAAGCCAACTACAATCATTTACCTCTTATCTCTCTAGTGAAATTGGACTCATTATCACTTTCTAGGGATATGCCCTTAGAATGTAGTGTCAATCCAACTATGTTGTTTAGAGATCCTCGTGTTATACCCATGGCTAAAATCATTGTAATAAACTCAAGTGTGGATTATGAGAGTTATGTACCTTGAAATTATGTATCAGAAGATAAATTTGAGGGATATTATCCTTTCTATGATAGAGAAGCAAATGAGAGATGAGCAAAAATCTGAAGGGCATACCCTGTTAAGTTATGTATTTGAGAGTGAATTTGAAGGATACTCTCCTCTTGACTATTTGAATATTCATTCAATGTAAAACAAGGATATTAAAATCCTTATGAATAAATGAAAATCATATTCTTATCAAACTAGTACATAAGTTTTTCAATAAAATGTTTATTTGTGAAAATATGCTTTATTTGATGTTTTGGAAACTATTAGTAAACTTTCTTAGATCTAATTTCATGAAACCCTCTAGGTGTAATTCAACTTGAAAATGGTTAGAACTCACACTAACCTTGGGGAAAGTAAGAAAGTAGGGCAGGGGGCTGAGAACGTGAAGCCAAGTTGGATCACATTCTAGCAATGATGGAAAAAACTAGGGAACGAATAGGGAATCTTGAGAAAGAAGGGGTTGAGATAGGGTGGAAGAAGAAATACCAAATGAATATGAGGAAGTATCTCATGAGGAAGAGGAAGAGGGAGAAAATTCTCAAGATCACACCCATGATAATGAGAATGCAACTGATAAGACACAATCTCAATCCAAAACGAAAAGTACTAAGAGAAGACGTGTGGAAACTAAAGTATCTAGAGATGAGAAAAATTACCCATCCCAAATTTGAAGCAAGTATTAGTGGAGATGAGGCTGAAGCTTTATTGATATAAATGGAAAAATATTTTGAGATTTGAAACTATTCTGAGGTCATAAAAGCTATTTTGGGAGTCTTCGAGTTGTCTAGAGAAGCTTCTAACTGGTGGATGAACACAAAGGTGGAATTAGGACTTAGTTAATTAACGCTAACCTAGAGTTAGTTTGTTGAAATATTCTAGAAAAGGTGGTTACCCCAACTTTTTGTATGATCAAAATCTCATTGATTTTCAAACTTTAAGGCAAGGAGACTCATCGATGAGTGAGTACTAGGAGAAATTCACCTATCTTTTAAGGTAAGTTCCTATGTATTAAAAATACGAGTGATATCAAATCAAGAAATTCATCATAGGGTTGAATAACCAAATATTTGGAAAAGTTTATGTTCATGGTCCAGCAACAATGGATCTAGTTTATGAGAAAGCGGTTAAGAAGGAGCAAAAGCTTAAAGCTATCTCAAATTATCGAGAAAGGAGTCAAAAGAAGTTTGAAAGGCTTTAGGAAAATTGAACTCCAAATAATTTTGGTGGAGGACTAGATTCTTAGAAGAAAGGAGACAAAGGACCCCGAAACAATTGGAGTGAACCTAGAAGGAATCATGGAGGAAGAAAATTCAACAACAATAACAATAATGTTGGAGGAAATGTCAGTAATACTGATAAGTCTACAAGGAGAAAGGGACCAACGAAAGGATGTTCACATTTGGTGGGGATCATTATACTATTAGTTGTCCCAACAAGCCATTACGATCATATCCACAAGTAAATTATCTACCTCCCCAACATTTGTCATACCAACAAAGGATTCATGTTGTTGTGGATAACCGACAAGCTAAGTTCCAGAACACTACAATAGAAACCCCGGGTATTTTGTTTGGTATTACCAATTTCTATTCTTATTGATACTAGAGCCATGAGAAATTTTGTTTCACCTAAAGTAGCTACTCAAATTTCTAGGAAGGCTGGTAATATGGAAAAGTCTTGGGTTGTAGACTATGCAAACCAGACAAGAGCTAAGGTGAGGCAATGCCTTTTCAAGGCTAGAGTTGAACTTCCAAGTTTTTCTATAGAGGTAAATTTGTACATAGCACCCTTAAGATCCTATGATGTAATCTTAGGGATTAATTGGATTGGGAAGCATAGAGCTAAGGTGGATTACCATGCTAAGACTGTAGAATGCTTAGATGACCTAGGTAATCAAGTATATTTACAAGGAACACCTAGGGAAATAAAATTGTACCAAATATCAATTGAGTAGATGCATAAGGAGAAGAAGAAAGGATGTAAACTCTTTGTATTTAAAATGAAAAACTAGAAGAAAGTGATGAATCCATTTCTCAAGAAGTTGAAGAAAGTGAAATTGTAGAATCAAGAGAGATAGATATGGAAAAGTATCCTATTCTTCAAAAAAAATTGGATGTCTTTCCAGATGAATTATTACCTGGGATGCCTCCCAAAAGAGTGTTTGATTTTACCATTTACCTTGTACTAGGAATGAAACCTATATCCAAGGCACCCTATAGGATGACCACAACATAACTTATGGAGCTTAAAGCACAATTAGAGGAGTTGTCAAAAGGGCTAATTAAACCCAATTTTTTTTGCCCTGGGGAGCACCAATAATATTTGAAAAGAAGAAAGATGGTACACTACACTTATGTATCAACTATCGGATGCTTAACAAAGTTACGATTAAGAATAGGTATCTATTGTCACACATTGATGATCTTTTTGATCAGATATGTGGAGTGGTGGTGTTTTCTAAAATTGATCTACAGTCAGGTTATCATCAACTAAGGATCAAGGATGAGGACAATTTTAAAATTGCATTCATGACTAGATATAGAAATTACGAGTTCACAGTCTTGCCTTTTGGACTTACGAATGTATTTGCAACATTCATGAACCTAATGAATAATGTATTTAGAGACTACTTGGATATATTTGTATTAGTTTTCTTAGATTATATATTAATCTATTACAAGAATGAAGAAGAGCATTGTAGACATTTGGAAATTTCCTTAAATGGATAAGGGAGCATAAGCTTTATGAAAAACTTTCCAAGTGCACCTTCTTCAAGAAGAAAGTTCAATATCTTGGTCACGTGATTACGGATTATGGAATAGTGATATCCTACTAAGATAAAAGCAATACTTGAATGGCTAGTGCCAAAGAGAATACCTGAGGTTTGAAGTTTTATGGGTTTGGCGGGTTACTATCGGAATTTTGTAGAAAAAATTTCCAACATAGATTTTTCTATTACTTCATTATAGAGGAAAGGGAAAAAATTTGAGTGGTCTTAAAAGTGTCAAGTAGCATTTGACCTACTCAAGGATAAATTGACTACGACACCAATCTTGAAGGTACCCAATCTAGAAGACAACTTTATTGTCATTATGGATGCATGGGGTGAAGGATTATGTGGAGTCTTGATGAAAGAAGGGTGATTTATATCTTATGAATCAAGAAAGCTAAACCCTTATGAGAAAAAATATTTGTCACATGATTTAGAGCTAGCAGCGATAGTTCACGCATTACAAATGTGGAGACACTATCTAATGGGAAAACCATTTGAACTAAAGATGGATCATCACGGTCTAAAGTATGTGTTCACCCAACCTAACCTCGATGCATGGTAGAGGAGATGGTTAGAGTTGATAACTGATTATGATTTCAAAATTAACTACATCAAAGGGAAAAAAAATTAGGTTACCAATGCTTTGAGTCATAGGAGGCATATTGCTTCATTAGAAGCAATCCAAACTGACTTGAAGGACCAAGTGATGCAAAAAAGTCCAAGGATGATGAGTATTATGAGAAATTCAACAAAGCACACTTGGATAATCCATAAGACACAAGGTATGAAGGATTCCATTTTGAACCTAGTGAATTGTTAAGGTTTAAAGGAAGGATATACGTGCCTAATTTTGATGAATTAAGAAGCTTGGTATGGAAAGAAGTTCACAATTCACCATACTCAAGACATCTTGGTGTGACTAAGATGATGGTGGATGTGAAGAATTTATTTTTTTTGAAGGGAATGAAGAGAGATGCTTCCAGTTATTTAGAAAAGTGCTTAGAATGTCAAAGGGTAAAGGCAGAACATCAGCACCCTGCAGGACTTTTGCAACCTCATGAAGTTCCTAAGAGTATGTGGAAAGTCATAAGTATGGACTTTGTGCAAGGCCTTACTATGTTTAAGAACAAGCATAATTCCATTCTTGTGGTAGTGGATAAGCTTACCAAGGTAGCACATTTTATTCCTAGAAAATTAATTGATGGAGCTCATGTCATAGCACAAAAGTTTATTCAAGAAGTGTTTAGGTTGCATGGAATTCCTAAAAAAGATCATATCGAAAAGGGGTGCCTAAGAGACTTCTATTTTTTGGAAAACCTTGTTTTCTTCACTTGGTACCCAATTGAATATTAGTTCAGCATATCATCCATAAGAGAAAATAGGTTGTTCTAGGGGTTATAGATTACCCAATGAAGGGAATTGCCTATGCATAGGATATGTATGTTTTGAACAAATCGAGCTAGGGAAGTGTGTGAATTAGAATGACTCTCACTTGAAGTAACTGGGTGATGAATTCTTTGGCCAAAGTAGTGTAAGTTTCCACTATTTACACTTTCAATTCATTGTGATCTAGTTAGACATTCTAGTTCGGGATTGTCATACTCGTAGGTAGAAGCTATTGTATGATTAAGTTCTAGTTTGTAGAAAACAACACCAAGCTCAAGGAAGGATAGTATTATGGGGTTATCCAGCCAATCTCTTCGTTGAAGGGTAGGGCCATCTTACCTGATAGGTAGATGTGTGGGGGACCACAGTAAGTCCATGGTTGTTGGAAAATAACTTGAGTGATGCTTCTCCTCATCAGTTGACAACCAAATATTTTAAGGTGGACAACCTAGATCATATATATTTCTAATGTTGGAAGCTCTGAAAAGAGTTATGAGTTTAATTTGTATCTGCTTGTATGAAAGATGTAAACATGAATTATGTACTAGAGTTTATTTTATATGGAGTCAAAAAATTATGGAAAGATTTTTGAAATTACAATGGAATGAAATACAAGTTTGAAATAGTGTTTATTTCTTATGTGCATGTAATTTACATTTTAGAAAAGAAAAATTTATTGCTATGTTATGGCATCATGGTTTATTCACTTGTGGGTTAAAACTTAGGAAAAATTTTGAGTAGAAATTTGGGCATGTTACATTAATCATTATAATGTGGTAGTTTGATGGGTTTTGGTGTCACCACTTTTGTACAAGGGAATAACAACATTGGTCATCCAACCATCTGAGAAGTCATCTTGAATAACCTTGTTGAAAATGCACCTAATACAATGTGCAAGAACCTCAAGACCCCACTTTAAGTGCTCTAATTGCAGCCCATCAATATCCTTTTCTTTTTCTCCAACCAACCTTTTTATGCCTTGATCGATATCTTCAATGGTGAAAAGTTTAGTGGTAGCCTTGATTATTGGAGGCCTACGTTTATCTTGTTCATGTTCATATAGTAGTTTTGCATAGTCCAACCATTGGGAACTTGTGATATCGTTTTTCATTTGTTTTTTTTTTTTGTAGCTCCTTCCAAAAAATTTTGGGGTTGTTATTTCCAAGGGTAATCAACTCCATTCTTCTTGTGCTCACATATTTTTCTTTTTTATTCCATATCATCTTTTCATATTCTTTTTTTTCTTTTTTGTGGTCCTTCCACCCTCATGAAGTTTTCTTTTTGTTATCTTGCATTCTTCATTGAACCATGGGTTTACCGGAAAAGTATTTGTATTTTCCCTCTTAGGCCTAGCTCTCTTACACTCACCCAAAGCCTTGTGAACTAGGGGTATAAACATGTTGTTGTTTATAGGGTGATTCTTCATGTTAGTTGAATTTCTTTTATAATTCCTAAAAATTTTTTGAGGGCAACCTTGAAGATTTTTTGATTGTCTTGGTTCATGATGATTCTACCTTGTGAAGGCACTTTCTTTTTGCTGAGATGGACTTGTTCCCCTTGTTGTCTGTTTATGTGGATGTCAAGTTTTACATATATTGGATTATGATCTGATTTCAACTCTATCAGACACTTTCCAACCACTAGCTTCATTATATTTGAAGTGTAATTATGCGAGAAAATGACATAATCTACCACACTTTTCCCATTGTAGGTTTTATAGGTGATGTTGCTCGAGTTTGACCATGTTCTCATACCATTGCATATAACCAAGTTGAATAAACTACATAGCCCCAAAAACTTGGCCCCGTAGTGTGTGACATTGTGTGTACTATTTTGAGAGGTCCTTTCCTAAAATTGTTGGTTCTCTTCCTCCAACCATAGCAGATCGTCTTTCTCCTTGTCTTTTCTTTTCAAGTTAAGAGATTATATGTTTGTTGTCCTGACATAAAAATTGCTTATTATTATAACTTCTCCCATGCCATTAAAAATTGAAATATGTATTTTTAGTGAAGAAAAAGGATCCTCATGGTCAAGACTCCTTTTCTTAAATATGATTTGGAGCCTTTTGGAGTGAAATAGCAAGCTTCCACCCTTATTGTAGTCTATTTTTTTGTTATTTTAAACCATATATATTGCTTGTTTGGATCTTCTTTCTCCACTTTTTTTGTTTTCTCGTTCCAAATGGAATCCTTTGTATATCCTTCAAATTCTAGGATTTTACAACCTTCATGCTCATGTGTCATGAGGATGATGATGTCTTTTCCTTCTACTATGGGCCCTAAACCAAGTCTTCTTCTCCATGGGTAACCTCTACAATTCCATCTTACCATTGAAAAATGTTCTTGGGGAGCCTTGAGTTCCTATTTTTGGTGTGTAATTCTATCACTAACTTGAGCTTTTCTATTTTGTAACCAAGCCCATTTTCCTTCATTTCTTGTTGTCTTTACTTTTTCCCATTTTTTTCGTCTTTCTTCTTGTTGTGTTATTGTTAATTCCTTTCCAAGGTATATTTGAGTACCTTTAAGTAACCTCTTGTTCCTTAGTAGCATGCTCTTGTTTTCAATGTTAGCCAAAGTAACTCTTACATGTCTACTCTTTCCATCCCTCACCAATTTTCCAATTTTGTTTGCTTTTTGAATGACTCCTAACCATTGTAATTTATCCTTGAAAAAATCCCTTCTTAGCTCTTTTATGGTTTATTTCTCACCGTAGTCTTTTAGCCCTTTAACAATGGCATTCAAAACCCTATCATTTCTATCATTTTCTTCTCTTATCTACCTCTGAACTTGTTTTTCTATGAGGTCACTTTGTGTGTCTAATGGAACTTTCACTACATGGGCCCGGGTTTTGACCTCCTCTAATTGGTTCCTTCGTTGATTTTCTTTTATCTTCATGTTGTCCATTACCGATTGTATCTATTTTATCTGTGATTCGTTGCTTTCATCTATCCCTTTTGACTTTTTTTTGTTTGTTGCATCAATTTGTACTAGAAATTTCCTTATCAAGATCAATTCTTGCTCCCCTTTTGACATGGATATTTGTAGTTTGCTTATTACTTCTTTGAGTAATTTTTTCTCCCTTGATAATTGCCAATTGACTTCTATGATCTCTTTCATTTTAGTGTATTCATAATGTCTCGTTGCCTCTAAGGATTGAAGTCTCTTTTTCATGGTCATTATCTCATTGATGTACAATTCAGAGGACCACATTAGTGGTGTTGTGGTGGGACTATATGAATCAAAAAGCTTATCTTCAACCCCTTCTTCTTTATTTGCTGAGATGTTTGCCTCTTAAACTTATTTCATGGTTGAACCTATGTGACATGTTGGAATCACTTTTTATTTTTCTTTAGATTTCTCTTTTTTGTCTTACTGCATTTTTTTTGTGTATGTTATGTTCTTATGCTCTAGCTCTGGTAGAAATACTACAAATTTTCCTCTCTTTGTAAGCTTTACTTTTCAAATTTGTCTATGCTTTAGAGTCCACTTGTATTGCTTTGCATTTACATACACACACCTTTACCCTGTGTTTAACATGTTATCCCACAGGTAACCCACCACGCATGTTCCCCACATGCTATTTTTTATCCCTATGGAAGCATGGAGATTGGGGAACAAAATTGCAGCTCAGGGTTCCCCTGTGGCGTGTTAGAAAATTAAAAGGAATTAGAGAACTCTATTGAGCTAATATTTCATCCATAGGCCCCTTGATCTACATATCTCCCTTTATTTTTTATATTATTTCAATAGTATTTATTTTTCATTCCACTTAACCATTTATTTCAATCTACTTTGGTATGTTGTTAGTGTCAGTTGACATAGTATCGTTGTTTGTTTCTCTTGTAGATCCTATACTTTCCCCATTTTCAATGTGCTCTTTCATTAGAGCCCTTTCTTGTTTCATGTTTAGGTTTTGGGAAAGGGTTGCATTTCTTTGCTTTTATTAGTTCTTGTTGTAGGCAAAAAAATTATGCATCCATTGCATACAATTTGTTTACCTGACATTGACAATCCCACCAATGAAGAGCTAGAATTAAAAAGTTCACGATCAATTCTATATAGTCTATATTTAATTGTTTGTTTTTCAAATAATTAAAATATGCTTTATCTTTTTTTCTATTGGTTGGTTTTATGAATTTAGTCAATGAAAAACTGGAGAATTTTATTTCTAATGCATTTAATTTGTTCGAGTACAAATTTGAAGCCTATTAATTACTTAAATGGTAGTTTCACTATTCAATAACATCATAATAACATAAACATTTCATATGTGCCAAATTTGTGAGAGCTTGTGAAAGCTTACTAAATAAAGTTGTTTAGTAGATTATAATAAATTTTACAGTTAAATTTACTGTTAACATTAAATATAAATAGTAAACTTTATCTATTCACATTAAATATTATAGTGACATTTTTCAAATTTGACTGTGAAGAATAAATGCTACAGTAAAATTGATGTACTCATATTAAATATAGAAGTTGCATTTTGAAGACTCTATTTGATGCGTGCCAATTTTATCAATGGTAAATAAATAAAGTAATGTACAAGCATTTATTTTAGCATGGAGTGGCACACAAATAGAGAGTAGGTGCAGTAAAAATTTGCATCAGAAAAGACATCTTGGTCAGAAAATATTTGACTATGTAGAAAAATCTACCAAAATCTTATCTCATATTGATGGAATGATGGAATGAAATAAATATTAAAGTTTGTGTCAAACAATAATTCAAGACTATACAATTTGGACAACCCATAAACTACAAAAATTGTAAAAATTGAAAATTACAAGTTGTAGAAAGAATGAATTTTTTTTGCAAGGTCTAAAAATTGCAAGTTCTGGAAAGGTTGAAGAAGCATTGCAAGGTCTTCTAGTTTTGCAAGGTATGAAAATTGCAGTTCTCGAGAGACTAAAGAATTTTTGCAAGTTTTGGAAAGGTTGGACAACATTCTTAAAACACTGAAGGCACCAATTTGAAAGTAGTGAAGGCACCATTCTAAAAGCACTGGAGAGAATTCTGACTATAGAAGGTCTAATCTTCTTTCTTTTGCATGTTATTCGTTGTCTACAATTTTGTAGTGTGTTCTTTCTTACTTGCAAACAAAATTTGAAATGAATAAGAAAGCAAGGTGACATTTTTTTGTGCATTTTGCAACTGAAAAATATGTTTGATTTTTTACAGAAAATTAGAAATAAAATTATTGGTTACAAACTAAGGTGAAAGAGAAAATATATAATAAGTCCAACAAACTGTGCGACATTTCAGGTAAGGATGTATCAAATATTATTTTATTTGTTCTATGTAACTTGTTCTAATTATCTTGCTAAATCAAATATTTATTTTCATAATTTATAGCTTGAGCAGTTATGCTTGAAGGTTGTCCAAACATAGGACATACATATTATAAATCCTTATTTTGTTGATAAATAGGTATCTAACACTTTTAGAATAACACTATGTCCATCTTGTTTTCTGACTCTATACATGTGTTGTTATTGAAATATTGAAGATTAAATTTCTTAGATGACATTTTATGTGAGGTACCTATACATGTGTTGTTTTTCAAATATTGAAAATTAACTTTGTTAGATGGTTGTTCATTCCAGGACCTTATGGATTGTAGACAATAACTAGGCAATCAACTATTGCTAATATCTTCATTGGTAAGGGTTCATTCCTTTCTCTATACTAATATCTTCATTGGTAAAGGTCAATTCCTTTCTATGTACTAATATCTTCACTTGTAAGGGTTCATTCCTTTTTCTTAATTAATTTTAAGTTTGTATTGTGTCTTATTTTGTTTGATTTGCTATGTTAGGTGTTTGCTAATGTAAGAATTTTCACACTACTTTACAAGCTTACAAGTTTGGAGGAGCAGTTAGGATTTAGGGACTTGAAGGCATACAATATGTAGATTATAAGTTTGTGCTCTTTGGATAAATAGGTAAGCGTCCAAGACTTTGCATTTATAGTTGAAGAAGATTTTGTATCCTTGATTTTTTCCTTTAAAAAAGTATTCAAGTGGTCCCAGTTATCTTGTTTGGAAAAGATGCTTTGTCATAAGAAGTAAAAATTAATTTTGGTCACTAAAAAGGCTATAGTTAAGCCTGCATTGCTTGGTGAATGAGTTGCATTAAGATAAAATAACAAAGTGGTCTCAGTTATCTTGTTTGGAAAAGATGCTTTGTGATAAGTGTTAGAATAAAACTTAAGATGCATACTCATCATACTTCTTCATCCATTTGTGGTGATGAACAACTTTAGTGGGCATCTACAAGGGAGACTTTAAACTCTGAAGTGTAAGAATAAATATTGTAATTGTGGTGCATTTTCCCACTTCATCAGCCATATTTTGAGATGAATGGCATTAATTGGTTTTAACAAAGGAGACTTTTTAGAATGTTAGGGGCCAATTATATTCCTTTCATGTTGAGAAATATTTGATATTTTTGGACATAAAAGGAGACTAATCAAAAATCATTTACTAAGGACATTCAAGGCCTGAAAAGAAAACTAATCATACTCCAAGTGTGCTTAGAACGCAGACTAATCAAGAAGTTTATTAAATCACCATTATAATCCTATCTAACATATGATTATTTTCCCTCTAGCTATAACTACACAAGCCCACAAAACTAGCACAATAACTATCTAAAAAATCAATGGTACATAGATCACTGACTAGTAAAAAACAAAATATCAGAGCTATAGAAAATAACAAACCATCGTAGTAATATAATCTTCAAAAGATTCCCTCTATCTGTCATAGAGTTGTTGTGAATAATCCTGGGGAGGATTTTGTGTACACATGTTATAAATAGTCTTGTATATGCAGTTAAGAATAGCAATAGCTATGTATTGTAGACATGATATTTCTAGAGTCGATGTAAATGATTAAGAACTATGTACTCAATTTCAGTAATAAATTGAACATGTGAAACCTAGAAGCCAAATAAAATTGTGTACACATGTTGTAAATTGTTTTGTAAATAAAGCCAAGAATAATCATCAATTTAATTAAAAAATCAATATAAAATTTGGAAAAAATAAAACCTGAAAGAAAAATAAATTGAGTACTACAAGCATTATTGATCCAAACAAACTATTAAAAACAACACAAGGGATACATATAAAGCACTATGTACTCCTTGAAATTGAATTGCTGCTCAATAACCCCTTCCTTTCTGCATGAACTCCCACCCCTGTTCAAGGTCTATGGTCTTCCTGTCAGTCATGGTCATTTTCTTGGAAGCTCGGCTCTAACTCTAGATGTTAATTACTGCTCCCAATATCATGCACACCCTGAAAGACAAAAATAGAATCAAAACTATAGAGAAAACCAAATAGTAAACGAGTGCCACAATCATACAATCAACAATAACATTAGCCAAAAGTTTACCTCATTAAAAAATAAAACTTCTTTCACATATAAAAATCCATATAACCCTAGTCCCTAACTACACTTTGTTATGATAGGCCACCGAATTCGGGTAATGCCACTAGCATAAATGCAGCCTACTGGGGAAAATCTAGCAGAAGCTAATGTATTGTAAGAGAAACAAATAAATTAGAAAATAAGGTAGCAACAAAATCTTTTCACCATCTGAAAAGGAAAACAGTTGGTAGGGTAATTCTAGCAGAAACTAATTCTATCACTTAAACCAAAAAAATACAATAATAAAACAAACACTAATAAAGGAAGTACCTCTTGTTGTACGAGAACCCGCCAATCTGGGACAAATTAGGGAAATAACTGTTGAGGCAAATCCAAATCTAGCAGAAGCCCATTTATTTTTCAAACAATGGTACCATAAAATCAACATAGAAAACTACTTGCAAATCCACCATTAACAAACAAATTTAGCAAGCACTCCCTAAATTTGTCAAACTAGGGTACCATAAAATTTTGATAGAAACACATAAATTTAACAAAAATCCCTCAATATTGTCAAACTAAGGTTGCACAAAAGCAACTTAGGTAAATAATTAAAATCTAAATCTAGTAGAATCCGGTAAAATTAACCACAAACCTCCTTAAATTTCAACCTAGGGTTGCACAAAGGCAACAAAAGAAATCAATTGCCACAAAAAATCCATATCTAGCAAAAACCCATAAATTTAACAAAAAAATGCTATATTTGACCCTCTCAAATGTTGAGAGACCCATCCATACTTCAGGAGGTCCAGGGTTTGAATCTCGTCACAATGAGTAATCATTGAAATGAATGAGGGGTCAAAGATGTACCTTTAACTGCAATTTAAGTCCTGGTATCATCTCCTCCCTTCTAAAAATTCTCATTTGTTTGCAGGAGAACCATGGGTGATCCAACACCACAGATAAAACTATCATAGGGCACTTTTGGCATTCTTGTGTTCACATAATCATGATGAATATGAAGAACACTACACAAACCTAGGGTTTCCTATCTGCATTACTAAAACCCATTAACACTAGACAAAGAACATAATAGATCAAATAAATAACAATGCTAGTTGATGAGGCCCGGTGAAGGATTCATAATTACTAAGTTTATACCTTTTTAATACTTTATATTTTGGCTTTAGAACTCATAATGTTTTCCTTTATGTATCCATTTACAAAATTTAATGAGGTATAAAGACTTAGAATGTGAATGATCAATATGAATGATTATTTCTATTAAATGCATGATTAATGTGGTGATTGACATATGAATGTTTCATGATAAGTGCACCTTTATTATGCAACCAGACTAATATTTATTTCTCACTCGAATGCTAACTGTTTTTTTTTAAAGTGTTGAACGGTTGACTTGTTTGTGACTCATCCTCAAAAGAGTTATTTGTCAGTTGATCTACCAACCACAACCACAGTTCTAGCAGAGCACATCCAGTTCTGAAATATGGAATTCAATACCAACTAAAGAAAGTTATGAAGATCTACAAAAATTATGTTCCTGTGTGCCAGGATATCTCTTAGACTAGGATTAAGTTAATTTGCCGCTTGTCTTTTATTTTTAAATAAAAGCAGGATATTTATATCTGGCCCCAACTCAGTTGGAGGGTAGATTGTATCAGTTTTTCAACTTTCTCATGTAGTTTTCTTTTCCCGTTTTAAGTTAGAATCACTTTTTCACTTCGTCCCTATCTGGGCACATTCTATGGAAATAAATTAAAAAAAAAGGATCTCAAATTTGCACTAGATTTTTCCAGTCCGCTTTCTGAAGGAAAGTGATCCTTTAGTTGTTAAGTTTATTTGTTACTGCTATGTTCTATTTTTCGTATTATCTTAAGTTAGAATCATTTCATTTGTTGTGTGTTGGAAAGAATCTTAGATCAGAATTACATTCTAATGTCTATGCTTTCTATGCTTTATTTCTTAGTTAAAAGTCATTTATAGGTATGAAATAGTCCAAATAGTCATTTTAATGGATTATGTGCAAAGAGGGATAATTACTTGTCAATTTAGTAAGTGAGGAATGGAATAGTTTATTTCTGGAGCAATTAATTAAGTTTTAAATAGATTTCAAGATTCAACAGAGTAGACAAAGTTAATCTTCCATTCTTTCATAATCTAAATTGTCTTGAAATGAAACCTCTTTGTTTGAATTCCATTTTGAAGATTATTTAGAATAGATCAAGAAGTAGAAGGTTATAGAACCACTTTTGATTAAACAGGTATAGTACAGAAACACTCCTGATAGAGTCAAAATAACTCTGAAACACTCCTAATCGAGCTGAAACCAACAAAATCCCCCAAAACCGATCTAAATCTTATCGCAAATAGCTTTAGACACCCCTGGGTTGACATTCAAGAGATTAAATGAGTAGGAATTATGACAACATCAACTTCCTACCATCATTTTTGGCATCGTTACCAAGGAAGATCTGGCTTTAAAAGAAAATATAAGCCTTAAGTGTTGGTAAGAATCTCCCTGTCAGTTGATGAACAGGCAAAGAGACCAGTTTAGAAGATTTGTAAGAGGAGATTTAGAGGTTCCTCGAGAAGAATCCCAATCTAGTATTATGAGTTCATCCTCCTCTAGGACAGTCTCCACCTAGTCAGAAAATATGGGAGACAGAGATGAGGAGGAGGAGGTTCCTAACATAAATTTTTCCTTTCCCATTGCCATAAATGTTTACGAAAATGAACCACCAATGAAAAATATCTCACCCTCTATTTTGCCTACATTTCGTGGAAAAATTTGGAAGATCCTGATCAATTTTTATTCAAGTTCAAAGTGTTATGTCAGATTTATGATTATACATCTGACAATAAAAAATTAAAATTATTTCCATCCACTCTTAAGGAATCAACTTTATGATGGTTTATGGGATTGAATGAAAATTCAATAAGCACTTGGGATGAAATGGAAACAGTTTTCCTAGATAAATATCAGGATTATTGTAGAGTCGGGGATAAGAAGAAAGAACTATTTAAAATGAAGCAGTTGGAAGATGAGAGTCTAGAGGACTATGTAGATAGGTATCAATTTGTTCTGTAAAGGTGTGGAAATGGATTAGATCATGAAATTAGTAAATCTATCTTTCTAAAAGGCATTGATGACGATTACAGAGATGCCTTGAATTTGATAGGAAGAGGAGATATTAATAAACAGACCTTTGAGGAAATCATTGAGATTTGTAGGAATTAAGATTTGTAGGAATTACTCTAGAACAAGACCAGGTTATAGGAGAAGGAACAAGGATTCCTCAGTTGATGTCTCTAAAGTTATGGAAGAACTTGCAAACTTAAAAATAGATATTCTCCTTCACCTTAGTTCTCAACCAGATAAAAAAATAGTTGAACCTTTGGCCATCTACTATCCTAAATGCAAGGATAAGCATCCACTGAGAGAATGTCCTCTTAATCAAGTAGATTTGTGTGAGATATGTGAAAAGAAACACTCTACTAGTAAATGTAGTCTCCTTCCAGAAATTAGGAACCAATTGAAGAAGCCAACACCAGTAGAAGAGGAATTGGATTTTGTAGGACAAAGTCAGTTTAACCCCACCTTTGGTCAACCTAGAAATAATCCTAACTGGGGTTCAAATCAGTGGAGTAACCAATGGAATTCTCCTAGCTAATGGAACCCCTAATCTCAATGGAATCCTCAACAAATGCAAATTCCACCTCCACCCATGACGACCCCTTGGGTACCACCATGGGGACAACCTGAAGATCCATAATGGAACCAGCCTCGGTGGTAGCCAAACCAATCTCAATGGTAGCAAAATCAGATCCAATGGTAGCCTAATCAAGGCAATAACCAATGGCAGAATCAGGGGCAAAAGAGACCCTGGAATCAGAATCAGTTAACTAGACAAAACCAACCTTCAATCTATGAACCAGTCAATCAACCTCAGATACCTACCCATCCAGTTCCTAATCCTAAGAATGTTAAACCTCATCAACCTTCCTATAATGTTGACCCTAACACAGTTAATTTGAATAACATTGAATTAGGAGATATTCATTTAAGGAATAGAGTTGTACCATCAAAACCTG
Source organism: Sequoiadendron giganteum (assembly GCA_007115665.2). Classification (NCBI taxonomy): domain Eukaryota; kingdom Viridiplantae; phylum Streptophyta; class Pinopsida; order Cupressales; family Cupressaceae; genus Sequoiadendron; species Sequoiadendron giganteum. Next base: position 436,158,058 of record CM021107.1, on the reverse strand, counting down.
ATGAAACTAAGAAAGATCAACAACAAGATTTAGTGAAGGAGATAGAACAAGGAGTTGAGAATGATCATTTTAAACAAGCACCATTTCCTTCACGATTTCATCAGGAACCATTGGTTGAAAAAGTTGATAAAGATAATGATCTAGTTGATTCCCAGATTGTTGATGAGCTTAAGAAAATAAAAATTGAAATTCCCCTTTGAAGGATTATTCATGATATACCAAAAATTAACTAGATAATTAAAACTTTGTGTGTTAAGACACCAAGGAGGAAAAATAAATTGCCCCCTACAATTCAAGTTGGAGGGAAGTTGTCTGGTGTCTTATCAGGGAAGATAATTCCACAGAAGTATGGTGATCCAAGGAGTCCTGTGGTTACCCTTTGCATTAATGGTATTGAAATTCATAACGTTCTTATTGGTTTGGGAGCTACCATTAATGTCATTACTATTGAAACAATGGAAAAGTTAGGAATTATGAATGTTAAGCCAACGACTACAGTTCTACAATTAGCTGACCAATCAATTGTGAAACCTGAAGGAATTCTTGAGGATGTCATTATCACTATTGACACTTGGGATTATCCTATTGATCTCCTTGTTTTATAAACTAAACAGAGAAAGACAGGTTATCCTATTATTTTAGGAAGACCTTGGTTAGCAATAGTTGTCGCACTCATTGATTGTAGATCTGGTAGTATGACTATTTCTAATGGGATTAGATAGAAGGAATTAACTTTGTATCCACCAGCAAAACCTTCTTTAACATCTGATAATCAAATCTAGATTGATGGTCCTAATTTTCAAGATGAGGAAATAAGGGGCCTTGCAATGATGACCTTGGTAGAGCATGCTAAGGAGTATCAGGAATCTGTAGACATGAAAGAGGAATACCTAGGAGCTTTTTGTGATTCTAAAACTCTACCATGTTGTCCTTTACCTAAAATCACAAGATTTGATTAAAGTTAGTTACTTCATCAACTTCTACCGCATCCTTTTCCTTTGAACACTTTAATTGGTGATCCCTCAAATCTTCAAGAAAAGACAAAATAAATCCTGGTACAAGAAAATAAACCTCTATTTATCAACAGTTCCCTAATAGTGAAACAAGTGGAAGGTTTAAAAGGCATTTTGGAGAAAAATACAGAAGCCTTCGCTTGGGACTATATGGATATGAGAGGAATCCATCCAGATATATGTACACACCACATCTATACAAAGGATTTCAAACCCATAAGACAACCTCAGAGAAGAATCAACCTTGCACTAAGAGACTTTGTAAAATTAGAGATAGAAAAAATTACTCCAGGTAGGATTTATTTATCCTATTTCGGATAGTAAATGGGTTTCTCAATTGGTCATTGTACCTAAGAAAAATGGGAAATGGAGGGTGTGTGTGGACTACAAAGAACTAAATAAGGCTACAAAGATGGATTATTTTCTATTACCCTTCATAGATCAGGTATTGGACTATCTGGGAGTAGTTATTTTTCCTTTCTTGATGGGTTTAGTGGCTACAACCAGATTCAGGTAGCTTTAGAGGATCAAGATAAAATGATATTTACATGTCCATGGGGTACCTTCGCTTATAGGGTTTTAAATTTTGGATTATGTAATGCTCCTGCAACCTTTCAACGTGTTATCCTTGCTATTTTTGCAGATCTAACAACAACATGTGTGGAATTTTATATGGATGATTTCACAGTCCATGGAAAAACTTATGAGGAGTCTTTGGAAAGTCTAGACAAAGTCCTAAATATATTTCAAGAACATAGGATGTCTTTAAACCATGATAAGAGTTTGCTAATGATCATGGAAGGAATTGTCTTGGGTCACCACATGTCAAAAGAAGGAATTAAAGTAGACTTGAAGAAATTTGAAATAATATTACAAATACCCATACCTCAAAGTCAAATGGATGTAAGGAGTTTTTAAGGACACTCTAGTTATTACAAAAGGCTTATTAAGAGATTCAGTAAAATTGTGGGTCCACTATTTACTTTTTTAAAGAAAGACTCTGAATTTTTGTGGACTTCATTATGTCAGCAATCATTTGATCAAATAAAACAAGCTTTAACAACTTCACCCGTTATTGCTGGTCCAATTTGGGGCGAACCATTTCACATTAATGCAAATGCCTCCAACTTTGCAATTGGAGCAATCCCTGGGCAGAAAGATGAACCTGGAGCGATGCATGCTATATATTATGTAAGCAAAAACCTTGATCCAACTGAACTAAATTACACTACTACTGAGAAGGAATTCTTAGCGGTTGTGTTTGCTATAAATAAATTTTGACATTATATCACTAGATAGAAGACTTTTGTGCATACTGACCATGCAGTTATTCATTATCTTATGAATAAAGGTATTGTAGGAGGACGTATAATTAGATGGTTGTTATTACTACAAGATTTTGATATAACCATCATTGATAAGATAGGTAGAGATAATGTTGTAGTTGACTTCTTGTCAAGAATGGTTTTGTAGGGTAATAATGAGTCTATGGAAGATTTGTTTCCCGATGAACATCTATTTGCAATATCTATTAAGTCACCTTGGTTTTCTGATATTGAAAATTACTTAATAACTGGGAAATGTCCTTATTTTTTAGCAAAACAAAAAAAAAGGTTGATTAGAGAAAGCTCTCAATTTGAATGGATTAATGGTTGTTTGTTTAAAATGTGCCCAAATCATGTAATGTGGAGATGTGTTTAGGAAACTGATGTATATGATATCTTGAGAGCATGTCATGATGAACCAAGAGTAGGACATTACTCCACAATAAGAATGGTGCATAAAATCTTGGGAGCAGGCTATTTTTGGCCTACTATGACTAAAGATCCATCTCATTACATCAGACATTGTGATCAGTGTCAAAGAATGGGGAGATCTACAAGATCAACAAAGATGCCACTATAGACACATGTCACTGGAGCCATTTGAAAAGTGGGGTATTGATTTCATTGGCCCAATAGATCCTCCATCAAGGGGAAATCATTACATACTTGTATGTAATGATTATGTTACAAAATGGGAAAAATTCAAAGCATTGCCAGCTACTAAGGAGGAGAAAATTGCAGATTTCATATACAAGAACATTCTACAAAGATATGGAGCAGCTAAAGCAGTTGTGTCAGATCAAGGGCCAAAATTCATGTATTTGATGCTTCAAGCATTTTTGGCTAGATATCAAGTTCAACGGAGGAATTCATCACCCTACCATCCTCAAGAAAATGGACAGGTAGAGGTGACTAATAGAGAACTAGAAAATATTATCACAAAAACACTCATCTAGAAAGAATGGTTGATCTGATAGGTTAACTGAAGTTGTATGGGCATATAATACAACATGGAAGACAACTACTGAATTTTCACCATATGAGTTGGTTTATGGAAAAAATCCTATCTTTCCTATTGAGTTTGAGTTAGAAACACTTAGAATAACTGTAAATGTGGGGATAGATCTTACTGAAGCACAAAAGAATAGAATAATGTAGCTAAATAAGTTGGATGAAATGAGAACTAAAGCTTTGCACCGAACTGAAATCATTCAAGGCCAGAGGAAAAATGGCATGATAAAAATATCCGTAGTAAGCAATTTACTGTAGGTGATTGGGCATTGTTGTTTGATTCAAGGTTTTAGGCATTTAAAGGGAAACTACACACCAGATGGATTGTGCCATATGAGATTGCACAAGTATTTAATAATGGATTTGTTCAGTTAATACCTATAGATGGAGAGATAAAAACAATGTTGGTAAATGGGCATAGGCCCAAGCTTTATCACAAACCAGCATCGAAGGAGGATTTTGCCATAGAGCTTCAAGCAAGAATTGAGCATTTTACTAAGGAAGATTTTTATTCTTTAGGTGAAATGGTATGTCCTTAGATCCATTATAGATGGCCATAAATAAACAGAGTAAATCGAAAACCAGAAATGGCCGTTTACTTTGCAAAAAAAAAAAAAAAAGCTCTTGATCATGCTTGATCAGAATGAAAAACAAAGTATTGGTTCTCAATAGTTTATAATAGCTCTTGATCACACCTTATTGGAAGGAAGTTCAAATGATTGAAATTTCTAATAACTCTTGATCGCTCCTAACTATTTTTTATCAATTTTTTTATGGGTCAAGGAATAAAAACTCTAGATCATAAATGATCGAATGACAACTGTGATTATTCATGACAATCAAGGAGCGTGAAGAAGTGATCATGTGTTGTCAAAAGCTTTTAGCTTCATTTATTACTAATTCATTTGTGTAAATGTGTAGGTACAGGGTTAGTTAATTTTTTTTCAAAATTAATGACATAGCATGTGGAAACAAATGGGCTCCCACAAGGGTTGAGCTCAGCGTGTTTTGCATTAATTAATGTTGGTTTTATCAAAATCAAGTTCTTTTTGTAGATCACACGAATTAAATGGGAACGTAATATCATTACTCACCATTATTTGAATTGTTTATCACTGACAGGTAAGCATTTATATTGCCATGCATTTTTTAAAGTTTGAAGTACATTAATTATAGTTTATAAAGTTTGCTTAAGGGATTAAATTATGACTATTTGATAAAGCCAAATATAGTTTGTTTAAAACATACAATTGGATGCAACATTACTTAATTAAGTAATAAATGTGATAAGACAAGTTTGTAAGGCGGAGAGATATGCAGTAAGGATGAGACATACTTTACACACTTGATTTAGTACATTGATGAGATAAAATAGGCATGCAAGTATAGGTAATTAATACTACATTCATTGTTATACCTTTTTCTTTGTTAGAAGGAAACAAAACATTGCCATTTCAAAAATAAAAGAGAATTGTTATTTCCAGAAAATTGATTGCAGACATTGTTGGCGAATCTCTGAGTTTCTCTGAAGTTTCACTGTCTTTCCAAAAATGGGATACAAGAGAATGGAAAAACCGAAGGGAATTACATTAGATGTTGAATCAAGAAAATATTTGCAACAGGCAGGATGGTTGGATTTCATCCTTAAGTATGAGGGGTACGAATGGTATATAGTGTTAGAGTTTATCAAAAATTTCCATATCAATTTTATTGTAGTCAGAGGACAACCCATTGAATTAGTTGCAGTTGTAATTAGTGCCTTGTCTGGGATTCCAACAAAAGGTGATATAATTCAACCTCAACTATCTAATTTGCAAGAGTTGTTGGAAATCTTTCACGTTCCACCATAACCTTTGCCAGTCTTTCATATGCACAAAGGAAAGAATAAGGGCATTGAGCGAGGAAGTCTACAATAACCCTGGGCATCAATTTCACTTTGCATCATGAATTTTTTCACCTGCGGAGGTCAATTCGCCACAATTTTAGGGTCACCTCTCAATTTGTTGAATCATGTATGACATGGTACGTCAAAACCAAAAGTAAGAGTTAATCTACCTGCTTTCTTTTTCTCTCAACTTACTGAAATGGTTGTGAAATGTAAGGAAAAGAAAATAGAGTAACTCATCATGGATTAATGCATTTGATAGTCAAACATCATTTTATGCAAAAACCCAACTGGAAGGAAGAATGGAGGAAATTCTTGTTAAATGTTGAAAGGAAAGAGGAAAAACCCAAAATTCTTGAGAGCAGAACACTTAAGATAGAAAAAACAAAGGTTTTGACGAAAAACCTAGTCAAACCAGTAGGGAGACCTAGAAAGCAAAAATTAGAAAGTGTTGCTTCAACAAAGAAAATAAAAATAGAGGAAGAGGAAGCCTCGAAAGGATTTGAGACAAAGAAAAAGTTCAAAAAAGAAGAAAAATGAAAAGGTTGAAAAACCTAAAAGGAAAACAAAGTTGGAAACATAAAGGATTGAGCAAGAAAAGATAGAATCTAAAAGGACTCCTCCTATCATCAATATTGATGAATCTGGAGAAGAAGAATTTGAAAAAGCAGAGCCTAAAAAGGAGGTATTTGAAGAAAAGGAACCTGAAAAGGAAGAGTCAGAAAAAGAAGAAGGGGGGTCACAACCTCCAATGCAAAGCCCACAATGTACTTCTCCAGAAGAACATTTGTTTTCTCCTAGTTCCTCTTTCTAGGGAGTTGATGTTCCAATTATGGAAATTGAACAAGAAGAGATAGCTCAACACAGTGAAGAAACATTCATCCACCGTGAAGGGAAGCAGCCCATGGAAGAGGAAGAAACACCATTAAATAATATAAATTTAGAACAAAAAGAGGAAGAACATATTCAGGTTGCACTTAGGATATCTAAGTTAGAAAAAGAATTGGAGGAGTTTAGAATGAAAAATCTAATGTTAGAGGTGAAATTAAAGCAAAAAGATGAGGAAGCATTAAAATTTCAAACAGAAACAAGTGAGTTAAAAGAACAATTTGAGAAGGAAATTATTCAATTGTCCTCACAGTTGGAGGAAGCAGAAGAAAATCAGACTAAAATAACTATTTAGAATGAACAAAAGGATAGCGAGATTCAAAGGTTAAAGACAGAACTGGAAAGAAGGTCTCAGAATTCTAAGACAGAAGAAAAAGAATAGCCATCCAATAACATGTTGCTACTTGTACCTCCACCTAAGGAGGAACATCAAGGACAACCTACAGGGCCTAGATACCTTTCTCTTACAACAATGAATTATTAGCAACTTAATAAAGAACTTCAGGAAAAATTAGATAAAGTCACAAAAGAAAAGGAAGAAGCAGAGGAAAGGATAACTAAGGTCATAGATATAGCATTTGCATTAGTTTGCACCAGGAAGCCCTCAGGTGTATATGGATTATTTCTCAGAGAGTTTTTTTAAAAATGGAAATTGAATCAAATTGTATTAAAAAGGCCTATTGATTTTTGGACTAGTTATGATTTTATGGATTGTTAATTTAATAGTCACCCAGACATTAGAAATCAAATGTGTGAGTTTTTCCAGCATGGATTTCTCATGGATAATATTGATGAATCATTGCTTAATATCTACATTGGTGAACTCCAAATCAAATCATTTGTTTCCTTGTTGAAAAATCAGGTTGAATGGTCAGCTAGAATGGAAGAATACAAGAAATTATAACAAACATATGGATTATCAATGAGGGGAGAATATCCAGAGTCAATATATTACATCAAGAAATTTAGATCCATTGCAAGACTCAATGATGTAACCCCTATCTATGTCATTAATCTATTGAAAAGTATTGAAACTTACTAGGATGTTAAAGGAAGTCTTCCTCCCTTAGCTTTGCAATCATGCACATAAAGGTTTAGAACACTTCCAGAACCACTAAAGAGAAGGGAGCCAATAACTCCAAATAATATCAGGTGGAGCCTAATACGGGTAAGACATGTGATCAATTTAATTCATCATCAGCAAGAATTCTAGATTGGAATGAGATTCAGAATACCTATGATCATCATGCCTGCACCAAAGATAAATGCATTTGCACAGATACCAGTTGAAGTCCCAAAACCTTGGTATGATAAGCTGGAAAAGAATAATGGTTTTTCTCTATCCACAAGAACTACTATGCAATACAGAGTAGGTGTTTTTTATTGTGCCATCTGGATGGAAACACTCAACAAAGGTATTCCTACTCCATCTGATTTGTAACCATGAGGAAATGGTTAAAAATAGGAGGAGGAGAATGATGAGGCCCAGTGAAGACTTCATAATTACTAAGTTTATACCTTTTTTAATTCTTTATATTTTGGCTTTAGAACTCATAATGTTTTCCTTTATGTATCCATTTATGAAACTTAATGAGGTATAAAGACTTAGAATGTAAATGATCGATATGAATGCTTATTTTTGTTAAATGTGTGATTAACATATGAATGTTTCATGATAAGTGCACCTTTATCATGCAACTGGACTGATATTTATTTCTCACCTGAATGCTAACTATTTTCTGTTTAAAAGTGATGAACGGCTGAATTTTTGTGACTCATCCTCAAAAGAGTTATTTTTCAGCTGATTTCCTTTTGACTCATCATTTTGGGTGAGGGATCTACCAACCGCAACCATAGTTCCAACATAGCACATCCAGTTCTGAAATCTGTAATTCAATGCCAACTAAAGATAGTTACGAAGATCTACACAAATTATGTTCATGTGTGTCAGGATATCTCTTAGACTAGGATTAAGTCAATTTCCCGCTTGTCTTTTATTTTTGAATTAAAAGCAGGATATTTATATTCGGCCCCAACTCAGTTTGAGGGTATATTGTATTAGTTTTTGAACTTTCTCATGTAGTTTTCTTTTCTTTTTTTAAGTTAGAATCACTTTTGTACCTCATCCCTATCTAGGCACATTCTATGGAAATAAAAAAAGAAGTTGATCTCAAATCTGTGCTAGATTTTTCCAGTCCGCTTTCTGAAGGAAGGTGATCCTTTTAGTTGTTAATTTTATTTGTTACTTCTATGTTCTATTTTTTGTACTATCTTAAGTTATAACCATTTCATTTGTTGTGTGTTGGAAATAATCTTATATCAAAGTTACATTCTACTATTTATTCTTTCTATGGTTTTTTTCTTAGTTAAAAGTCATTTGCGGGTCTGAAATAGTCTAAATCGTCATTTTAATGGATTCTATGCAAAGAGGGATAATTGCTTGTCAATTTAGTAAGTGAGGAATGGAATAGTTTATTTCTAAAGCAATTAATTAAGTTTTAAATAGATTTCAAGATTCAGTAGAGTAGATAAAGTTAATCTTCCATTATTTCATAATCTAAATTGTCCTGAAATGAAACCTCTCCATTTGAATTCCATTTTGAAGATTATTTAGAATAGAACATGAAGTACAAGGATAGTATAGAACCACTTTTGATTAAATAGGTATAGTACATAAATGCTCCTGATAGAGTAAAAATAACTCTGAAACGCTCCTAATTGAACCAAAACCAACAAAACCCCCCCAAACCGATCTGACTCTTACCGCAAATAGCTTTAGACACCCCTGGGTTGACATTCAAGAGATTAAATGAGTAGGAATTGTGATAGCATCAACTTCCTACCATCACTAGTCATCCAAAGACTAAAAAATCATACCCAATGCACAAACACCTTTAGGAAAATTTAGGTTTGGGGTCAAAATACATATTTTCTCTGATAAACCTTCTTCAATATTGGAGTCAATATAAAGCAACTGCGATTCTATTAGCAGGTGTTCAAAAAACATAAATTCAAAGACAAGATGAAGCTAAATGGCCTCCTTTCTCATTGGCTGGCAATACTTGTGACTTATTTCCAGATTGCTTGCACGGAAGGAATCACACGTGTTCTAGATTCATGTATTTCTAAACCATAGCATTGTCCAGATCCTCAAAAATTTCCACACTCGCATTTAAATACTCCTTCACTCAAACTCTAAAACTTACATAGCTCAAGAAGAATAATAACATAATGACTCACCATATTATATAATGGGTTATAAATTGTGGGTCACAAACTTTTGTTTGTGTATAAAATATGTTTTGTGTGTCTCAATATAATGTCATTGTTGTATTGAATGATACCACTAAGGTACAAACATATAATGCCTAGTGTACAAACAAATATACAAATGACAACACATTAACTCTTTTGTGCAATCTCCTCTACGTGTTTCAATATAATGTCATTCTTGTATTGGAATGACAACTACTCAAGTGTCTCACGTACAAACATGTATGAAAAAGGCACCGCATTACAGCTTTAGAGATAATTAAACTTTACCTACATCATATACTTCCTTTTAAAAATATGTCAATGACAATGTTTTTGGGAGATTTCTTGTGCTTACAATACAGCCGCAAAGACCACTTTTAAAAATATATCGATTTATAAAGTTTGGTTAAAAATAAAAAAATTCTTTGCAAATAGAATTTAGGACCAATGGAAAAGTATAAACCATCTTCAAACATTTAGGTTCAATTTCAATATGTTTTTAAGCATGTATAGATAGAACACCATACTACTTCACATATGAATCTTAGTTATTTGCTTCGAAGTATGAATTACCCATTTTGATTGGTCATGGTACAAACTAGAGTACATTGGTTTGAAGTCAAGATCTGTCATGCCCTCCACCTCACAATGTCAGAATAACCTCCTTCAAAAGCAAGGGCATTTATGCACTTGAACACTTCTAGGGCCAAGTCAAGGGGGCCAAGGTTCTCCCTCAACTCCTACAAGAAATCCCAACCTATGGGTATACATTTATGCACCGATATAGGTCTAGGAGGAAAAATTTCTACATCAATCCTTGTAAGAAAGTCCAACTTAAGGGTGATGAGTCTAGTTAATGGCTTAATTTTAATGAGGGTTTATTATCTATTTGTTGTTATTACCTTAGACTTTGGCACTTGATTATTGGCATTTCCTATGTTATTACTTCAAAACCATAGACATTGGGCATATGTTTTTCTTTGTGACCTTTAATTGACATTAACATGCTATGTGAATTATCTAAGTTTATTTTACATGTGGATTAATAAATGTTACTTCATGATAGTTATAGATATGCAATTGTTTGTGTGTGCTAATATTGTTATGCAAATATAATTAGAAGCCTACAAAGTTGAGGAAGATTTTTTTAGTTGGTCTATTGCCATGAAGTCAAGAGGGTGGTCATTAAGAGTTCAATGGAGGGAAAATCCTGGTTCAAGTTAAAGAATGTAATTTCCTTGTAAATGATCATGTTTGTTGGTTGAGAAAATATAGGAGTTGTTTTTATGCTAGATCTGCACTAAGGCAAGATTGAATTGACCAAATTCCACACATGCTAACCTCCTTTCCTTTTCTTATGCTTTCCATAAATGGCATCCTCCTAATTTTTTGGGGTTGACCACCTAGGTTGTTAGTTAGTTAGTTAGTAGTTTCTCTTTCTATAAATAAGACTTGGATTCTCGTTCTCAGAAGGTTGATTAATTTGATGTTGTACTCGCATTTATAGTTTTTCAAAGTAATACAACTATGTTACTATTCCATTATAATAGTACTTTCAGTGAATCAAATAAAGTTATAAGTTTGTTGCATCAGAGTTCATTTCAAGGGAAACTCACCCAAGGGGGGTTACTTGGTGAGGATTCCATCTGTTAGCTCAGTCGTTATTTTTTTGTTCAATAATAGTTTCAATGCTGGCAAACTGTTTGTTCCTCCAACCACTAGAATTCCATTTTGTGACTATTCTTGCAGCCAAAGCAAATAGAGTAGTTTCCTGTCTATTTGCTAAGATTTCTATTTTTGTCATGCATTTCAATTCAATATAGTTGTTGGTTAATTTTTAGTTTTTATATTACTTCCTTTCAAGCAATTTACCTTGTCTTTCCTAGTTGTAGAATGAATATGGCAATAGTAGAAACCTAGTGCACATACCGTGTTGACCCACTTCAAGTTTATGTCTATGGGTTGATAATTAAATGAACCTTCATGATGAGAAAGTTAGCTACTTAGTGCAGATGCCCAGTCTCTGAGTTATAGCTTTAAGGGCTTAGTTATTGAGTCATTAGAGATGGCCAACAAAGGGAACTCTTTAATGCTCTCCTTTTTACAACTCAAGTAGGAAGAGGTTTTTCCTTCTATCGGCGTTAGGAGTACACGGATAGAGCACATAAAACTAGTCCACATGCAAGTGCACTACCTAAAGGCCCTAAAGCTACAATGATACATTTGTAATTGTGTCAACCCGGTAACTATATTATCAATTTATAATTTACAACTATAATATTAAATTATAAAATAGTTATTAATCAGAGTATTAATATTAGATATATTAGAAATAGAATAATTATAGGTATATATTATTGCTAATATTATTTTAAAATAAATAATATATACAATGTAATTATTATTAGACTGATATGTCACTAACTAAGTAGGATGGACCATATACGAAAATAAATTTAATTTTCCTTATGAGTTGACATTTTGAAGACTTGTTTTTCCAAAGTAGCTCTGAGTTAAGTTATTTTATTTTCTACATTTCAAATTCACATGTTTATGTATGCAACATAATCTCATAATGTAAAAGATTTTTGAAAATTGAGTTTCTTAAATGCGATAGCCTCGTATTGTTCAAGAATTTTGTAAACACTTCGCTAAGTAGGTTCTTTGCAATCTATTAAATATCAATAATCATTGTTCAAAAGTTCAGATATTATACTTTTAGAAGCTTTCAATACATGATTTTTTCCTAGTGTTAACTCAAACATGCTTGTAAAAAAAGGCTTCTCTTTTTTTTTTTTACCTATATGTCTCTTTTCAAACATTCATAGTCCATTCAACAGATGATTTTATTTAATGTGTTAATAACTAACTAGGATGTATCTTCTACCAAAATAACCCTAACAGTTATTATTTATCCTAAATTGAATATTTTCTATTCAAATAGTACACTACTTAATATGTTACAATACATCTTCTACAGGAGATCAAAGCAACCGTTCCATTGACAGTGCATCACAATGTGGACCAAACACAAACTGTCTACAGATGGTTTTTTCTGTACCAAAACTTTTATAAATTGTATAATAGTATACCTTATCAAGCAATGGTTGCTCCTTTCTATCACAATAATATGTTATTCCCATTTATTGTTGTATTTGTCAAAATGTGCCTACTGATATTGCTAATCATCCTAGTCAAAGATACCCCTCAATTTCTTAAACTACTGCTACGCAATGTGGTAGTCTTCTTCTACTTCTTTATTTCCAAATCATTTTCGTCTAGAATATGTGTAGCCAGCCTCCAATTCTAAACCCAAGAAACTAGAGACACAACAAAGTTAATCTTAATGTGTCTTGATGAAATTCTTGAATAGAAGTAGATAATGCAAAGAAGAAATGGACACTGTGCCAAGGTAGTCAAGTTCTCAAGAACTTGCAAAAGCAATCCAAGTAACTGAACAAGTAAAATTATATCGGAAGGGATTCAAGTACCGTAGAAAGAAAAATGAATATAAAGGTGTTAGGAGATGCCTATGAGGTCATTTTGTTGCAGAAATTAGGGAGCTTGGATCTAAGAAACACCGATGGATTGGAACATTTGATACGATTGAAGAGGTTGCAAATGCCTATGAAATAGCTACTAGGTGCATGAAAGGAACTAAGGCAACTTAAAATTACAACTATATCATTTCAAACCCATGGAATTTCTCTGATGATGATTAGTTGTCATCTTACAAAGTGGACTCTACAACCAGAGAAAATCAACTTTTGGTTGAATCTGCCATAAAATGCAACATCCACCATCTGATTATATGTGCAGTAATTCAACAGACATGATACATAATTTTAAAGCTAAAGAAGCAGCAAAAAATGATGTTTGTTGGAAATATGTTCCTCAATCTTGCTGACCTAAATCTCCTGAAAGAGAAAATCGGTGAGACACCTGAGATATCTTGTCGATGAGTTGTTTAGTCCTGAAGGCTCGAAGTGTTCAGATCGGTGTGACATGTGATTGGTTTTTCCAAAGAGAATTGTCAGAGTGACTTGAATTGCTAGCATGAGTTCTCTATTTCATATCGACAGTAGTTATCTGGCTGATGAGGTTCATCGGTGAGACTCTTTCCGATTTGAGGAATGTATGCGAAGTAGCCTGGATGAGTTTTGGTATGACTCTAGATGATGTTTGGATCGGAGTGACATTGGTCATTGGGATGAATTGTGAATGTCACTCTGGTGCTTGTGGTCTATCCGAGAGTTCTGTCGAGAAGACTCCTACCGAAGTGAACTATGTCGGGATGATATTGGTCTTCAGGTAGACCTGCAAATGTCGGACGAACTATGTTAGTCTGGATGGTAGGTTTGTTTGGTGTAAATCTTGCCAATGAATAGATGGTCGGGCTGACACGAGACTTCAAAATGTATCTTACCGACAGTGGATGTCTAGCGGATGTGATATGTTTGGTGTGTGTCTGGTCGATGGTGCTTGGTCGATGTCACATGGTCCATCGGGATGAGTTTCCAGGATTGGTTTGATGGTGTTGGTCATGTCAATGTACTTCGTCATTGTCACTCTTGTCGATCCGTGCGAAGATTGGGTCATCGGGAGGACATGGAGCTTTTTTGTGACTCTTACCAAAGCATGTTCTCTTGTCGATGTGTCTATTCTAGTCATATATCAATGTGACTCTTTTCGATGAGGTGTTTCGGACTGTAGTTGAACTGTTGGGACTTTGGAGAGACTTGGGCTATCGTTGTGACATCCCAATTGTTCATCGATAGACCTGTTTGGTGTGACTCTTGATGATGTTGTGGTCTTGATGTTCTTAAGGGACATCGAGAAGACCTAGACAATCATTTGGAATTTCCAAACTCTCACCGATAGTGTTCATCATGTCGATGGACGTGAAAGTGAATGGGTGCTGACTTGGTTGGATTGTTGAGTTGTATGATGGAGAGATGAATTGTATGGTGGTATGTTGCTCGCTTCACATCATTGTTGTGAAGCGAATGGAGATTTAGGTAACTATATAGTTTTCTCATAATTATTTAGTTTGGTTGGAAGTTGGAATGACAGCGGTTGGGAAATCTATGAAGGAAAACGAACTGAGCGATTTTGAATTGGGATAAAAGTTGATTGTACAAAATCATTCAAAGGTTGGATGTTCGAATGAACAGATTGATGGCTCTCAGACATGCAGGGTTTGAAATGGAGTTTTCTATGTGTTTGAACTATATGTTGATAAGCATTGGAACAGTGAGAATGTTGTGACAGAGGATGTGAAGAATGCGAACCTATAAAGGTCGAGGAGGCTGGGCTGGTTGAGAGGTTGGCTGGAAGAGATTCGAATGGTTATGAATCTACACCATGTGTTGTGTGAGGGTACTATAATAGTGTGAGTATTCTAAATAGTTTCATTGCCTGTATTCTCTAGATGAAATAAGATATAAACTTTGTGTAAAGGCTATGAGCTTGAGATTGTATTGTAACTTTGTTTGTTGCTAAATAATACAATGGCTCGATATTTTGGAGTGTGGGGTTTTTTACCTAAAAGGGTTTTCCCCATGTAAATTTGTGTGTTAATTTGTTTGTCTTCCATGTTGTTTGATTCTGAAATTTGAATCTGTACATAGTGTTGAATCTGGTAAAATTTATATGTGCTTTTCTCAAAAGAATCAATGTGGGAAATCAACTATACTGGATTTTCTACTTTATGGCATAGTAGTACATGTCTTTGAGGCAATTTGAAGGAATTAAAATCAATGGAGGCATTGTTGTTCTTAGATATTCTATCTGACATGACTCAATTTTCCTATCAAGTGGTATTTGAGCCTTCTTCTGGTTGTTGGTTCTAGGTATTTCTCCTGTGAAGATTTCCTAGTTTGTTAGGCTTGAATGAATCTGGAGGAATTGGCTGATGATTGATCCTTTGGTGAGTAAAATTCCTTGCTCTTTTGAGACAACACGCAGTGTGAAAGACATTGAAGATGGAGAAATTAGAGTTGATCATATTGTGATGATGTGGTATGAGGCTCCTAGTTGGCAACGAATGATCAAGATGCAAGGGGTGTGAGTTTATGCTTATGGTTGTGTTGTAGCAGAGTGTGGTGCATACTAGGTGTCTTTGTGAGAGGCTCCTCGATGGTATGGAAGTTCTTGTGTTGTTATTCAACCATGGATTATTGTGCTTGTGTTGGGTGTTTTGACTTAGAATGGAAGGTGTTGTTCTATGTTACCCTGATTGCATGAAGGCTATGAAGTTGATCTCTGAGTGGTTTGAAAACTTTTGAATAGCCTGGCTCTCTCAAATGCATGTGCATATTGGTGGTTTTGGAGTTGGCTTGAAATAGGCCTAGGGTTCCTGAACTATTGTTTTCTTTTTTAAAAGGATGTATTGTACTTGCATGTTTTTATGGTTTTATAGGTTTTACATGGTCAAGAAAACTTGTTTTTTGGATCTACTGGTAAAACTATTTTCTAGACCTTGGCTATTTGGGGCATTGCTAGATGAGATAGTTGTAGTTATACATGTAAGTGTTGTTTTTTGGTTTCCTAGACTATGGTGCTTGAGTTGTGGACATGATTGGAAAATCGGATTTGGTTGTGATCTGGTGTTTGATTCAAATTATCAACATTATTGTTCTCTTTGAGATCTCAATTTTGCAGTTTCCAGTGTGATGAAAGATTTGCAAGATTCATTGATTGAATCTACGGGTTGAGAATGTTGTGGGCTATATTTACCTACATGTTTGTTGTGGGACAACTTGGAAGTGTACTGTCAATATCCATGAGGTTTGATTCAATGTTGTGTAGATTTGTTAGTTGGACTTATCTATGGTCATTTGTGCATTGGCGTGGTTGCTTCTAGATGAGAGGAAGGATGGCATTGAGTACTTGAATGTTCGATTATGGGGACCTGTAGCATGTGTATCACAATGTCATGGAGAACATGATACACATTTTTAGTGTAAGCTTTTGACAGTGATGGTGTGGTCTGCATGATTTGGAGATCTTGGTGTTGCTTGGCATTGTTGTTAGATGGACATGTTGTTGATGGTACCTGGAGGTTTTTCAGATCAGTAGATGTTTGGTCATGATGCTTGGAAATCTTGGATGTCACGGTTCAATGGGATCTTTAGCAGTGACTATGGCGGTGCTTGACAAGTGATGTTGGTTTGGAATTTGTTAGCTTGATGTCATGTTATACTCTTGCTTGAGCATTCGAATTTTAGCATGAGGCATTGCTCTTAAGACCATGGTGAAGTCACTTGGAGCATGGTATCTCCTAAGGGGGATGTGTAGATCATGGTGTCATGATAAGTTCTTGTTTCAAATGTTTGGAGCTTTGACAGTGGTTTGGAGTTTCTCTATGTTTTGAGTACATTGGTCATATGCTTGAGAACTTCATGTTAAGTGTAGTAATGCAGATTGGAGTTTAGCATGAGATGATTAGTTGCAGGTGTTCATGGATACATGGAGAATAAGGTGAGGTTGTAATTCTTTTGAGAAAGGTGTTGATTTCAGTAGAAATTCTGAGAGGCCTACACCTTGGTTGGATGTGAGTTCAACAGAGACCAATGAGGAGATTTCTCTTGGATGAGTCATGGTTGCTTGTATATCTTGGAGGAGCATTCTCATTCCCCACTCTTGGTTTTCTCGATAGTGAAGTGTTTTTGAGAGGTATTTTCCCATTGTATCTTTCAAATGTGTTTGATGCTTTCTTTCATGATATGGATCTTGAATTATTGTTTAATGGTTCTGAGGATTCATAGTGGAATATGGAAAGCATGGTTTATCTCCTTGAGATTTTGTGTTATATCATTTATTGGTGAGAAATGGTAGGAGATAGTTATATGGTCTGATTTCTTGAGATGGGAAATGAAGCAGTTTGATCTTCTTTGAGAGGCTTACATCCATGATTGATTACATGTTACATTTTTTTGATAATTTTGATCTTGGTAATTGAACGGTTAGGTGTTGTTGTGGTTTTTATCTTAAGGTTGTGAAGGAGATCATACTTGACACAATTGGTTGTTAGAGGTGTATGTAGGAGGATGTTCTATAGGTATATGTTGTGCAAATTTTCTCTCTTTGGTCTTGGTTGTCTTCCTGGAAGTTTGATTTCATTTTTACATTGGTTTGAGATTTGGTTAGAGCTTTTTTTTTCACTCAAGTTTTTGAGTGGTAACTTGGAGTTTCTTTATCTCTTTCCTATGTTGGGTGAGAAGAACTTGGAAGAACTTTGGAAGACTGTTGAGAGAAATGATTCTTGTAGCAATTGGTTGCAGGTTGTGCATATCATTGTGGATATTTCCTTGGTACTAAATGGTTACATTTTCTACATGTTTTTATTGGTAGACTTGTTATGCCTTTCATCTTTTAGATTTGGCATTACCTATGCAGTGGGAGTTTATGGTTGTGCTTTGTCTTCTTGACTGGTTTGTGCATGAAGCTTGTATCTGTAGTGGATGGGTTGGTTGTGATGTTGGCATGAGTTTACTAATGAGGACACCTTGGAGGTATGTAATATTGGATGGAACAACACGAGTTGTGGGTGCTATTTTTAGTTGTGTGGGTTGATCAGTTGGATGGAAGCAGTCATGTTTTTGGTCTATCTTGTTTCTGGAGAATGTTTTCACAGTTGTGTTCTGGTTTGGGCCTTAGAAGTTGATGTTGTTTGTGCTTTTGTATGGTTTGTTTCTACTTTGGAGTGGTTAGTAAGATCTTTGTCAAGTGGGATATTGTTGGAAATATGTGCCTCAATCTTGCTGACCTGAACCTCCTGAAAGAGCAAATCGGTGAGACACCTGAGATATCCTATTGATGAGCTATTTAGTCCTGAAGGATTGAAGTGTTCAAATCAGTGTGACATATGATCATTCTTTTCGAAGAGAACTATTAGAGTGACTTGAACTTTAGGTGTGAGTTCTTTGTTTCATATCGATAGTAGTTATCTGGTCGATGAGGTTCGTCAGTGAGACTCTTTTCGATCTAAGGAATGTATGCGAAGTAGCCTGGATGAGTTTTGGTATGAATCTGGTTGATGTTCTAATTGGGGTGACATTGGTTATCAGGATGACTTTTGAATGTCACTCTGGTGCTTGTGGTCTGGCCGAAGAGTTTTGTCAAAAGACTCCTACCAAAGTGAATTGTGTCAGGATGACATTGGTCTTTGGGTAGACCTGTGAATATCGAACCAGCTATGTTAGTCTGGTTGACAGGTTTGTTCAATGTAAGTCTTGTTGATGAACAGATGATCAAGCTAACACGAGACTTCAAAATGTATCTTACTGATAGTGGATCTCTGGCCGATGTGATTTGTTCGGTGTGTCTGGTCGATGGTGCTTGGTTGGTGTGACATGATCAGTCGGGATGAGTTTTTCAAGATTGGTCTGATGGTGTTGGTCATGTCGATGTACTTCATCAATGTGACTCTTGTCGTTCCATGCAAAGGTTGGGTCATCAGGAGGACATGGATATTTTTTGTGACTCTTATTGAAGCATGTTCTCTTGTCGATGTGTCTATTCTGATCATATATCGGTGTGAATCTTGTTGATGAGGTGTTTTAGACTGCAGTTGAACTGTTGGGATTTTGGGAAGACTTGGGCTATTATTGTGACATCCCAGTTGTTCTTTGATAGTGTTGTTCTTGTCGATAGACTTGTTCGATGTGACTCTTGGCAATGTTGTGGTCTTGATGTTCTTAAGGGATATCAGGAAGATGTGGAAAATCATTTGGAATTTCCAAACTCTCGTCGATAGTGTTTGTCATGCCAATGGACGTGAAAGTGAACGGGTGTTGACTTGGTTGGACTACTGAGTTGTATGATGGAGCGATGACTTGTATGGTGGTATGTTGCTCGCTTCACATCGTTGTTGTGAAGCGAATGGAGATTCTGGTAACTATACAATTTGCTCGTAATCGTTTAGTTTGGTTGGAAGTTGGAATGACATCAGTTGGGAAGTCTGTGAAGGAAAATGAATTGAACAATTCTAAATTCGGATAAAAGTTGATTGTACATAATCGTTCAAAGGTTGGATGTTTGAATGAACAGATTGATGGCTCTCAGACAGGTAGGGTTCGAAATGGAATTTTCTCTGTGTTCAAATTGTATGTTGATAAGCATTGGAACAGAGAGAATTTTGTGATAGTGGATGTGAAGAACGTGAACCTGTGAAGGCCAAGGAGGCTGGGTTGGCCGTGAGGCTGGTTGGAAGAGATTCAATTGGTTATGAATCTACACTGTGTGTTGTGTGAGGGTATTGTAACAGTGTGAGGATTCTGAATAGTGTTGTTGTCTATATTCTCCAGATGAAACAAGATATAAACTCTATGTAAAGGATATGAGCCTGAGATTGTATTGTAACTCTATTTATTGTTGAATAATACAATGGCTCGATCTTTTGGAGTGTGTGGTTTTTTACCCAAAAGGGTTTTCCCCACATAAATCTGTGTGTTCATTTGTTTGTCTTCCATGTTGTTTGATTTTGTAATTTGAATTTGTGCATAGTGTTGAGTCTGGTAAAATTTTCATGTGCTTTTCTCAAAAGAATCAATGTGGGAAATCAACTGTGCTAGTTTTCACTTTATGACATAGTAGTACATGTCTTTGAGGAAATTTGAAGGAATTAAAATCATCGAAGGCACTATTGTTCTTAGATATTTCTATTTGAGATGACTCAATTTTCCTATCAATGTTTACTCAAATACAGGTTTATTGGATGAAGTAATCTATAAGTACTTTCCAAATTCACATCACACTAGTGCTATTGAAGGCAGCTAGGAGAATGGTGGTACATCTCAAGTGCCAAATTGCAAAATTTGACTACTTGAGTGTCTATATATGAACCACATCAAGGGTATGATCCTTAACACCAAGTTTTGGTTTCAAATCCCTATTCATAGCAGTTCTATATAATAATAGTATGAAACAATAGATTATGTCATTGGATATTGAGATTCTATGCTATCGTTATTTAAATTATTTCTTACTAATTAATTTCCTTTGCCACAATTTTTGTAGATGATGCAAAAACTATTAATTTTTTTATCAAGCAATCTCCAATGTTGTTTGAATGTGCTAGCATTTCCAATGAGATGAACAAAGTTGAATTCAATTCAAATATTGAGCATGTCAATCAACATCCTCACATGGATACTAAGAACATGAACAAGAACATTCACAATGGCTATTGTTGTGTCACCAAGAAATCTGCTAATTCCATTGCCATAAAACAACTCCACTATGAGATTTGTTCACAAACTGCAATGGAAGTGTAAAAAAAAAAACTAGACTGAGATGTATGGAAGAAAGCATAAAGTTATTGATGGAATCTGATGCCAAAATTATGCATAAATTTGCAACCATGCTCTCCTTTTTTTAGAGTTTCAATCTGTAGAGACATGAAAAAATGCATATAATTTTGAAAACTTTGGAAATATGTATAATTTCCCCTGAAATCACTCTCTATTTCAAATTAGAATTCAAAAACCAAAATTCAATCTAACAAAATGATTTGCTACAGATAGTTTTCTAATTTGATTTTTGTAATTTTCTACTTTCTTATGCTTAAAGTTTCTTGTATATGCATGTCTAAAAATATTAAGAATGAAAATGAATGTAAAATTTTGTTATTCATTTTTTAGTTTTCAAATGCAATGTTTTCCTTCCTAAAAATGAAAAATCAAAGATCATTTCAGTCAATATTTTGTAACTTTATAAAAAGTTGACTTGCTTGATACTTTCTACTAAATTTTTTACATTTATGTTTAACTCTTTTCTGACTTAGATTTGTGCAAATAGTATTAAGTACTATAAATATCTAGAAATTTTTACTCTATTAGAAATTAATAAGATGATAATAGTAATTTAAAATAACTATAAATTCAACTATATTGTAACGACATTGGGAATTGTCTATTGCAGAAGGAGAAGAGTTAAATAACTAACAAAACAACATATAAAACCATCAAAAGTGAAAAAATAAAAAGATCAAAGGCATTACTACACATGGAAAACAAGCAAGTTATAGATGTAGAAAATTACCAATTCAAAAGTCAAACTCAGCCTTGCAATATTGATATTACATTAAAAGGCGAAGGACTATATAGAGTGAAGATATTTAAGTACAATGAAGGAGATTTTTTATTTGACTCACTAGAACTGCTACTCAACTATCATTACACATCAATCCAACTACGAAATGGAACTATTGATTATTTCCTAAGTTACCTTGCAAAAGATGAAAAAGAAGCAACAAAGTCATATAACTATGAATTGGATCCACACAATCTAGGCCAATTACATGGAGTACAATATCATACAACATATTTTTGTAGAATGCGATTATTTGCAAAACCATGTTCAACTAACAAAGAAATTGGACTATGGGGAGATGTATTTTGTATTCAATGGCTATTCAAATGGCTAGATATACAAATATGTCTTTGGTCAATGACAATAGGGAAAAAGTATTTGTAGTTCAACAAATCAACCCTTGGAGAGTCATACTCTATTCTCTTTCATGATGAAAATGCTTCCAATGGACACTTCAAGCCACTTCTAAGTACTCAAAGACAATCTCTAAACTACCAACCATCAACAAAATTTGATCAAATCAAACAAATAATTAGAAATAATAATCAAAATGAAAGTAGCGAACATGTCAAACAAAAAAAGATCAAAACAATTATCACACATAGAAAAAATACAAATGATAAACGTAGATAATTATCAATTCAAGGGCCAAACTCAAGTTTCTGACATTGATATTGCACTTAAAAATGAAGGACTATTAGAATGAACAATTTTAAGTATAATGTTGGAGATTGCTTGTTTGACTCATTATAACTCTTACTCAACTTTTAGTACACATCAATCCAACTATGAAATGCAACCATTGATTACTTCTTAATTTTCCTTTAAAAATGTGAAAAAGAGGCAATTATATCATACCACCATGACTTGAATCCTCAGGCTCTACATGATTTACACAAAGTAGATGACCCTGAAACATATCTATGCAAAATGCGATTATCAACAAAACCAACTACAATTGACAAAGAAATTGGACTATGGGGAGATATATTTTGTATTTTGTGGCTATCCAAATGGTTAAAGATACAAATATGTATTTGGTCAATGGCAATAGGTAAAAAGTACTTGCACTTCAATCAATCAATCAATTTAGACTCATACTCCATCCTTTTCCATGATGCAACTCCTCGTAGTGGACATTTTGATCCACTTCTACCTTCCCACACACTCAATCCTAATTACCAATTAGCACCAACAACATTCCCACAAATTAAACAATTCATAATAAATAATAATCAAAATAAAATATTGAAACCTATCGAAAGGAAAAAGCAAAAAAAAATCAACAATACTAAAATCAAGAAACAAATACACAACAAACAATCAGTGATATCCGCAACATCAAAAGAAAAGAATTCACTCTCACCAATAGCAATATTTGAAAAAATAATTCAAGACACACCAAAATATGCATGAGCAACCTATCAAATGTTGTATTTTAACAAAGACATTAGGATTTTCAAAGACAAATACAAAAAAACCTACTACAAATTAATAAAATCTAATGATCAAATATTGGCAGATTCTATTTGTTGAAAATGCCTTGCATCATTGAAACAATCCATGCTTCCTAAATATGAAACACCACATAATATTTGAACAAAAAAACCATTCAAATATGTACAAAATCTATCACAATTAGAAGAATGACTTATCTCACTTAGAATTGCATTTGCTCAAATTTGGGAATTAGGATACAAAAGATCTCAAATAGGATTATTCGGTTCCATCATTAATGTTCCAGTTAACATGAACATTATACAAAAAGCACTCCCACAATCTATTGATGAAACATCAACAATTTTTGTTTCTCTTAAGAGACGATTGGAATATAAAATTGCATTCCAAAAAGGAATGGTATGACCAAATACTATCATGCATGCCTTGACTCAATTAAGTGAAACAATGCTTTACAAAATGGAAAAGGTTGAAATAAAAAAAGACTAGGAAGAAGCATTTCAAATCAATGATCAAAATGAAAATAAAAATGAACAAAGCACAACAAAAAGTTACTCAAAAAGTGACACAAAACATCAATATCCATTTGAATCTTTAATCCACAGATTCACTGAATCTAGATCTATACATAAAATGCAAGAAAACATTATAGAAATAGCACCTGCATAAGAGAATTCTCCAATTGGAATCTTTAAAGATAAGTATTCTGAAGAGATGAATTTCCCTACACTATGTTTTGGCAATCCACATGATGATGACATTGTCAAAAAATTCACATACCAAAAAATTGCACAATGGGAGTTGCTACATTCAAACAAACAATTTTCCTACCACATAACAAAATTATTTTTAATGAAGTGTATATGGAGCTTTCTTCTGGTGGTTCGAAAATTTTTCAAACTTTTGTGAAGGTGGGAAATGCTAGTTCTCCCCCTGGGGGTAATGGCGATAGGTATGAGGTTGTTGTTGCTAATAGTGTGAAGCTGTCAACTTGAAGTGGTGTTATTGGTAATGATGGCGGGTCCTCCTTTCTGTCTTTTGTACTAGACTCATTGGGTTCTGGTGACGGTCATCATTCCAAGCCTTGTGTGTGGGCCATTCCAAGTCCTCATAATGTGAGTTTGTCCTCTTCTTCGCTTCTAAAGATTCCTAGGAATGTTGTTGTAGGAGAAGGACATAAGCATGTGGGGGTATTTTCAAATGGACCTAGTTGGTCTAGTCTTTTGGGAGCTAAGCCCAAAGGGATGATTACCTCATCGCCAGTTAGCTTTCTGGTGAATCCGATTACTGGGGAATACTCGATGTTTGTTCCTGACGGCATCATTGAGAAACGCTTGGAGTCTAAGGACTTATCTTTGGTGGGAAATTTTATGGGTCCTCACCCAAATGTCGAGCTAGTCTATAATCTTGTTTCCAAGAGATGGTCAATGAAAGGCCAGGTGGAGGTTGCAACAATGGCTAAGGGTTTCTTTTAGTTCTCCTTTACCTATGATGTGGAAATGGTTAGTGTTCTTACTAGTGGGTCGTGGATGATTGGTAAATCCTCATTAGTCCTTACAAAGTGGGAGGTGGATTTTAATCACAGTTCTTGTTCTTTTTCCTCTGCCTCTGTTTAGGTAAGACTCACAACTCTACCTCTAGAGTTCTAGGATGAACAAGTGTTTGTTGGTATTGCTAACATGATTAGAAAAATTCTCTACATTGATCAAATGATATCCTGTCGTCCAAGGTTGGTTTATGAGCATTTTTGTGTAATAGTGGACCAATCTACGGATCTGCCTAAGAAGGTGTTGATTAATTCCAAACTGGGTGGTTGGAGTCAAGTGATTGAATATGAATCTATTCCCTTTTCTTGTTTTCACTACAAAAAGGTTGGTCATTGGGCTAAGAAATTCCCTTCCAAGTTGTCCAAACCTATTTAGGCCCAACCTCTTATGGAATGGAAGGAGAAGCATAAATCTTCTAAGGGTCTTTGTGTGGGGAGGGAAGGTGAAGCCTAGTATAAACTTATCTCAGGTGAGATGGATAAAGAAAACTCTTGTAAGGAGGTGGGTGTCTTAGGGGATGAGATTGTTGGTGTGGTTTCTCCTTAGGAAGATTGTGTCCTTTCAAGGGATGCTTAGGTGGTGGAAGAAGGGGAAATGGTTGTTGTCGAGGAGGAGTTTCTTTCTATTGAAGCAGAGGTCTCTAAAAAAGTAGAGGTTGTTGGTAAGGAGTTGGAGTCTTCGGTGTTAAAGGAGTCGTTGGTGGCTATGGTATCTCCCATTTCTTCTAATATGGGGATGGAAGGTAAGGATTTGGACTTGCAGGAGCTTCATGGGGCTGTTGTATCTCCTATTTTTTCAAATATGGTGCTCACCTCTTCTGTCAATGGAAACGAGTTGGGGGGATCTATGCAGGTTAAGGAACCTCCTTTCTCTCTAGTCAAAACAAGAAACAAGAAGAAGAACCCCTCTCCTCAGGGGGTTTCTACCAAGAATCACCTAAAAGCTAATTGTGGTTCGAAGCCAAGGGGTAGGGGGAGACCCACTCTGCAACAAAATAGGGAGAAAGAAAGTAAAGCCAATATTGTCGATGGTTCCCATAAAACATTGTTCCATATGTATCCTAAGGCAACAAGGGATCACAAACCAGATGTGATTTTGATTCAAGAAACTAAAATACCTTTTGAAAGGATGGAGTGTCTACATAAAAGGTTCTTTAAGGAGTGTGGCCTCCATGGTTTTGATATGGATGGGGCTTCGGGGGGTGTGGCCACTTTCTAGAATATGAGAGTTGTGGTTGGAAGGGCCATCTTTGGGGTCCCTAACCATATTGCTACTTCCTTTCACCATATTAGGAATGATTTTGTCTAGGTTACTTCGAATATCTATGCTCCTAATGTCAAGAGTGCTTGTAAGCAGTTCTGGGGGAACCTGAGCTCCTTCAAAGCTAATTTTCCCTCTTAACACTGGCTTGTCATGGGTGATTTTAATACTCCTCTGAGCAATGTTGATAAGTTGGGTGGTTCTAACGTTGATGTGAGAGCAAATTTGATTTGACGTCTTTTGTTTCTAACAATGCCTTGTTTGATGATTTGTGTGGGGTGTTCTATACTTGGTCGAATTGAAGGATTGGTGATGTGTTGATTCAGTTTAAGTTAGATAGGTCCCTTCTTTTTCCTAAGTGGCTAGTTTGTTTTGCTTGCTCCCTTTCAACTCTCACAAGGTTGGGATCAAACCACTTCCCCATTTCTTTTTTGGCTGAGGTGGTTGGTCATAGGTGTTCTTTCCCCTTCAGGTTTGAGAAAATGTGGACGTATCATCCAGAGTTTAAAGTTAACCTTACTTCTTGGTGGGATATTTAGGTTGATGGGTTGACTATGTATAGAATTGCTAAGAAGTTGGCTGCGGTGAAGGCTAACATGAGGAATTGGAATAAGAATTCCTTTGGTCACATTTTCTAGGAGAAATCTTATATCAAGGTGGACCTTGATCTTGTGCAGCAAATATATTCAAGCCTCGAGCTATAATGCTAACTTGGCGAATGCGGAGAGTGTGCTTTTGTCCTGTCTCCATAATATTGTGGTCAGGGAGGATGAATTTTGGAAGCAGAGGTCGCGTGCAATTTGGCTCAATTTTGGTGACAAGAATACAAAATTCTTTCATCTTACCACTTTGAAGCATCGTGCCTCCAATCATATTAAGTGTATTTGTCAAATGGAGGGCTGATTGAGAACAATAAGGAGATTTTTTGGGTAGCTACTTCCTTCTTTTCTAATCTCTTATCTAATGATTTTATCCCTCCCTTGGAAGCTCAAGATCAAGTGTTGGAGGTTATTCCTAGAATTGTGATGAATGATCTTAATTTCATGTTGTGTGGCATCCCTTCTACCAAGGAAATCAAGAAAGTGGTTTTCTCCTTCATTGGGAACAAGGCTCCTAGTCCTGATGGTTTCCCCATGTTCTTCCAAGAATTTTAGACCATTGTTTCTAAGGATGTGGTGGATTCTACTAAGGAGCTTTTGGCAGCCGTAATCTGCTGAAGAAATTAAATTCTACTTTCATTGTGATGATCCTGAAAATACCTGGTGCCTCAGCTTTCAATGAGTTCATAAGTATTAGCCTTTGCAATTCTATTTACAAGATTTTTTCTAAGGTTTTGGCTTTAATATTACGAAGGGTTCTTCCTCTAACTATCTATCCGCATCAAAGTGGTTTTGTTTTGGGTAGAAAAATTCTTGATCCTATTATTACTGTGCATGAAAAAATTCATTCGTTGATGGTTAACAAAAGGGTCGGTTTTGTTTGTTAAAATTGGACCTTGTGAAAGATTATGATTGTGTGAATTGACCATTTTTTCTTAAGGTCCTTTCTACTTTTAGTTTCTCTGATAACTTTGTTAAGTTGATTCAAAGCCTCACCTCGATGATGTCCTTTTCTATGTTGGTTAATGATTCTCCTTTAGATTTATTTAAGATCTCTAGGGGTGTGAGATAGGGTAATACAATTTAATCCTTCGTCTTCATAATTTTGGCAGAAACTCTGGGTAGTTCGTTGCAGTTGAAGCTTTCTTCAAGATCTTTAAAGGGTCTGAGACCCTCTTCTTCTCCTCCCTACTCGTATCAACAATTTGTTGATGATACATTGATTATGGGTGAGGCATCTACTGCATAAGCTAAGACTACAAAATTGAATCTTCAGAAGTATGAGGCGGCTTTGGGGCAATTGGTGAGTCTTCCAAAGTGTATGTTTTTTTTCCTCAATACCTCAAAAAGAAGGATGCAAAGAATTGTTGGTATTCTTCAGTGTTCGGTGGGAACTCTTCCCTCCACCTATCATGACTTGCCTCTTGGACCTAACTCAGCTCCAGATTCATTTTGGAATGGGTTTATTGACAAGTGTAATGCTAAGTTGGTTGGGTGGAAAGGTGCTTTGCTCAGTTAGGCTGGAAAACTGGTGTTGATTAAGTCCATGTTGCAGAATCTCCTGATGTATGCTCTTAGCCTTTTTCAGATGCCTCAATTTTTTTGGGAAAATATTGAGAGCATTCAGAAAAGGTTTCTTTGGTCTGGTGTGGAGGAAAATAAGAGATTGAGCTTGGTGTTGTGGGAGGAGGTGTGCCACTCAAAATGACAAGGTGGTTTGGCTCTGCGTAGGATTAAATCTTTCAACTCAGCCCTTGTGGCTAAATAGCTATGAAATTTCCTCCATGGTGAGAAGGACTGGTCGAAGATTCTTGCTTCCAAATATTTTGTTCAAGTGGATAAATTTTGGGAGTTCCTTAGAGATGATTTCTTGCCTCCCTTGGGATCTTTCTTTTAGAATTCCCTGATTAGGACCAGAGGTGTTGTATTTGTTTGTATCCAATGGTCGGTTGGGAATGGTAGTGATATTTTTTTTGGGATGATTGGTGGTTTGGCCACGGTCCGTTGCGAGATGCTAATTAGGCAGCTCCTTGGAGGGATCTGTGTATCCGAGAATTTGAGAGCTTTGTTGTTGATTGTATTATGAATGGTGAGTGGAGAAGGATCCATGAGGAGTTCCAAGAGCTGAAGGAACTTTACAGAGTGGTGTCTAAAGTTCATATCCATGTTTCCCCTCAAAGGGACAAGGTGATTTGGAGAAAGCTTATGTATGGGAAGTATTCAGTGGCTTCTACTTTTAACTCCCTCAATGATATTATGGGGCCTAGGCCGCCATGGGGTTTGGTTTGGTCGTCAAAGTTGATTCCCAAAATTAATATGTTTTTGTGGTTAATGGTGCAAGACAAAATCTTAACCATTAACAATTTGTGGAAAATAGGTTTCTCCATGCCCAATATATGCTATCTTTGTAAGGAGGATGCAAAGGATAGTTCTCACCTATTTATTGGTTGTAGTTTTGCTTGTGATGTGTGGGCTATTTTTATCAACCTTTGGAGAGTGGAGTGGATCTTCCCTTCTTTGGAGCTTTAGCTCCAATGGCACACACCTTCAACTAATCCTTCCTTGAGGTTGCTTTGGTCTTTAATGCTACCTCATATAGTCTGGGGTTTATGGAAGGAGAGGAACAACAAAATCTTCAGGGATGCTTCTCTCCCCCCTCTCTCTCTTTTTCAAAATTGTTTCGGCCATCAGGGAGAGTTTTTCGCATGCAATTATAAATATTGATATTTTGGGGCATGTGATGGTCTTTGATTATGATATTGTGGTTGTTGCCCAATATAAACTTTCTTTTGATATTGCTGAGCCTATGAAGAAAGATAAATCAGATAGGGAAGGGATTGTTTGGTTTTCTCCTCCTTCTAGTTGGCATAAGGTCAACTTTGATGGTTTGGTTAAAGGAAATTTGTGTCCTGTAGGTTGTGGGGGAGTGTTAAGAGACCATAATGGTAGGCTAGTTTGAGTAGTGGCACTCCCTTTGGGAATCCAAACAAACCAATTTTTTGAAGCTTTTGCAGCCTACCTTGGCATAAAGATGGCTAGGGACAAGGGGATCTATAAGTTATAGATCGGAGGGGCTCCCTTAATATTATTAATTTCCTTAGGAAGGGTTCTCCCCCTTAATGGACTATTGAAAATTTCATTTTGGATGCCCTTGCTATTTTGCAGGATTTTAATGAAGTCTATATATCCCATGCCTTTCATGAGGCGAATCATGGGGTGACGTCAGCTAGGCATTGGGAGGCTAATGATATCCTGCCCTTTGATTTAATTAATTTTCTTAATAATGACAAATCTTAGCTCATTGGTAGAAGTTGTCTCCTCGGCTAAAGGCTTATGTGGTTGTCATGGATATCTCTAGTTGATTAGACACTTTAAGATTGTAATGATCATGGGAATATATGGGCATACAAATCGTAAATGCAAGAGCCTCCTCACTATTATTTTCCTCAGTACTGCACTTGGTAGGCACACACACTTTCTGGGTGTTTTTTTCCACTTGTCTTAGTGTTTATTCGCAACAATTTGTTGTTTTTCCCTACATCTGTGAAGTATTTGATGATGGGTGGGGAAAGGTGTAGAATGGAGCCGCTTTCCTATGATGATTTCAAGGCCAATGTTGATGTGTGGGATATCCTACAGAAGGTCGGGGTTACCCCTTTTATGGAAAGGTTGCATAGCTTTAAAACTAGTGTCTCCAAAGAATTTGTCGATGCCTAACACAAAAGGATTTTGAGCATGTTTGGATGGGATACCACTATTAGTGAAGATTTCATTGTAGAGGTAACTAGGATGTTGATCAAGGGAAGAAAGTTCTACAAAGACAAGAATTTGTTGGGGTCTGCTAGATTGAATTTTCTTTGGGATAGAGAGAGATCCAAAATGGTGAGGCTAGACTGTGGTGGATATGATAGGTCCAAGATTAAACCTATATGGCAGGACGTTGCCATGGCGTTGATACAGTATTTCACCCTGGATGGCAGGTACACAACCCTGTATGGTCATCACTTTGTGATGTTGAATCATTTTCAGCATGGTAAGCTCATTTCCTTCCCCTTCTACCTGTTGCTTTCATTGGAAGAGGGGATTTCAAATTTCAAAAAGAATCCTAGAAACCCTTTCTTATATGAGGGTTAAATGTTGCTTATAGTTGATTACATTATGGTTAACTATATTGGTGAAGCTCCTCGTCCCCCTAATTCAAAAAAGAAGAAGAAGGGAGTGGGAGTTGTCTGATTGAGGAGGTGGTCGAGAGTGTGGGGACAAAAATTGAGGTCGATTTTGAGACGTAGTACGATGGGTACAACACTGACTCAAACTATACCCCCTTGATTGGTGGGAATAAACCTTGTTCTAGTAAGGCTAAACCTTCCTTCCCGCATGTAAAGTGCAAAAAGGTATGTGGTGATGATGTTGAGGAGGGATCTACAGTGGAAAGAAGGCTAAGATTTAGGGGTTGGTGTGCTCTAAGGATGTGGTGGAGAAGCTTTTGAAGGTTTTAGAGGGTTATCAGGTTGGCGAGGTGGCAAATTTGGAGAACGTGAACCTGGGTTTTGGTGTTGGTGGAGGGACCCCTGCTGCTAGAAAGGTGAATAGTGTGGTTGATGTGGACGATTCTATTCATGTGTCGACCTCCAAAGACAAAGGCAAGTCCAAAATTAATCCCGATGGTTTTCAGGACAATGATCCCCCTGTGAGCTCCCATCAAGGGAGAGGTTTATTTTGGGGGGCCATGGATTATTCACAAGCCTCAAGTCTGGTTAAGGAAGGGGTTGGAATTTATTTCAATTTGATGATGTGGCTTGTTCAGGAGGTTCAGGACCTCCACAACAAGCATGATACAATTGCTCGGTGCAATATCTCCATGCTTCATAGTCTTAAGGAGAAGGATTCCATTTTCGGTTTGGCCAAGTCGATGAATTACAATGTTGGCTTCGTGGTGGATGAGTTGGCCAATTTGAAGAGAGATTATGGCCGGAGGTTGTCTTTGCTGGAAAATAACTATTGATAGTTGCATAAGCACATGGACATGATCATCAATCTCAACAGGGAGAAATTGGAATCCTCAGTTGAAGGTCTTGTGTTCCTCGATGAGAAGGAAAAGGAATGGATTAGTAGATCTATGTTCAGTGAGTAGGTGAACAAGGAGATGGCGGAGAATGTTGACAAGGAGCTGCAAACCATGGACTTGGGCACATGACCGAGTGAGCGCACTCAAAGCAAAACAAAGAAATGCAAAATGGTGCCTAGGTAAGATGTGGAGGAAGTCATGGAAATGCATGACAAGATGATTTCCAAGGACCTGGAAGTGGCTAGAATGCTCAAGGAACTTCTCTAATGGCCGTTTGTTCTGATCTTTTTGTTTGGTCTCGTTTTGCTGTGTTTTGTTGTTTCGTGTTGATGGTGTGTTGATGTCTCTATAATCAGCTTGTTTTTGGTGTTTTAGGGGGGAAACCTATTGATTTATCTTTGCTGACACTACTATTTTTTGTACAGGGTTTTAGGTAACCTTCAAAACCTGTTTATCATTAATAAAAAACAAACTTATTTTTGTAGACTATTAAAATACTCATACAAGTTATGTCTACAATGTGGATAAGAATTTGTAAAGGTCAACTAAAAGGAAAAAATATTCTAGCTAAAGATGCCAAAGACAAACCTAACCTAGAGAAGATACTCAAATAAGATATTGGCTATATTGATTTCAAAAGGATAAGAACATCTGATTATTTACAACAAGCTAAAAATAATGTATTTGCAATGATACGACAACTAGGACCACCTAATTTTTTTGTTACATTTACTAGTGCCGAACAAAATTGGGATCCTCTATCTAATACACTTGAACAATTACATAGTTCACATCAATCGAGATCAAAACAACGAGGAGCTTATAGCCAAAATCAAAGTCATAAATTCAGTCTCATCAAAAAAGATCTTGTTACTTGTGCATGTTACTATAGACATAGAATAAATACAATCAAAATATTAATATTTATAGATGATTCTTTCTTTGGAAATGTCTTAGAATATTTCTTTGTAATTGAATTCCAAAATCATGGAAATGAACATGACCAATTTCTTCTATGGATAAAAAATGCACCTATCTATGATAAAGATATCAATGCAAATATGATAAACTTTGTAGACAAGTACATGACTTGTAGCACTAAGCATCTACAACCGGATATAGCTATATTACACACACATCATCATACAAAGCAATTAAGGAAAACAAAAAAATACGCGTGCAAATACAATTTCCCATTCCCACCAATGGAAAAAACTAGAATAATCGAACCACTAGTAGACAAGAATGAAGATATAATTTCAACTGCAAACAATATCTTTTCAAACTTGGAAAAAGGAACATATGAAACATCCTTCTCTTTTCAAATGTTCCTAGATGGAATGGATATCAATGAGGACAAGTATATCATAGCTATAAGATCAACACTTTGTAGGCCTATAGTACTATTACAAAGAAAACCATCACAAATATGGAACAATAGTCTTACAAAGAAAATTCCACAACTATGGAAATAAAATAGAGATGCACAATTTGTTCTTAATGCATATCCAACAACAATGTATTGTAGCTCTTACATGACAAAGGTAGACAAATCAATGACACATGCATTTAAGAGAATACATAAAGACCACCAACATAACAATATTGATGCCATAAAGATAATAAGAAAACACAAAAATGATTTACTTAATTTACAATAAATTTCCTCACAACAAGCTGATCACATTTTCTTATCCCTTCCACTCAATTATAGCTCAAGGAAATGTGTTCATTGATACAAGGCTCGATAATGATCACACTTTTGTTTTGAATTCGGTAAAACATATAGTCAAAGAAATAGATGAATCAGAAAATGTAATTTGTAAATATTTAATAGACTACTATGTAAAACGTCCTCCAAATATTTTAGGCATATGCCTTGCAGAATTTGTTGCATAATACAACAAGAATGGCAATAGAATTGAGCCAAAGAGAAAACCAAATATTATACAATTTATCAATTTCAATAAACATTTTGATCTAGACAATCATTGTAGAGAGCAATTACTACTCTATGTCCCCTTTACAATACATGAGAATACATTGAAACATAATTTCAATTCATGGCAAAATGCTTGCATACATCATGAAAAACAATTCATCTTAACCATGCAAAGTTCAATTACAATGTTCACTTTGGATGGGGTGACACTGACAAAGCTATACATGAGGAGCTAAATGCTAAATATGAAAGAACTAACAATGAGACTTTCATCACAAAAAATAAGAAAGATCAAGAACAATATGACATACAATTTGTATTTTCAAACTATGAACCACACCAACTTAAATATTATAACTCTCAATACAATTAAAATTATTCAACATCCACAAATTATGGAAAACATTGAGTACTACAAATTACGAAAAATGTTAAACAAAGAACAAAAAGCAACCGTAAAGGACATTGTATTAAAAAAATTGAAATATATTTAAACTCCACTACACTTATTCTTGATAGGTGGAGCTAGAATAGGCAAGAATTTCACTACAAAAGCCATATATCGAGCTCTTCTCCGCATCTATAACAACTGAATTGACAATGACCCAGATAAGCCTAAGGGACTAATAACTGCTTATATAGGAAAAGTAGCATACAACATAGGTGGAGTAACACTACACTCAGTGTTCCGCATACCTTTCAACAAATCAAAGTTCATTCCATTGAATATGGAAACATTGGATACAATATCAAAGCACTATCAACAACTACATGTCCTCATAGATGAAATTTCATTAGTAGGTTCAACATTTCTACGTTATATTGACAAGCGATTACGAGATATAATGCAAATGCCACTGCATACTTTGCAAACCTTGATACGATTTTTCGTGGAGATCTTTACCAAGCACAACCCGTACTTGACTCTATTGTATTTGAAAATAAACCAACATTGTTTGAACTAGTGCCTTAGAATTTTTGGAAAGACCATATAAAGCGTTATTCTTTGATCTCTACCATGCAACAAAGGGATGGGAAATTCATTGCAATTATCAATAGAATTTGTGTTGGTTCACAGACAAATGAAGATTTAGATTATCTTAACTACCATTTCTTACGTCTACCACCGATGGACCCAACATTCCCTTTTCTCTTCTACAAAAGAAAGGATGTTGATGAACATAATAAGAAAATGCTATCAACCATTCCTAGATATATCATTGTATTAGATGCAAATGATGAACATGATGATAACTATAATGAAATAAGATCATACACTCATACAACTACTCTACCAAATCAAATATGCTTGAAACCAAATATACTTGTAGAAATATATGCTAGAAACTACAATACACAAGATGGTCTAGTGAATGGTTCAAATGGAATATTCAAAGCAAATACAAAACACAATGATTTAGATATAGTTTGGATCAAATTTAACAATTCAAAAAGTGGCCAACAAAAAATCAAAAAGTTGGCACACTGTTATACTGAAAACATTAGTAAATAATGGGTACCTATACTTCACATTTCTAGGTCCATCCACACAACACTCACCAAAAAAATTTATAATTAGAAAACAATTTCCAATACAATTAGCGTGTGCAAGAACTATACATTGATCCCAAGGACTTACAATGGATGCTATAGCATTTGATCCAACTAGAATTAGATAACATGGAATAACATACACAACACTGTCACAAAAAAAATCAATTCAATCATTATTATTGCTCAAGCCTCTAAATGTAAAAAAATCAAAGTGAAGAAAAGAATAGTCCTCGAAATGCAATGCCTTCAATCAAATGCACAGTGGAAATTTGAAGATGAAACCAGTCTTCCTAATAACATCTCACAAATTCAGATGTGCACATTGAACACTCATTGCTTACGTGCACATATAAATGACATTCTCAATGACCATGACATAATGGCATTTGATATCTTATGTTTGCAAGAAACACACATGCATCCATCTGAAACTAACAATATATTTCAAGATTTCAATTCCTTTGGTCTATACAAAATACATGGTATTTTGACTTTACCTAAAAAAAATCTAATTATATCTAAAACAACACAACATACAACATACAACAACAAACATTGAACCCTTTACAATAACAATACCTCTAACTAACATCGAGTTGAATATGTGTAACATCTATGCAAGACCCAACACTCCAATTTTAGAAGTTCTAACAACTATCGATAAAAACTTACACATATAAACACACAAAATATTTTTATATTATAGGAGATTTCAATATTGACATGAATATAGAAAAAAAATAAAAAATTACTCTTTAATCATATGCAAAATAAAAACATAAAATTCATATTAAACCAAACACACACTATAAACAAACCACTAATTGACCATGTTTGGTGTAATTCAAATACACATGCATCTTCCACCTACAAATTAGAAGCATACTGGACTGATCACCTTGCCACTTTTATAAATTTCTATCCTAATCAACAAAATTACTTAACTTGTGATTCCCAATGACCATATAAAAATATTTGTCATGTTTTAAACAATCACTACATTGCTATCAATATTTGTAATATGCTACCTATCTAAACTCGTATCCTTGTTTCAACATGTTTAGAAAATATACTAATGCATCTTTACACAAACAAAATAACATTATTTTATTTCCATGCAAAAAAATTAGTTGTTTGATTGCTCAAACATATTTTCGTAACTGATATCTAACAAAAATTACTACAATTTTATTATATGCAATTCAACACCATAAAATTTTACTATAGGAAAACAATGGAAAGTAACACGAGAACAAGCAAAAAAGAAGCACCAAAACAAGCATAAACACCCAAAAGGTATTCAGAAAACAAAAATTCAATTTCCACTATGCTAATTCATGTCTCCAACACTCAAGCATTTCTATTATATTCTCTACAGATCAAAACTTGGAAGTCCCAATTCCATATCGATTGAGGATCTAAATGCCCGAAAAGCTAGAAACACTTTTGAAGGTGACATAATTGTTGTGTACAAAGCCAATGTGGACAAGGCCAACCAATCACATGAAGTGCTCCATGCAAATTTGACATATGCTAAAGATGAGATGACAATTACTTTAAATGTTACTAGTCATCTTGTCAAAGAACATGAAGACAAAATCATTCCAGGCTTAGCAATAGGTGTATCAAATTTCCAAATTGCACACAAAACAGATTATGATCATGGAGATTATGACTGCATTATCATTTTGTAAGAAATAAGCACAGTTGAGGTCATACCCCGCCTATGTGAAGAATATAAGTTCATACCAAAAATGAAAATCAAACAATTACTTACAACTGCAAATACCTATCCCATTGGAACGATTGTTACGGTTATTATCTCCACAAAAAGAACGGTGCCACAGTTTTCGCTTGACATCAAAGATGGTGATTCAAACATGGACAAAGCACAAGTATGAAAATATTTCAAACACTTCTCCTAAACAACTTTACATCCATTGCTTTCTTCTTTCAAGCATTACAATCCATAAATTAAATCTAATTTACTCACTGCTAACAAACAAATACAATTACATGAGAGTTTCACACAATAGTTCTTAGAAATAAAAAATCAGGTGCGAGAAAATGAGTTTCCACCAATGTTATTCAAAAATATTGTAAGGTAGAAAGAGCCAACCAACACATTCAAAATCGTCAAAGCTTCATATATTTGCAAACTAAACAACAAAAGAATAATCGAAAGGCTACAAAGACTCCTCCATCAACATTTTAGGTAATCATTTCAAAATTGTTACCTCCCAAAATTTATAATAAATTTTCTCCCCTACATAACAATACTGTTTTCATATATGTTTTAGATACATGGAACTTTAAAAGTGGCCAACCCATTGTCCAATCCCTTCCATGCATTCTGTGCAAAGTGCAACTACAAGTTTGAAAACTATGGAACACTAGAAGACCAAGTTGCCTTTTGTGCTAGATGTAATGATGACGTGAACTATATATTCTCCCCTTATTTAAAAACCATTCTTATACCTAAAAACAAGCAAACAATACATTGATTTATGGATAAATCCATTGTGCAAATGTTACTACTTGATTTACACAACACCATGTATGAAGACTACATTGAAGATGAATTAGGTATCATCTTCATGTTACATGATTTCTCGGCAAGAGGGCGCTTCATGTTGAACCATAACAATGTGATCATCAATGCCAATCATCTTCAACAATAATCAACTAATCATAAAAGGTAAGTAAAATATTTTCCTATAATCTTTAACTATATGCATGTTTCTATTCATTCAATATTCTTATATAAAACAATAATTATTTTCTAATATTTCAATACACTTTTTGCAGGCAACAAATGAGCTTCGAAAGGGGAGAATATTGCACTTCCACTATTTGGACACCACCTAGAAACTTTCCTTGCATATCTATTTATGATAATACATGTCAATTGCTACAAGCACATTTATTTGTTAAAACTTTCAAGTTATACGATCCCTATGACTAAATGCAAACTCTATAAATATATATTTCTATTTCTAATCACACTACATCCTAATTAATGGGATTCAACTAAATATTTCTATTATGTCATGTTTGATAACATTTCATTCCAAAGTTTATTAAATTTATATATTCATATTTTATGAATATTAGAGATTCTTAATATTTATTACTATATTTGTATGATGTTCACATTAATCATTAACTTATATTTCATTATAATTAATTTGTCTATATTTCATGTGTATTCATTCATTACAAACCACCTCTTTTAAACATTAATATTTCAATTATCACTAACTCCATCAAAATGATGCTTATATATGTCTTTATTTCTACTAACTAAACTCTCCCCAACAACCAAACACAACTAACAATTGACAAAAACTTGACGCAACTGCATCTCTTGTTTGAATGAATGAATGAGAGATTGTAATGTTGTCCGCGAGACCAAACAACCTAAGGGACCAAGAACCAAAAAAATTAAGAAATCTCCAAATTCTTTTCAATGTTGGATTCTCTGCTATGAATTTTGACCAAAAAATTAACAGTCTTGTTGATCTTTTCTTCCTCAAATAACTCGTTTGCTCTCATACTGAATACGGATGTCCTCATAGACAGCGCATTCCATGATAAAGTGCCATTCCATCTCCACCACCCCTTCAAATAAAATTGTGCTTGTTTTCACATAAAATTTGCATGGTTTTTTTAAAGCCCAAAAGAAACAAAAGACAGAAAAAATTCGAAGGTGGGGCACACCTGTTCTAAAAGCCATTCGTAGAAGCTTTGTTGCTGTCGCTTGCTCAAAAGTGACCTGGACCCACGTGGTCGTGCCTTTTTGCTCCGAGCTTCACGTTGTGCCACGCGCCTGTCTTTTCCTGTTTTCGAAAAACCCTTGTCGTTTCTGAAAAACCCATGTCGTTTCTGAAAAAACCTCCGCCTGTTCTTCTCGAGAGCTCATATAATCAATAAACACGCCTGCACCCTGTTAACTTCGAGCCCTTCGTGCTTCGTGCTCTCTCGTGGTCTCTTGCACTCGTTTTAAAATCGCTCGACATTTGTCCCTTGTTGAAAAGTTAATGAAGATCCCTCGACATTTGTTCACTTCAAACTCATTGCAGTTTCAGAAGGAAGAAGAAGAAGAAGAAGATGGATTCTGCAGCTCAGAAACATGTTCTGATGATATGTGGAGACTACATGGAAGATTATGAGGTAGGGATCAATCAACCCAATTTACCATATAACCGTGTCTTTGTTTCATAAAAATAATTTTAAAAAATTGAAATATGATCACAGGCAATGGTACCATTTCAGACCTTTCAAGCATATGGAATAAAGATGGATGCTGTGTGCCCCGGGAAAAAAGCTGGCGATAAATGCCCCACAGCTGTACATGATTTCCTTGGTCATCAGGCATGTTTTCTTAATTTTTCTCTCTTGACATTTCTTAAATATGGTCACAGGCTAGAACCCTGTTGCAATTTACTTTCCTCCTCATATTTGACAATCCGTAATACATAAATGATGAACAATCCCCAGGTCCCTTCAAGTTCGTCAGTAATTAGGCCGGCTGTAATTAGAATCCCATGTTGTAGATCGTTCAATTCCTTGTGTTTTAAGGATTTTGTGATGCAAATTTCCTCGGATGCTAAATTCATAATAGAAAAGGAAAGGTTCTTGTAAGGTCCACAATGCTTGGCGCCCTGAAAACCTAATTGTGCTTAGATTAGATGGCAGCTTACGGAGACTACTCACCCACCTGACTGTGTTTAGACTGTAGGGCGCATAGACCCTACCCCTTCAGCTTTTAATCACTTGGCTACCCATATTCATTCACTCAAGAAAGATAAGGTGGAAAACACATTAATAGTACAGTTTATCTTATTAGGGAAAGAGAAGAAGAAAAAGCTTGATTTTTGGATAAGATTAGGTTAGGAGTGTAATTTGATTTGGGATCACTTGGAAACCGATGTGTTAACCTGTGAAGCTATGTGAAGTCCAGTTGTAAACAGAGTTTGTTACCTATGAAAGTTAGTCATTGTAAATAAAGGGAGTAAAACGAAGGATCCTTTTAAGGTCCACAACAGTTGATGTCTTATGCACCTAACTGTCCTTAGGTTGCAGGTAGCTTACACCTCGCGACCCTGCATTTCTGACCTTGCTTAGACTATAGGGGACACATACCCTAACACCCTCAGGCTTCAAAACTGTGCTTCGCCACACAAGAACAAGCTCTTCAATGCCAGACCCACCCATGTGTACTTCAGGTTGAGTAATGCAATGAAATGATTCGAATTCCATCCATGAGACTTACCTGTTGAACAGATCACAATGTTACATCTGCCTCAGGCAGCACCAATAAAAGAAAAAGACTGGATCTTCTCATATTGGTTTTTATTAGAAACTCCCCTACATTCTTTATTCTCACCTCTTTAAATAGAGATTTATAACTTAGTTAGTAGAAAACAGAGTTGGGGTTGCCATCACACAGACAGAATTTCATAAGGGTTAGAAAGAAAAATAGGGCTCCTGTTAAAGTATGCAAGCCATATATGGAAGCTGTCCAAACATGCAAGCTTTATAGCGCTGCTGTCAAAGAAGCAATTCAAGGATGCAAGCCATAGCCAAGGGCTGATCGCAAGGGAGGTAATGCCAATTAGTGCTGCTGTCAAGAATGCAAGTCAGATCCAAGGCCTGCTGTCAAAGATGCAAGCCATGGCTGCTGTCAGGGACACAAGTGAGAACCAAGGGCTGTTGTCAAGAATTTCAAAGGAAGAGTAAAAATATGGAGATATGAAATATAAAGAAATTTGAGTAGTTTGGGTGAACGTGGATCTTCCCAAGTTCTAGCTCCTCTGTATCATCAAGCTTAAGGTAGATGAATGATTAAATTTTGGAGGCATTAGAAGAGAGGGAAGTAGTGGCCTTTCAATTTGCTATTGGCGTGGAGGAGATGGCATACATATGTCTTAAGGGTGTTGAACACCCAGAATATTGAGACGGGGGGGCGGGGGGTGAGGGGGGTTGTGAATCAATATTCCTCTAAACCAATTAAACACAAACCATCCAATTAATTGAATAG
Organism: Sequoiadendron giganteum; assembly: GCA_007115665.2. Taxonomy (NCBI): domain Eukaryota; kingdom Viridiplantae; phylum Streptophyta; class Pinopsida; order Cupressales; family Cupressaceae; genus Sequoiadendron; species Sequoiadendron giganteum. Next base: position 436,117,114 of record CM021107.1, on the reverse strand, counting down.
AAATAGCAATGAAGAACGAAAGCATGAGTATTGTTAATGTTAGAAGCAGCATTGGGCTGCTACTTCCAGCCCGCATCAAAAGCAATTTAAATAATAGCCTGTCGGCTATTTAAATTATGAAGTGATTGCCTTGCCACGTCTTTTATTTGTGAGAAATAATAAATATTATTATTATTTAAATATAGCCGACTTTATGGAAAGTCGCGATTTTTTCTTTGAGGAAATGTTTTTGTCTTGGGCCGACCTCTTGGTGATAAGGGACGCACCTCTTCCTTGATACATGTATAAATACATGTTGGAGTCATTCATCATTTGATCATCAAGTCAAGAAGTTATTCGCATTCCTAAAGAAGTTCATCCTGTAGCAGCAGATCGATTACAAGGAGAAACATATTCATTTGTATTGCACATAAGAAAGGTGCTCTTATTCATTGTATTAAATCGACACTATCTTGTGCCTGAGTTGTAAGCAGATTTCTGCTCTTATTCAATCAATATATAAGAGATATATTGGCTGGGTTTTTCTCCCTCAGGTTGGAGGGTTTTCCTAGGGTATCTTGCTGTGTTAATTGTCTTATGTGCTGCATTTTCTGATTACTTTTAGTTTGAATTATCTAATCATGAAAAAATAACATGGTATCAGAGCGGGTATAAGAAGATCTAGATCAGATTTCATTCAAGCAGCAATATCCTCCATTGTTGTTCACATTTCAGTCACATCTACCTTATCGTCAAGATGGTGAACGGACTCAAGGTTGAGGGCAGACTTGAGGGAGCAACAAATTTCACATCTTGGAGATTCAGAGTTATGCTCGCCTTGGAGGAAAATGAATTGGCTGAGTTTGTGGAGAGCAATGTCCCCGAGTCTACTGACGAGGAAGAGAAGATTCAACGGAAGAAGAAAGATACTAAGGCGAAGAAGATGTTAGTTGATTCCGTGAAGAACCATATTGTTCCAATCATCTCTAAGTTGAAGACAACAAGAGAAATGCTTAAGTCTTTGGAGGAGATGTATGAGATCAACAACACAAGCCGTGCACTTGCATTAAAGCAACAACTTCATCATGTTAAGATGGCGGAAGGAGAATCTGTCATCGCTTACTTCATGAAGATTTCCGAATTGAGAGATCAACTCTCTACCATTGGTCACATTGTTGATGTCAAGGATTTGACCATGCTGGCTCTTAATGGTCTTCCTTCATCTTGGGAGTCTTACATTCAAGGAATCAGTGCGAGATCGAAACTTGTTGGATCGTTTGAGGGCAGATTGTATTCAAGAAGAGTCTAGGTTGGCTGCGAGAGATATTGGTTGAAGCTCTACAAATGAAGACATTCATGTTCTTTCCGCTCAATCCTCGAAGAAGGAAGGAAAAGGAGGAAAGAAAGGATACTTCAAGAGGAATAGGGATAAAGGTTCTGATGATGCTCCCGCATTCAAGAAGAAGAGGGACCTCTCTCGTGTTCAATGTTTTAGATGTGACAAGTTTGGTCACTATGCAAAGGATTGCCCAACCAGGCCTAATCGGCATGCTTCATTTGTGGATGTGGATAAGATCTCTCCTCAAAATGATTCTAGGGAATTTCTATTCTAAGTCGTGGGCCTATGTTCAAGCCGTGAAGGTTGTGTACTGATCTGAGCGCAAGAGCAGCGTATCATACTGTGTCCAGTAATTGCATCCATCAGAATATTTAAAAAGATAAGTATTCTTTGTTTTGTTTGAAATCACCTTTCAGGCTGAATTTCTGTTATATCATTTATTTGGATCATGTGTGATTAGTAAAGAGAGATTGTGTTTTCTCTTGAAATGTGTTCATTGACATAAGATCCCTTGAAGATTCAAATTATTATTTGCAAGTCATTTTTTTATGTTAGTTGTGAAGATTTTTGAGTGCGACTCTGAAATAAAAAGAGAACTGCAATTTCGATGGTGATAAGTTGGTCACATCGATATCATTCTCTAAATGCATGAACTATGATAGAGCCTTGACTCTTGGAGAGGGTAGGTTTTTCATACTAACTGCATAATGCATTCAAGAAATCTGTAGTTGTTCAGATTGTATTTTGTTGTGTTGAGTTTAGCACTCTCGAGAGGAGTAAAAGATGGAAGAAAGAGTTATATCAAAACTTAATAAAGATAAGTTTCTTTATCCCTTCATTCTGATCTTTTGATATATTTCTCTTATAGTTTGACTTATTTATTCATGTTTTAATATTGTTCATAAATTCTTATGCATTTATGCTATAACTAGAGATAGTAAACCCTATATGATTCTAGCCTTGATATTTCTTTGGATAGTTATAAACTGTTGGTAATCTCTCTCTAAAATGCTTCCAGGATAGTTCTAGGAGCAAGAAGGTGATGAGAGATTGCTTAGTGATGAAAAGCTTGAGGCATCTTGTGAGGAAGTCATGCCGACCAAAGAAAGGATCAAGCGTAAAGTAACAACTTGTAGCCATGGGACTGAGTTGGTGGCCAGAGGGAGTTTACCTCCAGAAGTCTTCTTTGCAATCTCTGAAGTAGGGATCTAGAGGGAGTTTTGTAACTCACTGAGAAGAAGTGAAGATTACTGTACTGCAAGGCTAGGTGCTAAATCTTTAGAGGATCCCTTCAGTTGCCGAGATTAGAATTGCGCAAGACTGTCATTTGGATTTGACATTGGTAGCTCCGCAAACCTATTCAGAATAGAGTGATTTGGGTTGAGGTCGAGGAGATCAATCCTAAACTCTCTACAGTTTCAGAGGTGTGCGCTGAAAAACATTCTCTAAGGCAAGCGTTGTAGGCAATCTTGGACGAAGAGGTCAGAAGGTTGTTGCAAGTGCTTGAAGATTCAGAGGGAGCCTACTGAACCTGAAGAAGATGGTTGGGGTCTGCGATGATTTCTTGGTGTAGCAGGAAGCAGTCTTTAGTGGCACTGAGCATCGCAGAGGCTGAGTATATTGCAGCTTGTGTGGCAACTAAAGAAGCAGTGTGGCTTCGGAAGCTCCTTGCAGGATTGTTTGGACAATCAATGGAGCCTACTATAATTCATTGTGATAATCAAAGTTGTGTGAAGCTTTCTGTCAACCCTATGTTTCATTACAAAACTAAGCATGTTGAGATCAAATACCACTATATCAGAGATATGGTATTGAGGAAAACAATTCAGTTGAGGTATATCAACACTGATGAGTAGATGACAGACATTCTCACCAAGCCTCTCTCCAAGATAAAGTTTGTGTACTTTCAAGATAAGCTTGGTATGGTGGAGAATCAAGCCCTAGCTGAGAAGGAGTCTCAGTATCTATGATCCTCTTTAATGCATTTGTCTTTTGAGAGAGATTTGAGGTGCAAGCCCTTGTTAATGCATTTCTCCTTGAGATTTGAAGTGTAAGCCCTTGTTTCCACCCTTTGGGAGAGCCATGGTGGATGTCATGTGTGTGACTCCATGACAACATCACGTGAGAGAGTTTGTGATGATTTTCTTGTACTTGTGTTTTCACCCTCTGGGAGAGCCATGGTGAAAGTCACGATGAGGTGACAACATCACGTTGAGTGATGAGCACTTGTACATACCATTCATGGAAGTAGCCATGATGGTTGATATCATGATGAGGTGATATGCTATCACGATGAGGTGATATGCTACTCTTTACACATGGGTGTAGCCATGGTGATTGACATCACGATGAAGTGATATGTCTCTTACAGCTGGAAGTATCCTCCCTAGCTGAGAGGGAGTGTTAATGTTAGAAGCAGCGTCGGGCTGCTACTTCCAGCCTGCATCAAAAGCAATTTAAATAATAGCCTGTCAGCTATTTAAATTATGAAGCGATTGCCTTGCACCTCTTCCTTGATACATGTATAAATACATGTTGGAGTCATTCATTTGATCATCAAGTCAAGAAGTTATTCGCATTCCTAAAGAAGTTCATCCTGAGGCAGCAGATTATCTTCCTGTAGCAGCAGATCGATTACAAGGAGAAACATATTCATTTGTATTGCACATAAGAGAGGTGCTCTTATTCATTGTATTAAATCAACACTATCTTGTGCCTGAGCTGTAAGCAGATTTCTGCTCTTATTCAATCAATATATAAGAGATATATTGGCTGGGTTTTTCTCCCACAGGTTGGAGGGTTTTCCCAGGGTATCTTGCTGTGTTAATAGTCTTATGTGCTGCATTTTCCGATTACTTTTAGTTTGAATTATCTAATCATGAAAAAATAACAAGTATAACTACAAAATTGCATGACACATGAACACCAGTATTTTTACGTGGAAAACCCAAAGAGGGTTAGCTCACAATATATTATATCCGGATATAAAATATTACAAAGGCTCACTATCAGGACACACTGTCTAGAAAAGAGCTCACAACTCATTGAGTAAGTACAAAGAAGGGTTGACAACATTGCCTATTTGAACTGATACAATAGCATCTATCATATGCTAGATTTTAGCTCTATTGAGGTACAAAATGATCTTCACACAGTCTACTTATCACTGTATTACACACATGTAGGTGATTCACCATTCATGTCACAAGTCTACTTTGCTCTACCACATTCGCATATCATATATCCCTTTTGCACTTTTCTGCACCATTCTTCTCACTTGCCACACTCTCTCTTTTCTCCTTCTCATCACATCACCCTCCAAAGGACTCGGTAATGATCTCATATATATACCCACATTAGGTGAAACTTCAATTAGGTCGGCCTAATTAGAAGTAACACACAAAAACTAAACATGTCGTCCTCAAAGTAGTTCATCCACGCTTAGCGCCTAAATTCAACACTCAATTTACATCAAGATAGGTCGGCATGGGCCTAAGTTGATGAGCCCTGTTGGCTCTCAATTCAAACCCCCGTATTTCTTAAGTCTTTTAGTGTTATTTAATTTTTTTAGAGAAAGTTTGATAGACAGAAGAGAAGGGGCGCACAGCATAAATGCTTATAAAATGTAAATTTGCACTATTTTCTTCAGAATGAAAGTGTAGAAGACATTATTTAATTGAAACAAATAGATTGCAAATGATAAACATACCAGAAGGGTTCCAGATTATTTATTTAAAAAAGTAAGCCAGCTCGCCAGCCAAGAATGGTGAAAACTGACATATAAAGACGTCTGGCTTCCAGAATTGAGTTCTCCCTTTCAGAAACTGGATACAAGCGCTTGAGAAAGGTACACGCCAATGATGGAAGGTAAACAGGAGCCAAAACAAAGGCGTTTCAGCAAGATGCTTCACACGCCTCCCTTAATGAGCACATATCCCAATGCAAGTGTACGGCCAAGGTAGAAACCCCAAAAGAACACTCTGAAAGCTGAAATCTGTAGAGAATGGCGTCTCTGGAGATGAAACCCTCTTTCCCTATTGCAGACAAATAAATACTGAATGGTAAATCTCTGATAGAATCAAGTAGAACCTCTGAATGAAGCTCTCAACTGCACTGATTCGATTGATCTCTCACAATCTCAAGAGTGCTCAACACTGAAGAGGAATCGTTCTTCAATGGAAGATTGTTCAAACCCTGATCACAGGAGAATGCACAGGAAGAAACACAAGGCAAAGTCGAAATTATCAAAAGTGAGTTTCTCATTGCCAAAATGCCCTTATATGCAAAAGGCACGACTCCCAAGAAAGATACGCCACTTTTGATATTTAAATCTTTTAAATTATAATTTAAGTCACTTTCAATAGTTTTTGACTTAAATAAAGTGGGCGCACTTTATTAATTTAAGTGATTAAATATTAAATCACTTTTAGGGAATATTTAAGTGATTTAAAAAAGTATAAAGTCAATTTGACTTTATAATAAAATATTAAGTTAATAAATAACTTAAATCACTCAAATAGGCATAACTTCCACAAATCTTCATAGAATCCCGTGCCGTCAGAAGCTGTCGACTCCTGAACTGCTAACGCCTGCTGTGAACCAACACTGGGCTCTGAACACGAGAACGATCCAACTCTCCAGAAAGTACCACTGACCCTCTAACCAATCCAGTTAGCCCACAAGGGTCCAATAAAGGGCTAACACATTGTTCCCGAGACTGACTAGAGCGGGGACATCACATAAATACAAATCCCACATAAGTTAGAGTTGCTCATTTATTCTCCACAAAACATCAACCGTGTTAGGTCGGCCCAAAATAGACCTAAACACAAAGTCTTCAAGAGCTTATGCAATTTCATCAATCTTGCTACCTCGAAACTCAATCTCCATCGAATTCTTATTCAACCGACATTCATTAGCTTATCTTCATCATCGCAAGATAAAATAATTATTCGTGAAGAAGTGCGAAATCTCCCACACTGGTACACTTGTTCAGAAGATAACTGCGATATACAAAGCCACACATTGTTTGAAATGTCCCCTTTTTGGAATCTGATAAATTTTCCTTTAATCTTTAGTCAAGATATTCAAAGTGATTAAATTGGAAATAGTTCAAACAAAACCACTCTCTTAAATTGTCCCTTTTCAGACAGATGGATTTTGTACTATGCCATGAGTTCGAAAAAATAGAAGGACCAACTTAATGGAAGATGAAATATTACTTTGAGAATGTAAAAAAGGGTGTAAAGGACGAAATATTCATTACAAAAGGGTAAGTTAATCTTCGTTTATATATATGCTTTCTTATCGGCCATTACACGACACAGGAAGGATCTCAAAACAAGCAATAGTCCATTCGATTAAAAATCGCATTAATTATGCTCCAATGCACTCTTCTTGATCTTAGTAGCCATTGTCATGAAAGTCTGCTCCACATTAGCCGCATTCTCTGCACTTGTCTCCAAAAATGGAATACTAATCTCATCATGTCTAAGAGAGGGTAACGTTGCTTGTAATGTTGAGCCGATAACCTCCAGAATATAGCACTACAGGAAATCGTCAGTGCTTATGATGATCCCAACCTTGCGATTACAATACTATCTTCATCCTGTTGGCAATACACATAAGCAATATTGCAACTAAATATGTTTGTAATGTTTCTTGAAATCCAAACTCCCGTCTCAATTCCCGAGTCCTTGCACATGATTTTTTCAATATTTTGGCGCTCCATAATTATCGACTTGCCCTTCTATATGCACCGATCATTCCACTCCCTAGGAGTGATTTTGTCTACCTGTTTTGAGAGCGCTAACACTTCCGTTCCTCCATCAATGCTGCATGTGTTGTTATTTCTTCCCATCCTTGCTCCTTCCCATCTTTTGGCGAGTTTGTTCTTCCTCATATATCTTTTGGTCGAGAGGTTAAATGGCGGGTGTCTCTTAGAATAGACGCTTCCTTGCATAACCAATCTCATTCTCTGCTTTTGAGGCCCATAATACTTTTATTACTAAATCTCTTGATATCGACATCCTTACATGTTTGGCGATTGACTCCAATTATCGATTGCTACTGCTAATAATCACCGCTTTCAGTAGCTACGATGGTAATTGCATTTGATAACCTTGATGATCCAGGCAATTGTTGAGTGTAGGTTTCCCGAGGAAGGAATCATTGTATTTCCCATGTTTTGATTGCTATAGCATAATGAATCGATTATCTTAGACTATAGCTATTGGAGGAAATATTAGTTCTTATAAATATTATTATTCTTATTATCATGATATCTAATATTAATTATTCTATTTCATATTATGATAATTATATTGTAATTATAATTATAATATTATTTATGTTTGTGTTTCATATTAATTTTAGATATTTTAATATCTATTATATCATCATGATTATAATATTTAAATTTTTAATATCTATATTTTAATACTTATAATTATAATAATGTCTTAGATAATTATAATGGTATCAATGGTTAATATTTTTAAATGTGTGCTTCGATGTTAACTTTGGGTGTGACAAAAAAGGCCAAGGAGAGCTTGCTGCTCTCCCAAGTTACAATGAAACTTATCTCCTGGAATATCAGAGGTTTAAATGCCTCTGACAAAAAGTCCCAAGTGAAGCATCAATTGGATGTCTCAGGGGCTGACATCATAGTTTTACAAGAAACAAAAACTTCTGATGAGTCTTTTTTATTAATAAAAAAAAAGTGGCATGTTTGGGGAACATCTCATTCACCATCTCAAGGTGCTTCGGGAGGTCTAATAACTCTATGGAATACTAAGACAGTTAGTATCTCTAATATCTCATTTCAGCACAATTGGCAGTTAATGTATGTTACTCATTTTGACCTTTCATTTTGGCTACTGAATGTTTACGGTCCAACTAGTTCTTCAGATAAAAAACTACTGTGGGATTTTCTGAAGTCAAAACTTGATTTGATAGGTCAAGATAAATGTGTTCTAGCTGGTGATTTTAATGCTATTGCTAATGACATGGAAAAAAAAGGAGGAATAAGCCCTCCCAAAATTGTAATGTCTGATTTTGCATCATTCATTCAAAATAATGCTTTGAGGGATGTAATCCCACTAAATGGTATTTTCACTTGGACCAATAGAAGGAAAAATCTTGCAAATTGCAGAAAGATTAGATAGATTCTTAATCTCTTCAAATTGGATCGGTTCGGTGCATTCTTTCTCTTCAGAAATTTTACCCTTGGTAGCCTTTGATCATTTTGCCATCTCCGATCATTTTGCCATCTCCCTGATTATCTTTGGTAACACTTCCAAGCCAAAGTGTCATTCATCTTTTAAATTTGAGTTTATGTGGCTTAGACATCTAGATCTAATTAATTGTTTAAAACAATGGTGGCATTCAACTCCTTTTGTTCAAGGGTCAAAAATGTTCCAATTAAGCAAAAAATTGGATCATGTCAAGAAGAATCTTAAATCTTGGAACCAATTAATTTTCAAAAATTTATTCTCTCAAAAAGATATGGTGTATAAAAAACTAGTTGAAATCAATGAGAAAATCATTTTAAATGGGTTGGATAATATCACATTTGACGAACAAAAGAAATTGCAACTGGAATGGAAATAATTATTATCTCGTGAAGAGGAATATTGGAGGCAGAAATCTAGGGAATTGTGGTTGAAAGATGGTGATAAAAATACCAAATTTTTTCACCATTCAGCCCAAATTAAAAAATCAAAATCTTCAATCTTCTCAATTCAAGATAGTGTGTCAGGGTCTATCCTTGTTAATGAGAAAGATATTCAGGAAGAAGCAGTCAATTTCTTCTCTAATCTTTTATCAAAGGCTAATAATAACAGTGTGAATTTAGCTGCTGAAAGAGAGGAACTCTTACAGCATATTCCATCTTTGGTCTCTTCTGAAGACAATATTAGACTGCTTGCCCCTTTCTCTCTTAAAGAAATCAAAGAGGTTGTTTTTTCAATGTCTCCAGATAAGGCCCCAGGCCTAGATGGATTCACAACTATTTTTTATCAAAAATGCTGGGATTTTATTGGATTCGATATCTTAAGTGCCTTGGAAGAGTCGAGAAAATCTAGTGGAATGTTAAAAAAGTTCAATGTCACTAATATAGCCATCATACCAAAAATCTTGGCACCTAAATCTTTTTCAGATTTTAGGCCTATTTCGCTTTGCAATACAATTTATAAAATCTTCACAAAAGCAATTTATCTTCGTCTTCATCCTCTTGTTTCCTCAATTATTTCAGAGGAGCAAGGTGGTTTTGTTCTAGGTAGAGAAACCCCAGAAGGAGCAATGGTGGCTCATGAAACTTTGCATACTATAGATTCAAATAAATTATCAGCCATGATAATTAAACTAGATATGCAAAAAGCATATGATAGGGTTGATTGGTGCTTTCTAGAACAAGTGCTATTGAAGTTCAATTTCTTCCCTAAATGGTGTAAATGGATAATGGCTTGCATTTCAGGTGCAAGGTTTTTTGTGTTACTAAATGGCTCATCTGTGGGGTTTTTCAATTCATCTCAAGGTGTTTGCCAAGGTGATCCTTTATCACCATTCTTATTTATCATCTTGGCTGAAGCTTTGAGTAGATCGTTTAAATCAGCAAATTCTCAAGGGAAGATTAAAGGTGTTATTTTTCCAAATGCTAATATATCTGTAACTCACACCTTATTTGCTGATGATAGACTTCTTTTTGGTAAAGCTGATCTTTCAGAAGTGAAAAACATAAAAACTCTCCTGGATAATTACATAAGTGTGTCAGGCCAAAAGGTAAATGAAGAAAAATCAAAGATTTATTTGTTTAACACAAAAATTTCAACTGAAAAATCTGTTGTCAAGCTTTTCGGTTTCAATCAAGATCAGTTGCCTAGTAAATATCTAGGAATTCCATTCTTTTTTGGCCAGAATAGGGTTTCTTATTGGATCAAAATTATTCAAAGTATCCAATCAAAACTACTCTCATGGAAAGGAAGATGGCTCTCCCTAGCAGGAAAAATTCTTCTGGTCAAGTCAGTGCTTTCGTCTATTCCTAATTACTTTATGTCAGTTTTGAAAGCGCCCAAGTCTATCTTAACTCAAATCTAGAAATTAATCAGAAAATTCTTGTGGTCTGGTAATGTGGATATTAAAAAGAAGATTCCTCTAATTTCTTTGGAGGCTGTGTATGAATAAGTTAAAAGGAGGTGCAGGCTTTCATAACCTTACTGATATAAATTTGGCCCTAGGAGCTAAAATGGTTTGGCGTTTGTTCTCAAATCTTCATTAAAATGGTGTCGTATAATGCAAAATAAATACTTGGATAGTCAGAATCCATCAAGAATCTTCACTGTCTCAAATCCTCCTTCAGGCTCTGCAATGTGGAATTTTCTCTTGTCCTACAGGAAACTAATTCTTCCTCACTTATCATGGGAAATTAATGATGGAAAACATGCACTTTTTTGGGATGACTCGTGGAATGGGTTTAAGCAATTAAATTGTTGTAATTTGGACTCTTCAATAGCTTTCTTGTCTCAAAAATTTGGTACATGTGTTCATCAATACTTTGACAGTGTGGAGATTCTATCAAGAAAAGTCATATGGAAGGATTTCTCTAAGGAACCAATCGACAACAATTATAAGGTTATCATTGCTTCAATTTTGAGGGATAGAATAGTCTATGTATCTTCATGTTCAGATAGGTTAATCTGGACAAAAGCTCAAAATGGTAGCTATTCAGTCAAAGAAGGTTATCTCTCCATCTCTAAATCTGATTCTCAACACCAAACTCACAGAGCTTATAGTTTTTGTTGGAATTCAAAAATTCTACCTAAAGCAGGTTGTTTTGCTTGGTTAGCAATTCAGAACAAAATCTTAACAAGTGACAAATTTTCAAGATTGAAAATTTCTGCTCCTTTCAAATGTGTCCTATGTGATCAAGTGTTAGAAGATGTCAATCACCTTTTCCTTTCATTTTCAGTAGCACAAAGTTGTTGGCAATTTGTCTTGTCAAGGTTAAAGTTGCAGTTAGCTCTACCAAATACTATTTGGGATTTATTTTCTAGCTGGCCCAAATTGTATCAATCTTACTTTTATGCTTGCATTTGGGAAGTGATACTTGCTTCAGTCTTATGGTCTATCTGGTGGGCAAGAAATAAATGCATTTTTAAGAAGGAAAAACAGGGTGTTGATCACATTCTGTCTTCTTTGGAAAACTCAATTTCAGAAATAGTAAATGCTTTTGTAGCAAAAAACAAGCATACTGGTTCATCTTTCTCGAATTGGGACTCTAAAACTCTTTCAATTTGGCCTCTTTTAACTCTCCCTTTCAAAGGAAGTCTTCTTAACTTTTCAAAAAAAATTGATAGATCTAAGGTTGTATGGCTAACTCCACCCTTGGGAATCTTTAAACTGAATTTTGATGGTGCTTCAAGAGGTAACCCAGGAATTTCAGGGGCTGGAATAGTAATTAGAGATTATAAAGGAATAGTCCTATGTGCCAAATCCATCAAATTAATAAATGGAACAAATAATGAAGCTGAAGCACAGGCTTTACTAAATGGTTTGAGAATGGCTCTAGATTTTAAAATCTTAAACTTACAGATCGAAGGGGAATCTCTTATTCTGATCAATGCTTGTAGGGAAAGAAAATCTAAAAATTGGAAATTAGCTTACATAGTAAAGCAAATTCTGAAGTTGTTGGAAAATCTGTCACATTACAATCTATTGCATATTTATAGAGAAGGAAATACGGTGGCAGATTATTTAGCTAATTTGGGATGTGATCAAATTGAAAAAGAAGTGATTCATATTGTTCAAGTTGGGAAAGTTGATATTGTGTTGGAAAATCTAATTTCAAAAGAGGAATTTTGTCTTTGAGCAAAAATTGTTTATAGGAGGATTAATAATTTTTAGTTGGGATTGTCAACTATGGAGGTGCTAGTTTACAAGTTTACATTTATAATGTTAATCAACTTTCAACTAGCATATTTATTGTTGATAATCTCATCCGAATCTTATCAATCATCATCTAGTCCTTTGGCAATTAAGATATAATCAATGTTGGAAGATGACGTTGGTTGATTGTGATCACATGGTACTCCTTTCAAATCTTGTGAGTTGGTATCATTGAGTAAGTGTGCTTCAAGAAGTACGAAGCTGAGATCACAAGGTAAATTCGGGTTGCATAACATAAAACACTCATTGCTTAAAGTGTTCCATGAAGGGAGTTTGATTATGTGACACAAAAGTGTACAACATAAATATCTGCTGACAAGCTTAGATAGAGTTTGTATATATCATGGCTTTTCCAAATCATTTTGCTAGGTACAGGTATTTAAAACTTACCATAAAATTAATGCTGGCACGGTTAAGGTGCCAAGCAGTATGCAAATAGCATCACATGGCAAGTATTTGGTGATTTTCCAGTGCCAAGTTGGGAGGTAATGTTGGTACGCTGTCTTTCATATGTTGTCAAATGAATTTATTAAATTTTTTAAACACATTTGGTACAATGTGTTAAGTCTTTTCAAGGTAATTTGTCATGATAAGAAGGAAAGCTTTTAAAGGTAGTCGTCTACTTATATATATGGATAGATTTGCCTTTTAATCTCCATCAAACAGTTTAAGCTGGTTTTAGTTATCTTTGCTCTAATCAAAGATTGTCCAATTGGCTGGCAAACAAAGGTTTGAACAGGTAGCTTAATGGACTATCTCCCGCATAATTTAAGAATGTGGCTCCCAGTTCAAAGCTGGGAGAGCCCAATTACTGGTAAGCTTGAAATGCAGCATCTTCAAATTGTTTTCAAGTTTCGTTGTCCTTGTGATTATAAATGCTTCAAATGCATAATTGGGAGCGAGGTTCTTCATCCTAAATCAAGAAGATTGATCTTTCCATCAAATCTTCTTTCCATCTTTTTATCTAATATCATGGATATTTTACAGTGCTTGGATTCAGTTAATGCCATTGCAGATAAAATGGTAAATGTCATATTTCTGGAAAACAAGGCAATTCTTTCCAGTGCACAAAAATATGTTTTCTCACGTGGAGAAGGTTATCTCTTCCATTGCAAAGAAATTCAAGGTCTATGCAGTCTCCAGCCCATGAAGGTAATCGAATTGGGGTACAAACACAGTCACATGGTGGAAACAATATGAGGCTTGCCATTGCTAACATTCTGGACATGAACATTGTTGTGAACTCTCAGCTGGAGGAAGATGGAAATGAAGAACAGGGTGACAATTTGAATGACTTCATGCAGATGGAGGAGTAAAAGGAAATGCAAACGAAATCTTTTTTGGCAGGTTTTTGCAGATTTTGTAATAGCTTGTAGGCCTACAGATCATGTTATTTTGTAACGGATATAATCTACAAGATTATAATCTAGGACAGCTAGGTCTTGAAAAGACTGTAAATAGTCTTCTCTTTGTAATGTGAACAACTACTATTGTTCTTCTTTTCATTTTATGGGCTACAACCGGAGGTTTTCTCACTGGCTCTTTCCTCCCAGTATGCCCCTTGAGCCAGAAAATGTACAACTTATAAATATTTAATATATAAATATATAGTGGCTCGCCACTTTTGCCTAAAAAATAAAATAAAAAAATTAAATTTTTAAATGTGTCTTTTGTTATCTTAGTGTCACGATTTCGGGGACATGACATTGTTATTCATATCTTTCTGAAAACTGTACAAAATGTCACAAAAATTTGAATGCTACTTCATCTAATGAATTCAAGATCGTAGTTATGATTGTAGAAGATTACACCAACGTGCGGTGAAGTGCGAACCCAAAAACTGACACACTGAACCACAATACTGACAAAGGAGACACTTAGCCAAATTCTTGATAAACCATATGCTTTCCGGATCAATTGGTACTATACAAAGGTCACCAAAAATACTTCCCTGTTATGCTAGGATGATCATCACAATGTTGACATCAATGACAACATTGGATCAACCAATGTATGTACACTTCATGCTCATGTTGCCAAACTATATCATCAATGACAGACTTCCAACTGTTGTTTTAGATTAGATATGAACAATAAGCAAAGAAATACACACAGAACAGTGAACACAAAGATTTTACCTTGGGAAAACCCTTCTACTCAAGGGAGAAAAACCCAACAACAATTTACTAATAAAATATCAGATACAATAGTGCAAAAAAAAATCGCACCTGAGAATCATGCGAAGAAGGCAAAATACAATAATATAAACCAGCACTGGAGTAGTTTGAATTTCTAAGCAGAAATAGACCTCCTTCTTGAGCAGCGAATTTTCTTCTTAGTCACAAAGAAATGAATGAATTTGATTGATAATTGAATGAGAAGAATCTTCTTTCTATTTATACAAATCCAACCACAATAATTTTTGCTTTGTGTTGGCCGACCCAACAAATATATAATTAATTCTGACTTGTCTTTCTCTTGAGCCGACCTAGCAAATACAATTTCTATTTGTGCTTTCACTTGAGCCGACCTAACTTTAGGCTTACCTCCCGAAGCTACCAAAAACATGAGCACTCCCTCTTAGCTAGGGAGGTATAGCAAAGTCTTCCTTGAGTCCCACTCAAGGATATCATGTCTTTTCATGGACTCTCTCAACATGACATCCACAATGGCTATGCCCAATTGTGGGGAGCACAACTCAGTCTTAGAGATGTGATTTGTACAAGGGCTTTAACCTCATATTTCTCCGTCTCAAAGAAATATACAATACAAGGGCTTTCACCTCATATTTCGTCTCAGAGAAATATACACTACAAGGGCTTTCACCTCATATTTCCTCTCAGAGAAATATACACTACAAGTGCTTTCACCTCATATTTCTCCGTCTCAGAGAAATACACGCTACAAGGGCTTTCACCTCATATTTCTCTATCTCAGAGAAATATACGCTACAAGGGCTTTCACCTCATATTTCTCTGTCTTAAAGAAATATACGTTACAAGGGCTTTCACCTCATATTTCTCTGTCTCAGAGAAATATACGCTATGACAGATCAGTCAATCGTTTTGTCCAATCTCCTGACATAGGGAGAATATCTTGATGATGTTGTGACTCCCTTTGAAGCTAGATTGCTTTCCTCAGCACCATTTTTGATCCCGCCATACTTAACTTGATTTGAGTAGATTCTTCAAAACTACTCTCTCCACCACTGCGAGAACCCTGCCTTGGCTTCCTTCACTGAGCTGATCTATCCTTTCGATACAAAACCTTCCATACTACTTGGTTGGGTTCAAGCTACACCTTTTCGCACTAACTAAACTTAGCTCCAAGTACCTACATCAACCTCTTGAGCTCCTTGTCCAAGGTTGCCTGCAATGCTTGCCCTAGTGGAATGACCTCCATCCCACACTTCCGACACTACTCCTAGTAGCACCCCCAAACATTCTGGCATACTTTCTCTGGACTCTACTTCTGCTTTTTAGTGTCACAACTTCTTCTCATTGAGCCGCTCCAGTTCCTTGTGTCATAGGACTCCATGGGATCGCCTTGCGTCCATTCATGTCCAAAATACGAGTGCAACTCAACTTACACCTATTGATCCACTTACTCTGATTTGTGTATCCCTAGATACTCTGCCTCTTCATTTCCACCTCCAAGATGGTTCTACTACGAACTCACCTGAGTCTGCCTTGGTGCCTTCCAAAGACACCCGTTTTGCATTACTTCACTCATATTGAGCAGCCTCAAACTTTGTTGCGTTTCTTCTGCATGCCCATTACATTGCCTCTTGGCATGCCTCACGCCCAATTTTGCTTGCAATATAGCACCAAAAAGCTCCATTTTGCTGAGGATTGTACGGAACACAAAACTCCCTCTTGATCTCAGAACCTTAATCCTCCCCTCGAACATGTTCTCAACTTGTGCCTTGAATTCTCAGAATCTATCAAGGACTTCCTCCAACTCCTTAGATTTGACAAAGTGGTAACCAATCAGTGCTTTCATAGTATTCTGAATTCATGCAATTTTACATATATCCTCATACTCAATTGCCGTTAGCAATCTCCCATCATAGATACTTTTCTCAATCTGAACCTTTGTACAAAACTCGTTAGTATCAATGCCAAGCAACCTAGCATTGCATCCTCGGTATGTGCTATTAACAATCCTAACGGGTCCCCCAATCTGTGGGATGACCGACTCAAGTTCTTCTTGATCAACCCTCAGATTATGGCCAGTCTCAATCATCTTAATCTCCCCAACTTATTTCTCAATTACCTTTAACACAACCCCCTTTTGCTTATAGTATCCTTTCTCAACCAAACCTTTGCTCATGACCTTCACTACAATTCCTTCAAAGAGCCAATAATCTTTCTTGTTCATTTTATCCTTTGTGCGCTCTTGCACCCTCATAAGGTCTGCCAGAGCAGCAGCTCCTTAGCCAACCTTGCTCCCATTACTTTCTTTCTTATCCCTAGGGTTTAGATCCCCAAACTGAGAGTTTCTAGGATTTTGCTAGCTTAGTCCTTTCTTTCTTAGTAAAGGATTTTTGTCCTCCCTAAACCATGAGTCGACACATCATGCATGATCTGGCATTAGTATTAAAATTGAGAAGCTGCTCTCAATTTCTTCTTAATATGTCTCCAAATAATATACACAGATTGCTATCTTTTTAAAACTCCCGTTCTTCAACAAAATACTTTGCTTGAAACTGCACATTGGCATGTAATTACAATAGGTGGCTGCATAAGAATTTTGCAAATCACTAAGCTGCTTAGTCACTAAAGATTATAAACTGGTGCCACTAAGAAAGCACACAGCTCCCGACAATTCAAGTTTTCCTCTTCCACCACGAATTACTTTATTACATCAAGGCCCAAGCATTAATAAACCATGACGCCTTTTCATATAAATTTCAATAAATTCTGAATCAAATGAACATCTTCAACTCTTAATAATTTTCCTCAATCCACGCTGGCTCTTATTCTGTTCCTCACATCATCCTCCTGAATACTCGATACTTCAGACAGACAGCGATTCCAATCAGACCCGAGCTTCCCCCCTCCTACCATATCATCACCGAACCAGATATCCCTATGATTTGATGATAGTTCAAAGTAGCCATTGATATGAACTGGAAGACCTTTTATCTCTTTCTCCAGTCCTGTCTGCAACTTGGCAGCTACACCTGCTCATGGAATGAAATGTTCTTTGTTTTCCAAAGAGAGAGACTTAGCTTTAGCATGTCCTCCTCCCAAACATTCACTCACCATCCACAGATCTGACTTTACAGTAGTATCACTTGAAGTCATTATAATTTTTCCACAACTCCAAGGTAACTGTGATTCTGGTGTCTTTTGCAATTTTTGAATGAATTTCTCTTTGTCCATGCCCACCTTGCAATCACCATAAATAAAGTCAACCATCACATTTGCTGGACTAGGTTGGTTCTCCAATACATCAACAGGAAGCTTGCATTTGTGTAGATGGATGAGAAAAAGTGATAAAACATCCTTTGGTCTATAATTTTCTTTCTTGATTTGGCTATAAGCAGATACACTGGAAGTTCTCAAAGGAAAGTGAAAGAGAGTGCTAGAAAAAAAAAAGGATTTGGTAAGTCACATCCAAAATGCATATATGGGGAAAATTGGTCAGGAAATTGTTCCAATATGCCTTTGCCAGCAAATCTGATCCTCAAGCCAGGATGGGATGGAGTAATCCCTGGAAGATATGAGGCATGAGGATCAAACATCACAACAAATTCAAGCCAACCTTCCAATAGCAAATGGCTCTTCAAGTTACTGTCTTGCCCAATGCGTGAAATGGCATAAAGATCTTGAGCTGTAAAGACAAAATTATTGAAACAGTATAAGGCAGGCCCCTGCCAATCTGCCATTTGTGGAGAAAGAATGGATGAAGTCCCATACTGAGTTTTATCCAATAGAAAGCAAACTTCAGAAGCTCCTGCATCATCTGCATTTTGTACAAGCTCAAATAAAATTCTAGGACCATCTGCATACATTTCAACTATATGCTTCAGCCTAGTTGTTAAGGCCTCATGCTGACCAAAGGCCTTTGCTGCCCCATACAGGCCCAAGTTCATGGAATCGGCACTCTCTGCAAGCAATAATCTACGGATTGAGTAGACACCGAGTCTCTTTGCAACATCATTTGATGTGTTGTCATGCACAAATTTGGGAACCTTTTTGTTTGCTGTCAAAGCCACAAGTGATATGCTCCCTGAGTTACTCCATTCATTAGAGCTAGATAACCAAGGAGCATCATTGAAGGCAATTTCTGTCACAGGCACAGGAATAGATGAGACATCAGGAATGTAGCATGCTATCTGTTTGTCATGAACCTTAGCATCAGCCAAATATTGCACAATTAGGGTTGCTGCTCTAAGTTCATGTGCATTCAAAGGATTGCCTTTCTTATTTATGCTTCGCTATCTGATCTGTTTTCTTGAACCTTGCTCTGATACCATGTTGTTTTTAGATCAGATATGAATAGTAAGCAAAGAAATAAACACAGAATAGTGAACACAAAGATTTTACCCTGGGAAAACCCTTCTACTCAAGGGAGAAGAACCCAGCAACAATCTACTAATAAAATATCAGATACAATAGTGCAAAAAAAAATCGCACTTGAGAATCATGCCAAGAAGGCAGAATACAATAATAGAAACCAGCACTGGAGTAGTTCGAATTTCTGAGCAGAAATAGACCTCCTTCTTGAGCAGCGAATTTCCTTCTTAGTCACAAATAAATGAATGAATTTAATTGATAATTGAATGAGAAGAATCTTCCTTCTATTTATACAAACCCAGCCAAAATAATTTCTGCTTTGTGATTTGGCCGACCCAGCAAATATATAATTAATTCTGACTTGTCTTTCTCTTGAGCCAACCTAGCAAATACAATTTCTGTTTGTGCTTTCACTTGAGCCAACCTGACTTTTGGCTTACCTCTTGAAGCTACCAAAAACATCAACACCAACTTCCAACAAAAGGTGCATGATAAACTGGAGTAGAACAATATTGAAAGTGGATTGAGGATAGTGAAAGTCAAATATAAGGAAAATCACCAAAATATAGGAAACAATCCAATAATTGGAAGATGTGTCACACATAAGATAAACAAGTGTAACCATTGGAACGTGAGTACATATCCCTTAACGAATGTAAGGCATAAGACAGGGTATGCTCCATTGGTATAGAACAAATGTAAGGCATAAGGCAAGGTACACTCCATTGCTATAGATTTCGGTTACAATGGAAATCAGTCAGTAAATATTTTCTTGTTTAATTTTGGCAAAGAAGCATTCTGAAACTCATACAAGCTTGTGTAGGTGCATGTTGGGCATCAAGAATTCAGTTTGGGTCTTGTGCCTATTCATTATGGTGCTACATTTTCCCTATGCTTAACATAAGAATATCCACTCAAAAAGTTGGAAGAAGCAAACAATGTATGGCTTTAGGATAAAAATACATTATAGAAACAATTTTTTTGTAGTGGAGGACAAAATGCACTGTTTCTGTATATATTACTTGGTGCATATAAACTTACAAAGCTTTCTAAAATTCCAACCATCTTGAATACAACAAATTGTATCTTTGACTTCAAAGAAGGGTGTCAACTGTTAACTGGGTTGCTAGAAACTGTGCTATTAGAGTTTGAAAGGAATCTTTAGGTGAAATTTCTGTAATATGTTCTCCAAATAATTTATATGGAATATTTGTCTCTTTTCATTATGGCTTTATTTTTCTTATGTATAAATTCCAAGTGGTGCAATTTACATAAGTTAAGGTATTAGGGTTGAGGCCATTCTGTAAGAATTTATTTTCATTGTTGTACAATTTAAGTGTTTTGGATTTGCTTAAAGCATAAAAAGATTGAAGTCCAAGTTGCAGTTTTGATGCACTTAGTTTAATTTGATGGCAGTGACTGTGGCTCATAAAGTAAAATTGATTTATTAGAACTTCGAAAATTGTTTGAAGCCTAATACATAGGCTACATTGACCCCCATTCAACCTAGTTGAAGGGACACGAGAAATTTGAGGAAGCCTTCATTGGTCCAAAAGCTATCAAACCCAAAGAACTAGACTTGAGGCTCTCTTAGGGAAATACGTGATCCTGTGGTATGCATAACATAGCAGGTTGACTTGAGAGTTACAAACACCAGAACAGATTGTAACCATGTGCATGTCCAAACAACTATACTATTTTCTGAAGAATTTGTTGCAGAATCTGTTGTTACGAATTTATGATCATTACAAGTCCATTATATGGCACTGGTCTTCCAAATTTCACCATAAAATTTTAGAATGTGTATTTATTAGTTAGTTTGAGTCAAGGCAGCCAATTTAAAAAAGTGTGACATTAAAAAGGCAATTGCCACATATACAAAGATATCAAGTCTTAGGAGAAAATCCTCATAGGGAATAAATTTTTCAGTGTAATACTGTAAAAATAAAAGCAGGAACTGCACCCTTCATTCCAAATATTTGAATCCCTTTCTGCGCAAATTACTGCATTTGATGAAGTAGATCAGAAAGGATTTAGTAATATCACTTAATCATTAAATTCTTTCTTGATCTTATTCTGGTGGTAAATCTGGATCAGACAGCCCAAAGGCTACCCCATCTATTGAGCAATACATATGTGCTCCTTATTTGGGTTCTTAGGATTTGGGGATCCTAACATGCAATCTACATCCATTGCTTATTACTTCCAATTCCCAAGATTCAGTTTTCTTTGTGGGAATTAGTCAGTTTTCAAACTTCGTTCAGATTTTAGGATTGATGAACAACAGACATTTCTGTAGCTTCACATTTGCATTTTTGGGAATTTGTAATGAGACATTGTGAATTTCTCCAGCACTGACGTTTTGCTAAATGCCCTTGCAATTACCATCTTTGACCCAGACACCAACTTTATAGATGTTCCTTTATGATCGTAATCAACCAATAAAAGTTGCTTTTGACATTTTTCACCTCATGCATGTGGGATATCTTTTACACATGTTTGAAAGACCTTGCATTGCTTCTCATGATCTACTAATTCTGGAGAAGATCTTCAATCAACCACTTCAAATCAGTCAATGAATCTTTCAAACATAAGAAAGATTATGGGATGGGGATGGGGGATGTGTTTACAGAACAGATTTTGTGGAAGGCCATTTTTAGGGGATGGCTACTAAAAAGGGAAAATTAAAAATATAGGAAATTTCAAATATTCACATGATAACATGATAACATTGTAAATGTAATAAAATCTTTTATCAAACTAGGAGCCTAAGGATTCTAAGAAAATTCTAAGTGTAAGAATTCTATTCAAGATTCTAAGTCAGATTTTATTTCTCTTATATTGAATGTGCTGATTGCAAAACATTTATGAATTTCGATGTTTGCAAATCAATCAATGAACCACCATATATACGATGGAGACATGCCTCTACAAGAGACGCGTCTCATGAGAGGACGTGTCCCTTGAGCGCGCGGGCTCCAAACAAACCGAAACTCATCAGTTAACACACATAAACTAATGCGTGAGGCAGTAATATATATATTACTAATTTCGATTTTATTCAATGCAAACTTAGAACATTTGATTTGATATTTCAAATTTTATTCATGCTCATAAATTCGAAATTCTTATTTCCAAAAATATTTATTAAAGGATAATTTCGATCACATATAAATGATGATGATGCAATCAAAAATCATCATTTATATCTGACCGAAGCTACCTTTCATTAACACTCCCTCCTAGCTAGGGAAGATATTTCAAATCAAATAAGTGGAGATATCACCTTCACACGTGATATCGAAGATATGGTATGTTTTCTTAATATTGTCAAGTCACATGCATCTTCATTATGGTATGTGCACTGACATATCCACCATGATTATCTCTTAAGGATCACAATGATCTTCAAATGACATCAAGTCCCATGATATCCATCAAAGTGTCCAAGAGATACTATCATGACATGTCCACAGATATCAAGTCACATGATATCTATCATGATAGTTCAACTCATCATTGTAGAGTCGTCACTTTACAATGTTATATACAAGTGTTCATTATTAGAATGATCGTCACCTTTCAATAATGTACACAGGGGGAGTAGGCCCATAAGGTCATGGAGTCACACACATGACAAAAGAGTTTACACATTAAACATCTTTAAATATATTAGTACAACTTATAAACAATTTGAATTTCAAACATAATATCAAATTACATTTCAACCATACCAAGTTTCTTTCTGAAGTGTTCTACTTTGATTCGGGAGAGAGGCTTGGTGAGAATGTCTGTTGTTTGATCATTTGTACTAATATACTCCAACTGGATCACATTCCTTTCTACCATGTCTCTTACATAATGGTAGGGGATCTCAATGTGATTAGATCTATCATGAAATACAGGATTTATAGAGAGTTTGATGCAACTCTGATTATCATAATGAATGATTGTAGGATTCAAGGGCTCACCAAAGAGTCCCACAAGAACCTTTCGAAGCCAAATTGCTTCTCTTGCCCCCATAGAGGCTGCAATGTATTCAACTTCTGTCGAGCTTTGTGCTACTGAAGACTGTTTTCTGCAAATCCAAGAGATCATAGCCGATCCTAAACTGAAGCAACATCCTGATGTGCTCTTCCGATCGGTCACACTTCTAGCCCAATCTGAATCAGAGTATCCATGTAGATCTAGTTGGTTATTCTTGTAAAGAAGACCATATCCAATAGTGCCTTGAAGATATCTCAATATATGTTTCATAGCCATAAGGTGAATTTCCTTTGGCTCACACATGAACTGGCTTAAAGCATTCACTGCATAAAAAATATCAGGTCTGGTGTTAACCAGGTACATCAAGGATCCAATCATCTGTCTATAAAGAGTGGAATCTGCACACTTAGATTCTGCTGCTGCTTCTTTTAGTTTGTAAAGGTTGGTTTCCATAGGTGTAGACATGGGTCTACAATCCAACATTCCAAATCTCTTCAAAATATCAATAGTGTACTTCCCTTGGTTTAGTATGATGCAATCTGATTTCTGCCATACTTCTAAGCCTAGGAAGTAGTGTAAGGTGCCCAAGTCTTTCATGTCAAACTCTGAAGTTAGATCCTTCTTTCCTTGAGCAATGAGGTGATCTTCTCCTGTAATTAGTAGGTCATCAACATATAAAATAATTATTAACATATCACCTTTGATTACCTTGAAGTAGAGATTTGGGTCTGCATCATTCTTGGAAAATCCTAGTCCCAAGAGGTAGCTGTCAGTTCTTTCATACCGGGCTCTGGGAGCTTGTTTAAGTCCATAGAGAGCCTTCTTTAGTCTGCATACATGTGAGTCAAGTTTATGTATTACAAAACCTTCAGGCTATTCTAGATAGACTTCCTCTTCAATGGTTCCATTTAGAAAGGCAGTATTCACATCCATTTGGTGGATCTTCCATCCTAAAGCTGCTGCAATGGCTAACACTGCTCTCACAGATGTGTAACAGGCAACAGGTGCAACTGTTTCTTCATAATCAATGCCTTCCTTTTGTGAAAAACCTCTTGCCACAAAACATGCCTTATGTTTTTCTATACTGCCATCAGCAGCATGTTTGATTTTGAAGAGCCATTTAGAAGAAACAACAGATTTCCCTTTTGGTCTAGGCATTATGTCCCATACATCATTCTTTAGAATGGACTAATATTCTTTCGTCATTGTGTCATTCCATACTTGATGTCTGAAGGCTTCTGAAACACTGTCAGGTTCTAACTTTAGGATGTTATTCATTAGAGCAACATAGCTTGAGAACCGTTTGGGTCTTTTACTTTCCCTAAACGTTCCTTTGGGTGCTGCAAGATTCTCGGCTTCTTTGATCATCTTTTTAGCCCAAAGTGGCCTCTTTCTACCGTTGTCATTTGTATTCTCATCTGGAGTAGATTGAAGTTCATTTGGCATTTCCTCAAGATACTCCCTCTGAATCTCAAAAGCAGGTTCCTCTTCTAATACTCTCGGGGAATAGGTTTCTATCTCACTAGAACTTCTTGCCCTTTTGAATGCAATGTTTTCTTCAAAGATGACATCTCTGCTCAATTCAATTTGTTTCTGCCCTAGTATGAATATCCTGTAAGCCTTGGAGGTTTCTATATCCCACAAATACCCCTTTCTTTCCAGAAGGTTCTAATTTGAATCTCTTCTCTTTGGGCACATGAATACAGACAGGGCAACCAAAAATCTTAAAATGACTAATATCAGGTTTTATGCCGGTAAAAGCTTCTTCAGGAGTTTTGTTATCTAGATGAGAATGAGGACATCTATTTTGAATGTAGACAACAATTCTAGAGGCTTCTGCCTAGAATGAAGTTTCAATGTTCTGGTCAAGCAACATTGCTTTAGCAGCTTTTACAATGGTTCTATTTTTCCTTTCAGCAACCCCATTTTGTTGAGGGTTGTAGGCTACTGTAAACTCCCTCTTAATCCCAGCACTCATGCAAAATTCCTTGAAGATTTCAGAGGTGTATTCTTTCCCATTGTTTGTCCTTAAGATTTTTATTTTCTTCCCAGAGGAGTTTTCAGTAAGGGCTTTAAACTCCTTGAACCTATTAAGGATTTCTATTGACTCTTTACACTTAAGGAAACAAATCCAGGTCTTCCTAGAGAAGTCATCTATGAATATGACATAGTATAGAAAGCCTGCCTTAGAAGGTACAGACATGGGTCCACATAAATCAAAGTGAACCAGTTCTAATACATGATGGGTTTTACTCAAGCTATTTTGAAAGGATCCCTTTGTATTCTTTCCTAGGGCACAACCTTTGCAAGATCCTTCATGAGATGGTTTTAACTTGGGTAATCTTGTTACAAGTTTTTCCACAGAAGGTAGGGCATGGAAATGAAGGTGTCCTAATCTTCTATGCCAAATTTCATTTGAATCAGAAATATCAAGGGTAAGGGCTTGCTTAACCTTAGTGCATAGTTTGTAAAGATACCTTTGTCTTATACCTATGGTTTGGGCTTTCTTGATAGTTGAGTTCTTAGGCCATGCTAGAACTTTCCCATCCATAAAGGTAACTCTATATCCATTGTCTTCAAGGGCAGAGATGGATATTAGATTCCTTTTTATTCCAGGTACAAATAAAACTCCAGTGAGTTGAAGGGAGAGACCAGATTTCAATGTGATGGAGCAGGTTCCAACCCCTTTTACAGGGTGTGCAGAATCATCCCCAATGGTTACTTCTTCATCAATCTTTTCAGTCATAGTGTCTAAGTTTTCTCTGAACCCAATGATATGTCTAGAGGAGCCACTATCAATTACCCAGTTGTGGGTATTGTTCGATACTTGACTAGATAAAGCTAAATAGAATCTAAATTTCTTTGATTCATGGTCTGAATTTGACTTTCCTACTTTAGCAAAGGATGCTTGTTGTTTTGATCTGTTAGGGCACTTCATTGCATAGTGGCCATATTGATCACATCTAAAACATTGTACTTGAGAGATGTCTTTCTTCTTGAAAGATCCTTTTCCATAGGAATTTCTCTTTCTTTTAAATGATCCTTTCTTGTAGGAGTTTTTCTTACTCCTTTTATCAGATGTTGTGTTGAGCACATGAATGTCTTCATCTATGTTCTTTTGTTTGTTTTCTTTTGTTGAGAGTCTTGTTTCCTCTTGTAGGCAGTCTGTTCTTAGCCTATCAAACTTGGGGAGTTTAGATCTCGCACTTATTCCTTGAACAAATGATTCCCATGAGTTTGGTAGGCCTCCTAGTGCAATTAGAATTAACTCTTTGCTATCAATTTGATATCCAATTGTAGATAATTGATCCCTTAGTTCAATGATCCTCATGAAGTATGCATTAATAGTTTCTCCCTTGTTTATTTGAACATTGTTGATTTGCCTCATTAATGCAAGAGTCCTACTGGTGTTGTTTATCTCATAGGTGCTCTAAAGAGATTTGAACATTAGATATGCAAATTCATGTTTTGCTAGAATGGGCACTATATGATCCCTAACTGCATCTACTAAGATTTTCATGGCCTTTTCATTGTTCTCAATCCATTTGAGTTTTCTTAGGATCAGCCTCAGGTTCCCTTTTGTTTTCTCTCACAAGTGAGTCTAATTTATTCTCTTTAAGAATCATCATGATTCTAAATTTCCAAGATGTGAAGTTGTTTGCTCCTACAAGACGATCTTCAAACCTGATCACACTTGACATTATGAAGAATGTGATGTGAATTTGATTTAAAAATACGAATTTCCCTAAGCAATCTGATATCTAGATTTGATTTGGATTCACTCAACTTGGCTTTGATACCATGTAAATGTAATAAAATCTTTTATCAAACTAGGAGCCTAAGGATTCTAAGAAAATTCTAAGTGTAAGAATTCTATTCAAGATTCTAAGTCAGATTTTATTTCTCTTATATTGAATGTGCTGATTGCAGAACATTTATGAATTTCGATGTTTGCAAATCAATCAATGAACCACCATATATACGATGGAGACATGCCTCTACAAGAGACGCGTCTCATGAGAGGACATGTCTCCACAAGGTGGAGACACGTCCGCTCATGGGACGTGTCCCTTGAGCGCGCGGGCTCCAAACAAACCGAAACTCATCAGTTAACACACATAAACTAATGCATGAGACAGTAATATATATATTACTAATTTCAATTTTATTCAATGCAAACTTAGAACATTTGATTTGATATTTCGAATTTTATTCATGCTCATAAATTCGAAATTATCATTTCCAGAAATATTTATTAAAGGATAATTTCGATCACATATAAATGATCATGATGCAATCAGCAATCATCATTTATATTTGACCGAAGCTACCTTTCATTAACAAACATTGATAAGGCATTCACCATATACATTATAAAACCTTAATAAATAACATTAGAGTTGAATTGAGATTTTACATGAGAGTTGACAAATGAATTAACAAAATTCAATTGCTTTCATTGTCAACATGCATGTATATTGTATTAAAATTACAACAAAATGCCCAAAGGCTACTGGTTTCAACTATAAAATGACAAAAACATAGAAAATATGTCACTGCCCCTAATTTACATCTACTAACATTGCATCAAAATCAAAGTCTAAGTCTAAGTCTAAGTCTAAGTCACTACCACTATGAGGGGCTGCCTCATTAATGTAACCCCAATCAATCCCTCTTGTGTCTCCTCTTCATCAACATGTGTAGAATCTTTTGGATCAACATCCCAATGTGTGGTTAGAGTTTGATGATATTTGGGATTCTATTGATCATTAAGTCACAAGGCACTATGCACAACCACCACCATCTCCAATCCTCGAGGTAAGCCTATTTCTCTTTATTGACTATATAAAGTTGTAAGTAGGGTTGAAGGGTAGTGCCCCTCCTGGGGTTAATGCCCCCAGTCTGGTATAGGGACAATGCCCCTCGCAAGGGTCTAGGGGCAATGCTTCTCACAAGGTCTAAGGCTAGTGTTCCTTGAGGGGTCCCTATTGCAATATAGGGTGTGATTGAGGAGCTAAACCCAAATTAAAGGCTTTGAGGCCACACAAACCTTCAAGGTGTATGCCATTTTTCATAATTTTATGGTGTAGTTTTGATGTTCTATTGCCTTCTTCTCATTGCCTTCGTCTTTTCCTCGTAACTTTTCTCCTTTTTTGTCTTCTTCTTCACAATATGGAAAATGTCAAAATGAATTTGTTTTTGTTTTTACTTGTTAATGTGGTTGTTTTAGGTTTAGGGTTGGTGTGAAAGGGATGTTGGGTTACTTGTGGGCCCCCCAGCCTCTTTTATTTAGTTTTTTTGTTTTGTTTTAATTGCATTTTATGTTGATTGGGCTGTAGGCGAGGGCTTGCCATCCCAAGATAGCCCAGACATCCCTTGGCTGTCCCTTGCTGCCCCTTCGTGTTTCTTGTCTCAGATTGGATGTCCCTAGAATGTTTCCTTCTTCTTTTTTTAAATCAGGTGTGGGGTGGTGATTTTCCCACCCCTCCTTGTGTTCTTGAAATGTCCCTTATAGGGCATAGGGTCAAAATGTATAGGGAATGCGTCAGTGGGGAACATAGCATTCAAAGGCTCTCATATTTAAATCATATAATGAGGAACCTAACGATGGTCGGTTTCGAGATATTGATGTTAGTTTTAAGACCATGGTAAGCAAATTCCGCATTCAAAAAGTTTAGTTTAACTGCAAAGAGCTTAAAACAAAAATTTCCAATTAAAACAACAGATCTAAAAGGAAATTTGAAATGATTTCCTACGTAATCTTATAAGGAGAGTTTTACAAGTCATTTGATCTATACAAAATTCAGCAGCAGGTTGACAAAGTAACAACAGTAAAGAAATATAACAAGAATAGAAGAGAAGAACAACAACAACAAAAGCAACCACCAAAGAGAGTGACACCAATATAAATTGGGAGAGCCCTTGTAAGGAAAAAATCCAACTTCTAGAGCACTAGATCAAATATGGTATCAATCACAACATGGTTACAATACAATATCAAGCTTTGAGCTTCATAGGAGGTTAAAATTATGAACCTAGAGGAATTTAGGCAGCCTAAACTTGCATAAAAGCTGGACATAATATCTCCATCCCAAGCCCTCAATGTATAAACCAAGGAGATTTCAATCCATGCACCCACCTCCATGTAATCCATGCACCACGCCTCCTTTTTTAATTCCTCCACAAATAGAATGTAACTCTCGATTGAATTGTTTGACACCCAAGACCACGTGGGTCAAAGTAACTCCCAAGCATTCCATGTAGGTGTAATTATTACCACTTACATACCCCTTACACACTAAACTGTTCAAATATGTTAGTTCTAGTCCACGAAGTGACCCCCTAACTCAACAACTTCTTGCAATCATCATAAAACCAATGACACACATTATAGGGTGCCAAATATTGAATCTCAAGATTCCACCCAAATGGGATCCCCTCTTCCATGTGGGCATATTAGTTACAAAATTATAAATATTAAATAATTTAGATTACATCTAGGACTTGCAAGTTGTACAACACACATAGTCCCCTATTCCTAACAAGATTTGAGTACACTTCTTGTTCATGGGGTGAGAGCAAATAATACTAGAAGCAATAAAAGTCACCAAAGAGATGCTAATGCTAATATGCCAGAGAATCAAGGGATCCCCCTCCAATAGAATTTGTGAAAGTGAGTTTTTGATGGTGTTTCTTGGAGCAACCTGGGGAAGGCTGGGGTAGGTTTTGTGCTTATAGATGCTAATGGTGTATGGTTAGTCCCTCTTCCTAGGAGTTAGATCTAATAATGAGGCTAAAGGTGAAGCATTAGAGATGGGCATGATCACTTTAGTGTTGAGGGATTGATAAGCTTATTGTGGAATGGGATTCTTTGTTGTTGATTAATGCCTTGCACAAAGTTTCTTGTTCAAATTGGCATCTAAGGTGTTATATAGATGAGACTTTGGAGTTGGCTCTAAATTTTCTAGCTTAGCTATTATCATTGTAGATGCAAATTGAATTTAGGGGCAGATTTTATGGCAAATTTTGATCTTCATTAGGAACCTCTTATGATGTTGATGTTATAGCAGCTTGGGTCTGCACTTAAGAGAAAAGCGTGAATTAAATGAATAGCCTTCAAGCCTATTTAATTCATGATCACTATTATTAAATGCAAGGGCCGACCCTTCATGGTTCGCATATTCTAGTTATAGCTTGGGCCGACTTTATTATATTTGATATTTCCTTATGTGAGCCGACCTATCTTGAAGAGGCGCCTCACTTGTATAAAGGCAAGGTCAGTTTGTCATTGTTAAGACATTCATTCAAGCAAGTTCGAATATATCTTTAAGAGCAGAATTCGCACTTTATAGCAGCAGGTTCGATTTAAAGGAAGAACATACTCATTTGTATCTAGTGCATTTAGAAGAGGTGCGACCTTTTAGCATTCATTATTGGCCATTGCTGGGCCTGAGTTGTAAGCAGATTTCTGCCATTATTCTATATTATAGAAGAGATTCATTGCTGGGTTTTTCTCCCTCAAGAGGAGGGTTTTCCTAGGGTATCTTTGTGTGTTCATTGTCTTATGTGTTGTAATTCTTTTAAGTGCTTTTATTATTCAATCTGATCTAAGAAACACTAACATGGTATCAGAGCGGGTGTGAAAAAGATCGTGATCAGATTTAGTGTGCAACACTTACTTTATTCTTTTTCAGTCTATCTCTTATTTCTCAAATTCAAGATGGTGAACGGTCTAAAAATCGAGGATAGACTCGAAGGGATTTCGAACTACACATCATGGAGGTTCAAAATCATGCTCACTTTGGAGGAGAATGATTTAGCTGAGTTCGTGAAAACAAAAGTTCCTGAACCTGAGGAGGAAGAAGAGAAATTGCAGTGGAGGAAGAAAGACACTAGGGCAAAGAAAGTATTGGTTGATTCCGTCAAGGATCATGTTGTACCAATTGACTTCAAGTTGGATACATAGCAAGAGAGATGTTTACAACCTTGGAAGAGATGTACGAAATCAACAACACTAGTCGAGCTCTCGCACTAAAGCAACAACTTCATCATGTGAGAATGGCGAAAGGAGAATCTGTCATTACATACTTCATGAAGATTTCAGAGATAAGAGATCAGCTCTCTACTATTGGCCACATGATTGATGATAAAGACCTGACTATGCTTGCTCTCAATGGTCTTCCGCTTTCATGGGAGGCGTTCATTCAAGGAATCAGTGCAAGATCTGAACTTCCCAAGTTTGATCGATTGAGGATTGACTGCATTCAAGAGGAGTCAAGACTAACAACAAGGGGAATTGGTCAAAGTTCAAAGAATGAAGATTTACAAGTTCTTGCCTCTCATTCATCAAACAAAGGAAAAGGCTTTAAGAAAGGATTCTTCAAGAGGAATCGAGGA
The DNA here is from genome assembly GCA_007115665.2 of Sequoiadendron giganteum. Classification (NCBI taxonomy): domain Eukaryota; kingdom Viridiplantae; phylum Streptophyta; class Pinopsida; order Cupressales; family Cupressaceae; genus Sequoiadendron; species Sequoiadendron giganteum. The sequence continues at coordinate 436,085,944 of CM021107.1, read as the reverse complement.
GATGGAAATGATGATGCTCCTGCCTTCAAAAGGAAACGAGACATGTCCAAGATTCAATGTTTTCGTTGTGATAAGTATGGTCACTTTGCGAGGGTTTGTCCTCAACGACCTAAGCATCAAGTTGCCACTGCAGATGTTGAAGAAGTCGCTCCACAAAAGGACTCCAGTGATTATTTGTTTTATTCAGCTTTGTCTAGCAATGTTTCTACTGACTCCAACACTTGGCTGATTGATAGTGGTGCTTCTAGGCACATCACCGGTTTCAGGGGTCACCTTTCAAACTTAGTGGAAAGCAACTCCAGTGATCAAGTTGTTATTGGAGATGATGCTAGATATTCTGTAAAAGGGATTGGAAATTCCACTCTTCACTTGGATTCTGGGATTTCTTTGGAGTTGAATGATGTACTGTTCGTGCCAGGGATAAAGAGGAACCTTGTTTCAATTTCAGCATTAGAAGACAAGGGTTATCAAGTTGCCTTCTCTAAAGGCAAAGTTCTTATATGGGCAAAGAACTCCAGCTTCAAAACTGCTCAAGTGATTGGAGTTAGACATGAATGTCTTTTCAGGCTGTGCACTCGTCCTCTTCAAGCGCTTGTGCATAACAGTACCAGCATGTGTGATCTTTGGCATTGAAGATTGGCTCACATTCACTTTCGTGCTCTACCTATCATGGAGAAGATGGTCACCGGTCTTCCGAAATTCGATCAAGAACATGAAGGTACATGCAAGGGATGTGCCCTAGGCAAGAACACAAAAGGTACGTTTCATTCCAGTGAAAGTAGATCTAAATGTATTCTTGATCTCATTCATTTTGATTTATGTGGTCCAATGTCTATTGCATCATCTAGTGGTTTCTTGTATTATATTATTTTCATTGATGATTACTCTAGAAAGACTTGGATTTATTTCTTGAGATCTAAAGAATCAGAAGAAGTATTAGAAAGATTCAGAGAATTCAAAGCACAGATTGAAAATCTGTCTGGGAAAAGGATCAAGGTATTGAGATCTGATAATGGTGGAGAATACACTTTTGGCACATTTCGTGACTTTTGTATTGAAGCAGGGATTAAGAGGGAGCTTAGTGTTCCCTATAATCCACAACAAAATGGTATTGCTGAAAGGAAGAATAGGTCTATTGTGGAAGCAGTGAAAGCTATGATCCATGATCAAGACTTACAAATCTCTTTTTGGGCTGAAGCATCAAGAACAGCCGTCTATGTTCAAAACAGGAGTCCCCACAGGATCTTAGAGAATAAAACTCCTGAAGAAGCATTCTCAGGCATGAAGCCTGAAGTTAGTCATTTGAGGATCTTTGGCTGTCCAGTCTATGTTCATATTCCAAAGGAAAAGAGAACAAAGCTAGAACCTTCTGGGAAGAAAGGAATTCTTGTAGGCTACAGTGAGACATCAAAAGCTTACAGGATATACATTCCAGGACAGAAGTCTATTGAGATTAGTAGAGATGTCACATTTGAGGAAGATGTTGCTTACAGAAGATCCAAAGGCACTCCTATGGAGATTGATGAAGAAGAACCTCCTCAAGATATGGAAGTTGACCATATTCCAGAGAACCTAAACGAGGATATAGAATCTAAAGAAGATATTGATCCAGCTGAGCCTTTGGATCCTACTGATGGGCCCCTAGACATTGTGATTGGAAAGAAAAGACCTCTTTGGGCTCGTAGGACAATGCAGGAAGCAGAAAGTTTTGCAGCTCCAAGAGGAGCTTTCAGAGAAAGCAAGAGACCTCACAAGTTCTCTAGTTATGTCGCCTTGATGAGTCAGATTATTGAGTCAAAGCCTTCAAATGTTGAAGAAGCTTCTAGTCAACAAGTATGGAAGGATGCCATGACTGAGGAGTATCAATCCATACTTAAGAACGATGTTTGGGATATAGTTCCTAGACCCAAAGACAAATCTGTGGTGTCTTCTAAGTGGCTCTTCAAGATCAAGCATGCAGCTGATGGGAGCATTGAGAAACACAAGGCTAGATTTGTGGCTAGAGGGTTCTCACAAAAAGAGGGAGTTGACTATGAAGAAACTTTTGCTCCTGTGGCTCGTTACACGTCTGTTAGAACCATCATTGCTATTGCTGCATCTAGAGGATGGAAGATTCACCAAATGGATGTAAAGACAGCTTTTCTGAATGGCATAATAGAAGAAGAGGTTTACATTGAGCAACCAAAAGGATTTGAGGTGCATGGGAAAGAGTCTCATGTCTGCAAGCTGAAGAAGGCCTTGTATGGTCTTAAACAAGCTCCTCGTGCTTGGTATGAAAGAATTGATCAGTATCTTTCAAGTTTGGGTTTCTCAAAGAATGATGCAGATTCTAACCTCTACTTCAAAGTAGTAAATGGTGAAGCATTGATTTTGGTTTTATATGTTGATGACTTGATCATTACTGGTGAAGAACATCTAATTCTAAAATGCAAGAAGGAATTAGCTTCAGAGTTTGAGATGAAGAATCTAGGTCTTATGCATTACTTTCTTGGCTTAGAAGTTTGGCAAAAGTCAGACGAGATGATTCTAAGTCAAGGCAAGTATACTGTTGACATTCTCAAAAGGTTTGGTATGATTGACTGCAAACCTATGTCTACACCCATGGAGACTAATCTAGATAAGTTGAAAGAAGCTGCAGCTAGTTCAGAACCAGTGGATTCTACGATGTATAGACAGTTGATTGGTTCGTTGATGTATCTAGTTAACACTAGACCTGATATCTGCTATGCAGTGAGTGCACTTAGCCAGTTTATGTGTGAACCAAAGCAAATACATCTTGTAGCAGCTAAACATATCCTGAGATATTTATGTGGCACAATTGGATATGGGTTGAGATATTCTTCAAATGTGGATTTGGAGCTGCATGGTTTTACTGATTCTGATTGGGCAGGATGTGTCTCAGATCGGAAGAGTACTTCTGGTTGTTGCTTCAGTTTGGGGACTGCTATGATCTCCTGGTGTAGCAGGAAACAGTCTTCAGTGGCCTTGAGTACAACTGAAGCAGAGTATATTGCAGCTTGTGTGCAGCTCGTGAGGCAGTGTGGCTTCGTAAGCTCCTTGCAGGATTGTTTGGACAATCAATGGAGCCTACTATTATACACTGTGATAATCAAAGCTGTGTGAAGCTTTCTGTCAATCCTGTGTTTCATGACAGAACAAAACATGTTGAGATCAAGTACCACTATATTAGAGATATGGTGCAAAGGAAAGCTATACAGTTGAGGTATATCAGCACTGAAGAGCAAACGGCAGACATTCTCACCAAGCCTCTCGCCAGGATTAAGTTTGTGTACTTCCGAGAGAAACTTGGTATGGTGGAGAATGCAGCCTTGACTGAGAAAGAGTCTCAGTAATCAGTGATCCTTGATTGATAATGCAATTCTCTGCTGAGAGAGAGTTGAGGTGCAAGCCCTTGATAATGCAATTCTGCTAAGCCCTTGATAATGCAATTCTCTATTGAGAGAGATTTGAGGTGAAAGCCCTTGTTTCCACCCTCTGGGAGAAGCTATGGTGGATGTCATGTGTGTGACTCCATGACAACATCACGTGAGGGAATCCGTGATGATTTTATTTATACCATCTATGGAAGTAGCCATAATGGTTAATATCACGCTGAGGTGATATTCTATTTTGTTTTCATTCTAATATGATGTGTCTTGTGCAGATGGAAGTTCATCCCTAGCTGAGAGGGAGTGTTGATGTTATTGAGCAGCTTCGGTCTGCACTTCCCAAGAAAGAGCGCATGAATTAAATGAATAGCCTTCGGCTATTTAATTCATGATCACTATTATTAAATGCAAAGGGCCGACCGTTCATGGTTCGCATATTCTAGTTATAGCTTGGGCCGACTTTATTATATTTGATATTTCCTTATGTGAGCCGACCTATCTTGAAGAGGCGCCTCACTTGTATAAAGGCAAGGTCATTTTTGTCATTGTTACACATTCATTCAAGCAAGTTCGAATATATCTTTAAGAGCAGAATTCGCACTTTATAGCAGCAGGTCCGATTTAAAGGAAGAACATACTCATTTGTATCTAGTGCATTTAGAAGAGGTGCGACCTCTTAGCATTCATTATTGGCCATTTCTGGGCCTGAGTTGTAAGCAGATTTCTGCCATTATTCTATATTATAGAAGAGATTCATTGTTGGGTTTTTCTCCCTCAAGAGGAGGGTTTTCCCAGGGTATCTTTGGGTGTTCATTGTCTTATGTGTTGTAATTCTTTTAAGTGCTTTTATTATTCAATCTGATTTAAGAAACGCTAACAATTATGTGCAGTGATTAAATTCATTAAGAAAGAAAAGATTTAAAAGGAAATGTCTAAGAAGAAGACAGTGATTAAACTCATAAAGGTGGTTGATTCTCACAATACAAATCGTCCCACTTTGTATGAAGATAGCGAATATGGAAAGGCTGTGATCTGTTTTGAAAAGTCAGAAATTAAATAGATAAAGATTAGTTTTAACCAATAGTCACAAGGGTATGGTGAAGGGTTGTGTCTCATGATGAGACAAAATATATAAGAGAAGTCATTCCATGAGATGAAGAGTGAGAAGTGTGAGATATGAGAAGATTAAATAAGAAGAGGAGTAGAAAAGAAAAGTGTGTAAAAATAGTGTGAAGAAAATAATAGAAAGAAAAAGTATTCAAAGGCAGCCATTAAGGAGAAAAAAAGGAGAAAGAAAAAGTGTTGAAAGGCAGCAATTAGTCTTAATAAAAAGACATATCCTTTAATAGGGTTATCTCTTTTCAAAGAGATGCAACTCTTCATTGAGATGTAAAGATATAAATAGATGTGTGTGGAATAAAAAGGAAGATCTATTAGTCAAGAAAGAAGTGTGTGGAGAATAAAAATATATATTATTGTGGATATGTGTGAAAAGGAAGCGATCAAGTTTGAAAAGGCAGCAATTGTTATTTAAGAGGAGTCATGACTATTTGAAGGGTCATTATCTTTGAAGGAATGTATCTCTTCATAGAAATATGAAGATATAAAAGAGAAAAAGAAATGTGTGAGAAGAGTGGAATAAATGTAATATCATACAAGCAGATTTGTGAAGAAAGAAAGTGTGTCAGACACAAAGATATATCATTCAAGAACAAGAATATTTAGAAGAAGAGTATATGCAGATTTGTGTATGAATATTTAAGAAAGAGAATATATGCAGATTTGTGTGTGAAGATTTTGAGGAGAATATAAAAGATCATTAAAGGCTATTTGTAAAGAGGATTTATTCTTAGGAAGACAAGATTCTATTGAAGAGGTTGATGCCTCATATTGGAGAGTTTGGTGCCCCATATTGACAAGGATGGTGCCTCATATCAAAGAGATTGGTGTCTCTTGCTGAGTTGGTGCTCAGTTGTTTTCTCCAGTGGGTTGGTGCCTACAAATTCTACAAGCGAGCATTGGTGTCTCCAGTGTGTTGATGATCACAAATTGTATAAGAGGGGATTGGTGTCTCTTGTAACTTGGAGACGTACGAAGATTGTAAAAGAGATTTATATAAAAGCAATATTTTTCCAAGGTTTTCTCCCATAAGGGTTTCCATGTAAATCGTGTGTTCTTGTGTTGCATAATTGTTAGATCTTATGTGAAAGATAATGTACAATTGATATTATTGTGGTTATTAGTTTGAAAAAGTAAAAAAATTGTATTATACTGATTCACCCCACCTCCCCCCACGCCCCTCTCAGTATAATTGTGTGTTCATCAATTAGATTGATATCAAGAGCTACCTAGGATTGCAGAGTTGGAGTTTGGACTGACTTTCTCTGGTAACATGTAGGCAATCGATGCCCTGATCTACTTGTCTCAAAGGTTCAATAGCTTGTAGTGAAACTAAGTATCAGCTACAAACGGTCATGTTAGGAGTACTAGATTGCATTTCCCTATGTGGTGTTTTGAACAGCTATGCCCCTGACGGTGATGACCACAAGTAGTATGGGATGCTTGTTTTGTTATCACAGCTAACAATGAACCAGAAAAAGGAAAGAGATATGGTGTAGTATGGGATGCACTTTCCTCTTTTCAGCTTGTCACAATACTAGAAAGAGTTGATGTATTGGTGAACCTAGCAATGGAAAGGTTTGATATGATAATGTAGTAGGGTCGCATTCACTTCTTGTTGCCAAGTAATCACTACTTGGTGCATGATATCTGGTTGGGTGATAACACAGTAAGTATATGTTACTAAGCCTGTGTTTACCCTAGTACATTAGGATATTGGCATTATCAACCCCTTCAGAACAAGCCAGTAGAGTCTACTTCATGGGGGTGGGTAGGGATTCCTTAATCACTTAGTTGGGATTATCTTGCACCTTTGCACCTGAACCAAAAACTATTGCAGACTTACAATGGACAAGTTCAGGCTGAGTGATCAATCATGAATGTGGTACCAAAAAGATACATTAAAACTTATTGCATAATTTTAGTATTCTAGATGCTTTATTTGATGGATGATCATGATGTTGTTATTCCAAAAACTTACATGCATTGGGAAGTTTTGGTGTAACTGTTCTCATATATACGCTTGAGTTGATCTAGGTCATGATTATCTATTAGGATCTACATGCTTCTATGACATGTAAATTTAATAAATTGTAAGACACAATGCTGATCTTTTACGTCATTGCATGTAAAATGAACAACTTGTAGCGTTCTCTTTTGGTTAATCGAATATAGATGGTGTTTCTTAATGTGTGTTTATACTATATATTAGTATTAACGAATAAAGTTGTTTTGGGAAAATTCTTCTCCTTTGGAATTCATTACTAGAAAGCTTCATCTGTGAAAGCATAAACACTATGTCATATCCCAAGATATAGGCTTAACATTTACTCTTATGGCTCCTGATGGCTTTGTTGAGGAATTGTGTGGTGTACCTTTGCAATGTAACAAAAATGCTTCCTAAAAGCATGAATGCTGAATTCTATTTGGTAATCAGCCTAATGCTTATCTATGTTGGAAGGGTCCATTTCTTAGGTTGGCAGAAAGGCTAAAGTGGATTTTTGCATTACCAAGAATCCTAATTATGTTTCTGTTCCTGCTGGCTGTAATGGTTTTCACTTCAGTTATATGCATTTTTTTATAGTTCCTTCCAATCCTGTGTCAAAGATCTTTTTGTTAATTCTGAATTTTTAATATTTTCTTTTTGAAAAAGTCGACCTGTTTCATGGATTTTGGGTCTTCTTTCTCTTTGGCTTAAACCATCTTTTTCAAGTGCTTCTATTGTTACTAACTTACTGGAAAGAGCACCTAGCTGGTTGATATATTGAGAAAGGGCTCCTTGTTTTCTCCACATGGAATTTTTGCTTCACTACAGTGGAAGGAAAGTAGATGAAAACAATATTTCCCTGGCTTACTTTCCTTGAGCCATTGTAGTTTTCTCTGCTATGTAAATATTTATGCTAAGGACCTACTAAATGTTGCGATGCTAAGCCCTATTGATATATTTTCAATATTATTGCTCAGTTTTTAAGTGTGCCGCAGTATCTTAGTTACCTTTATCAGTTTTTTGATGCATTCCAGGAAGGTCAAGGATGATGGAAATATTTGTTGGATCCAAAATTTTCAGTTGCAACTGCCACTTATTTTATCTGGCGAGCATGGATAAAGCAAAAGACTGTTTTTTCTATGGTCTAAGAACTCCTTTACTTCTCTGGTGGAGACCATGTTCTAGTCTGGTAAAAGGATTTATGGATGATGTTTACTTGCTTCAGGCATGTGCTGGCATTCTATCACTAGAATTTTTGTTTCTTTCTGAAAGATCAGAAACACAGCAGGTCTGAAACTGGGTGCATGTGCTTGCATGAAAAATGTGCTTGTGGAGTTTGTAGTTATGTTAGGCTCCCCAATATGTCAAAGAATAATCAAATTGAATAATATAGATTATCCAAGTTAAATAACCTGATCAAGGCATTAAGATATGACAATATGCAATTATGATCATAGTTAGCACACTATCTAATACATAATTAGATGTATTGGAGCCCGAAATTTTATTAATGAAGTAAAACCCTGTCTTATGGAGTATAGAATCTACGATCACTTTTTAAAGATCAGGACTTAATAAAGACTTCAGAAACATCTAGAACTCACTTTTATTTGTAAGATCTTGATCCTTTATGAGAATTTTATCAATCCCATCACACTCCAAATTATTATGACAAAGCACCTACAAAAAACAAATGGAAAAATATTACATGATAGACTATAAATCATAACAATATAATAACCTATAAATCATAACAATGTCTACAATTCTATGAACATGAGTATTAAGAAACCACAATGGAAGAGACTATCATTTCTGAAAGAAAAAATTCAGTTTCTCTCTTCAAAATACATATATACTTGTTAATAAAGCATTATATCATATAAAAAAAAATGTTAGTTGTAGTTGCAAAACTTAATCACCTATAAGCTACTAAAAGTTGAGTTTAAGATCAAACAAGCAAACAATCATGTGGAATTTTACAAGATACATACTGATTAAGAACCACTATTGACAGGATGCACCACTACCTACTATTAGATATAATATATTGTCAGACTAGGCTTTGTATACAAGCATTTATTGCTTACATTAATTATGCAATAACACCAATGTTTACAAGATAACTTCGAAAATGCAAGTTACAATCAACAATGTACCTTCCCCATACAATTTTAATACATACATACACACATCAGAGTATGTGCCACACAATTTTCTCAAATTCTGTACATTCATTCTTCTAACATTTGGTATCAAAGTGAGGAAGCCCTAGGAGAGGGTAAAATAAATCAGTGCAAGGAAGCCCTAGGAAAGGGTACACTAAGTCAATTTATTTAGAAGGCGATGAAACTATTTTACGGGATGACTCTCATAAATGTTGAGTGAGGGTGATTGAATGGCAGAAAATTGCTGTGCAAGACAGCAAGATTGTATCTCCTATTGAGATTGACTCAAGGACTGTCAGGGTTAACTGTAGAAGACAGAAGAAGACTATCATTTTCTGATCTAACTAGCACAAGGAAGAGCAGGGAATTTTTCCTGTCATATGTTGAATCTATTAAGAGCTGACGGGTTAACTATAGGGGCTGAATTCCACTGCAAACTACTGCTGAAAATGCTGACAGGCCAACACAGCTGTAATGTCCCTCTCCTGATTTGCCCTAGAATTTGCCTATTGATCACAAATTGCAGCAAATTAGGGTTAGGGTTCGTCTTACCAAATAAATATCTCTTGAATAATGCAATCCTGGGTTTGAATCTTGCAATCACCACATGAACAACAGTGTTCCACGGGGATGCGTCCCCCCCCCCCAAAATTCAAGACGAACCGGAGACGCGGGGACATCTAGGAAACATCCCCCCGCCGTCCCTCTGTCATCCCCCCGTTTCGCCGTTGTCCCCTAATCATTTCATCCAAAAGGAGACTTCCAAGCGTCTTCGAGACTCCTAGACATCTCCAAGACTCCTAGGCGTCCCCCACAAAAATGCATTAAAATAATGAAAAAAAAAATTAATTTAAAAAACAAAAATGAAAACTATTACAACTTAAAAGATTTAAGTTAAATTTAATTATTTATTACCCTAAGTCAAAGACTTAGAATCTTTTTTTTTGTTTTCATTCCTAAACAGCTAAACCTACCTTTACTCATGCATATGTGAGAGAGTCTGAGACAATGGAGAGAGGTGAGAGCTGAAGCCTGTACGTGAGAAACACGATTTCAAGAAGGAAGGGTGCCATTACCAGGTATGTTTACAGTTTACAGTTTTTGTTTTGTATTTTTTTCAATTTTTTTCATTCAAAAATCAAACCGGTGGTCGGCCAGCATCCATGATGGCACACAGGCAAGGTAGGTGAACTGTTTGAGCGAATGCCTCAAAGGGATGTTAGCTCATGTTATGTGATGATGAGTGCAGGGCAAGGCAGGTGAACTGTTTGAGCGAATGCCTCAAAGGGATATCGGCTCATAGAATGCGATGATGAGTGCGGTGGCCCACACTCATCATCGCATTCTATGAGCCGACATCCCTTTGAGGCATTCTCTCAAACAATTCACTTGCCTTTCCATGCGCCATCGTGGACGCTGGGGATAAAAAATAAATTACATTATTTGAATCCAATTTTTTAATTTAAAAATAGCTTGTCACAGACTCACAAATCTCCCATTTTGGCTCTGGTAGAATATGTCTGCAAAATGTGGAAGCACGGGCAAGGCATGTGAACTGTTTAATTTTATAGTTTACAATATAAATAAAACATTGCAAATTATGAACATAGAAAAAATAAACAAATAAACTTTTACTTGACTTTAATTGTTTTATATTTATAAATAAAAATAAATTAAATAACTCAAAACAATAGATTAAATTTTTAAACGGAAATTTAAACAAAAAAGTTAGAAAATTTAAACTTCTTGAATGTGGATGCTGCAATAAAATCTTGATCTTCCTTCACTCGCTCAGCAGCAATAAACTCTTCCCTCACTCGCTCAAAAATGGTCGCAGCACACTCAACAATGGCATTGCAACAATCACTGGCTCAAAAATCACTGAAATGAGGTCGCAGAAGCTGGTTACGTGGGAAACCTATGGCATCGCATTTTGTGAAGTCACACAAAGAAAATCAAAAAATAAAAGCAAAGAATATGTTTGACAAGTTAGGGTTTAATGAAAAATAAAAAATAAAAAATTCAAAACTTAGCCAACAGCTCAAATCGCCTCAAATTCGTCTTGAAAGTGCCACGTCAACACTTGAAATGGCAGGGTTTGGCGAAAAAATGACTGAAACGTTTCAATGACCAAATTCATGTACCCTGTGCGATTCCATAGAGATTCTCCAAAGTATCCGATTCCAAGACATCCTGTACCTAGAATAGAGGGGGGGGGGCGTAAACTCCACGATTCGGTAATATATATATATATTTAATAGAGTTAGGTAATTAAATCACATCATAGATTATCATTAATGGGAGCAAGCTAGGGTTTGGGAGAAGGGAAATGATGGGTCCGCCCGAAGCCATATGCCAAGCCTAAGAGGGTGTATACCACAGCCCTCCCCCTTTGCGACTTGTATCTGCTTTCCCCATCAGTGTCCCAACCCCCTAAAGACACTTGCCACCTTGTGGAGTTGGGCAGGGGCCATAAGTGGGTAACTCGGCTCTCTGTGTAAGTGCCCTCTAGTTGACTACCTACTAGCCCCATTTACCCCTTTTGCTTACACCCCAAGCCCTTCCTAAAAGGTGGGTTCCAAACAGTCAAACACATCTTCTATTCTATCATAAGAAATTATACATTACATATTCTTTCATTATGCATGGCAATATTTATACAGATGTAAGATAATGAATGGCAGAAAATACCCCCAAGTGTATATATATATAATAATTGTCAACATGCTATAGCAGACTTGGCAGGTTCCTTGTGATCGCTGGTCTGATCCCTCTTTTGTTCAGCCGGTGTGTATCTTCTTCTCTTCTCTAAATCAATGTGTCCTAAGTATTCAGAAAATATTATTAGTGTCAATCAAACACATAAGAATCTGTTATTCATATCCGTATTAAAGAAACATAACAACTTATAAGGCTCAATAACTGCTGCAAGCATCATTATTGCATATATATATATATATATATATATATATATTATTACTAATTGATCTCTAAACTTACAATAATCATACATATTATCTATATATATGTAGAGATATAGATATATTTATTTATTTATATTATATATTGATCATTATACTAAACTTATATATATATATAATTAATTCCCACTCTTTATCTTTCTTATTTCTAATTTGCTTCTTCTTAAAGGATTTCTGCTGTACATTTCTTCATTCCCAATCTGCTATTCTCCCAGTGCTGATCGATGATTACTGATTTGATAATCAGAAGATGTTTTCTGCGGGTTTGATGCCCCCCAACTCATTCATTTTATTCACTTTATATCCCTATGAAGGGATGCATCGGTTCAAGGGGAGGTGGCTTTTAATTATCTTCATGTACCTTTGATAATTGCTGCCTCTTCACAAATTCAATTGCTGCTGTTCTGACCGCAGCCTTTAAAAGACCCATATTTATTGTTTTGATGGAATCGCTTGCTGTTTATTGCCTTCCAATATATATACTATCTTACATATCTTAT
>CM021107.1:436026686-436073700 GCA_007115665.2 Sequoiadendron giganteum | reverse complement strand
TGTTGATGTTATTGAGCAGCTTCGGTCTGCACTTCCCAAGAAAGAGCGTATGAATTAAATGAATAGCCTTCGGCTATTTAATTCATGATCACTATTATTAAATGCAAAGGGCCAACCCTTCATGGTTTCATGGTTCGCATATTCTAGTTATAGCTTGGGCTGACTTTATTATATTTGATATTTCCTTATGTGAGCCGACCTATCTTGAAGAGGCGCCTCACTTGTATAAAGGCAAGGTCAATTTGTCATTGTTAAGACATTCATTCAAGCAAGTTCGAATATATCTTTAAGAGCAGAATTCGCACTTTATAGCAGCAGGTCCGATTTAAAGGAAGAACATACTCATTTGTATCTAGTGCATTTAGAAGAGGTGCGACCTCTTAGCATTCATTATTGGCCATTGCTGGGCCTGAGTTGTAAGCAGATTTCTGCCATTATTCTATATTATAGAAGAGATTCATTGCTGGGTTTTTCTCCCTCAAGAGGAGGGTTTTCCCAGGGTATCTTTGTGTGTTCATTGTCTTATGTGTTGTAATTCTTTTAAGTGCTTTTATTATTCAATCTGATCTAAGAAACACTAACATGGTATCAGAGCGGGTGTGAAAAAGATCGTGATCAGATTTAGTGTGCAACACTTACTTTATTCTTTTTCAGTCTATCTCTTATTTCTCAAATTCAAGATGGTGAACGGTCTAAAAATCGAGGATAGACTCGAAGGGATTTCGAACTACACATCATGGAGGTTCAGAATCATGCTCACTTTGGAGGAGAATGATTTAGCTAAGTTCGTGAAAACAAAAGTTCCTGAACCTGAGGGGGAAGAAGAGAAATTGCAGTGGAGGAAGAAAGACACTAGGGCAAAGAAAGTATTGGTTGATTCCATCAAAGATCATGTTGTACCGATTGTCTTCAAGTTGGATACAACAAGAGAGATGTTCACAACCTTGGAAGAGATGTATGAAATCAACAACACTAGTCGAGCTCTCGCACTAAAGCAACAACTTCATCATGTGAGAATGGTGAAAGGAGAATCTGTCATTACATACTTCATTAAGATTTCAGAGATAAGAGATCAGCTCTCTACTATTGGCCACATGATTGATGATAAAGACCTGACTATGCTTGCTCTCAATGGTCTTCCGCTTTCATGGGAGGCATTCATTCAAGGAATCAGTGCAAGATCTGAACTTCCCAAGTTTGATCGATTGAGGATTGACTGCATTCAAGAGGAGTCAATACTAATAGCAAGGGGAATTGGTCAAAGTTCAAAGAATGAAGATTTACAAGTTCTTGCCTCTCATTCATCAAACAAAGGAAAAGGCTTTAAGAAAGGATTCTTCAAGAGGAATCGAGGAGATGGAAATGATGATGCTCCTGCCTTCAAAAGGAAGCGAGACATGTCCAAGATTCAATGTTTTCGTTGTGATAAGTATGGTCACTTTGCGAGGGTTTGTCCTCAACGACCTAAGCATCAAGTTGCCACTGCAGATGTTGAAGAAGTCGCTCCACAAAAGGACTCCAGTGATTATTTGTTTTATTCAGCTTTGTCTAGCAATGTTTCTACTGACTCCAACACTTGGCTGATTGATAGTGGTGCTTCTAGGCACATCACTGGTTTCAGGGGTCACCTTTCAAACTTAGTGGAAAGCAACTCCAGTGATCAAGTTGTTATTGGAGATGATGCTAGATATTCTGTAAAAGGGATTGGAAATTCCACTCTTCACTTGGATTCTGGAATTTCTTTGGAGTTGAATGATGTATTGTTCGTACCAGGGATAAAGAGGAACCTTGTTTCAATTTCAGCATTAGAAGACAAGGGTTATCAAGTTGCCTTCTCTAAAGGCAAAGTTCTTATATGGGCAAAGAACTCCAGCTTCAAAACTGCTCAAGTGATTGGAGTTAGACATGAATGTCTTTTCAGGCTGTGCACTCGTCCTCTCCAAGCGCTTGTGCATAACAGTACCAACATGTGTGATCTTTGGCATTGAAGATTGGCTCACATTCACTTTCGTGCTCTACCTATCATGGAGAAGATGGTCATCGGTCTTCCGAAATTCGATCAAGAACATGAAGGTACATGCAAGGGATGTGCCCTAGGCAAGAACACAAAAGGTACATTTCATTCCAGTGAAAGTAGATCTAAATGTATTCTTGATCTCATTCATTTTGATTTATGTGGTCCAATGTCTATTGCATCATCTAGTGGTTTCTTGTATTATATTATTTTCATTGATGATTACTCTAGAAAGACTTGGATTTATTTCTTGAGATCTAAAGAATCAGAAGAAGTATTAGAAAGATTCAGAGAATTCAAAGCACAGATTGAAAATTTGTCTTGGAAAAGGATCAAGGTATTGAGATCTGATAATGGTGGAGAATACACTTCTGACACGTTTTGTGACTTTTGTATTGAAGCAGGGATTAAGAGGGAGCTTACTGTTCCCTATAATCCACAACAAAATGGTATTGCTGAAAGAAATAATAGGTCTATTGTGGAAGAAGTGAAAGCTATGATCCATGATCAAGACTTACAAATCTCTCTTTGGGCCGAAGCATCAAGAACAGCTGTCTATGTTCAAAACAGGAGTCCCCACAAGATCTTAGAGAACAAAACTCCTGAAGAAGCATTCTCAGGCGTGAAGCCTGAAGTTAGTCATTTGAGGATCTTTGGCTGTCCAGTCTATGTTCATATTCCAAAGGAAAAGAGAACAAAGCTAGAGCCTTCTAGGAAGAAAGGAATTCTTGTAGGCTACAGTGAGACATCAAAAGCTTACAGGATATACATTCCAGGACAGAAGTCTATTGAGATTAGTAGAGATGTCACATTTGAGGAAGATGTTGCTTACAGAAGATCCAAAAGCACTCCTATGGAGATTGATGAAGAAGAACCTCCTCAAGATATGGAAGTTGACCATATTCCAGAGAACCTAAACGAGGATATAGAATCTAAAGAAGATATTGATCCAGCTGAGCCTTTGGATCCTACTGATGGGCCCCTAGACATTGTGATTGGAAAGAAAAGACCTCTTTGGGCTCGTAGGACAATGCAGGAAGCATAAAGTTTTGCAGCTCCAAGAGGAGCTTTCAGAGAAAGCAAGAGACCTCACAAGTTCTCTAGTTATGTCGCCTTGATGAGTCAGATTATTGAGTCAAAGCCTTCAAATGTTGAAGAAGCTTCTAGTCAACAAGTATGGAAGGATGCCATGATTGAGGAGTATCAGTCTATACTTAAGAACGATGTTTGGGATATAGTTCCTAGACCCAAAGACAAATCTGTGGTGTCTTCTAAGTGGCTCTTCAAGATCAAGCATGCAGCTGATGGGAGCATTGAGAAGCACAAGGCTAGATTTGTGGCTAGAGGGTTCTCACAAAAAGAGGGAGTTGACTATGAAGAAACCTTTGCTCCTGTGGCTCGTTACACGTCTGTTAGAACCATCATTGCTATTGCTGCATCTAGAGGATGGAAGATTCACCAAATGGATGTAAAGGCAGCTTTTCTGAATGGCATAATAGAAGAAGAGGTTTACATTGAGCAACCAAAAGGATTTGAGGTGCATGGGAAAGAGTCTCATGTCTGCAAGCTGAAGAAGGCCTTGTATGGTCTTAAACAAGCTCCTCGTGCTTGGTATGAAAGAATTGATCAGTATCTTTCAAGTTTGGGTTTCTCAAAGAATGATGCAGATTCTAACCTCTACTTCAAGGTAGTAAATGGTGAAGCATTGATTTTAGTTTTATATGTTGATGACTTGATCATTACTGGTGAAGAACATCTAATACTAAAATGCAAGAAGGAATTAGCTTCAGAGTTTGAGATGAAGAATCTAGGTCTTATACATTACTTTCTTGGCTTAGAAGTTTGGCAAAAGCCAGATGAGATGATTCTAAGTCAAGGCAAGTATACTGTTGACATTCTCAAAAGGTTTGGTATGATTGACTGCAAACCTATGTCTACACCCATGGAGACTAATCTAGATAAGTTGAAAGAGGCTGCAGCTAGTTCAAAACCAGTGGATTCTACGATGTATAGACAGTTGATTGGTTCATTGATGTATCTAGTTAACACTAGACCTGATATCTGCTATGCAGTGAGTGCACTTAGCCAGTTTATATGTGAACCAAAGCAAATACATCTTGTAGCAGCTAAACATATCCTGAGATATTTATGCGGCACAATCGGATATGGGTTGGGATATTCTTCAAACGTGGATTTGAAGCTGCATGGTTTTACTGATTCTGATTGGGCAGGATGTGTCTCAGATCGGAAGAGTACTTCTGGTTGTTGCTTCAGTTTGGGGACTGCTATGATCTCCTGGTGTAGCAGGAAACAGTCTTCAGTGGCCTTGAGTACAACTGAAGCAGAATATATTGCAGCCTGTGTGTCAGCTCGTGAGGCAGTGTGGCTTCGCAAGCTCCTTGCAGGATTGTTTGGACAATCAATGGAGCCTACTATTATACACTGTGATAATCAAAGTTGTGTGAAGCTTTCTGTCAATCCTGTGTTTCATGACAGAACAAAACATGTTGAGATCAAGTACCACTATATTAGAGATATGGTGCAAAGGAAAGCTATACAGTTGAGGTATATCAGCACTGAAGAGCAAACGGCAGACATTCTCACCAAGCCTCTCGCCAGGATTAAGTTTGTGTACTTCCGAGAGAAACTTGGTATGGTGGAGAATGCAGCCTTGACTGAGAAAGAGTCTCAGTAATCAGTGATCCTTGATTGATAATGCAATTCTCTGCTGAGAGAGAGTTGAGGTGCAAGCCCTTGATAATGCAATTCTTTGCTGAGAGAGAGTTGAGGTGTAAGCCCTTGATAATGCAATTCTCTATTGAGAGAGATTTGAGGTGAAAGCCCTTGTTTCCACCCTCTGGGAGAAGCTATGGTGGATGTCATGTGTGTGACTCCATGACAACATCACGTGAGGGAATCCGTGATGATTTTATTTATACCATCTATGGAAGTAGCCATAATGGTTAATATCACGTTGAGGTGATATTCTATTTTGTTTTCATTCTAATATGATGTGTCTTGTGCAGATGGAAGTTCATCCCTAGCTGAGAGGGAGTGTTGATGTTATTGAGCAGCTTCGGTCTGCACTTCCCAAGAAAGAGCGCATGAATTAAATGAATAGCCTTCGGCTATTTAATTCATGATCACTATTATTAAATGCAAAGGGCCGACCCTTCATGGTTCGCATATTCTAGTTATAGCTTGGGCCGACTTTATTATATTTGATATTTCCTTATGTGAGCCGACCTATCTTGAAGAGGCGCCTCACTTGTATAAAGGCAAGGTCAGTTTGTCATTGTTAAGACATTCATTCAAGCAAGTTCGAATATATCTTTAAGAGCAGAATTCGCACTTTATAGCAGCAGGTCCGATTTAAAGGAAGAACATACTCATTTGTATCTAGTGCATTTAGAAGAGGTGCGACCTCTTAGCATTCATTATTGGCCATTGCTGGGCCTGAGTTGTAAGCAGATTTCTGCCATTATTCTATATTATAGAAGAGATTCATTGCTGGGTTTTTCTCCCTCAAGAGGAGGGTTTTCCCAGGGTATCTTTGGGTGTTCATTGTCTTATGTGTTGTAATTCTTTTAAGTGCTTTTATTATTCAATCTGATCTAAGAAACACTAACACTTATGACCCTACACAACCATCTTATTAGTTCTTGAGATGGTATAGATCATTATTTGAGATATATTCCTCCTTGTATGTTTAATATTTAGATTTTTAAGGCCCTTTTGGCCTCTCCTTGATGTTGGTATTAATTTATCGTGGTATGATTGCTCCTCACTAAGAACTTCAAAGGCATTAGAAGTTGTGGGAAATGTTGGAAATCTATAGGCAACTGGGTACTTCTAGTTTGTATGTTGTTTGTATTCCAATAGCATATAACATTGCAACCACATGTCCATGGGCCATCCATGACTCTATGATGACAAAAGTGGGGACTTGGCATTATTCCTTCACATTCCCTTTGAAAATTCATGCATTATAAATGGGTCTCATTATGGGTACTGTATAACTAAAATGTAGTGCATCCATTTATGCACAATCATCTACAGTATCTTTAGTTCTTCAATGTGGGTCTTCCCTCTGGAACTTTTGTCACATCTTACATCAAATTGTAAGTTATGACCCACGCTTGGACTCACTCTGAGGTATATGATGTATTTATCTCAATCTGTCGCAGCTGCTACAATTATCTGTCTCTCATCAGAACTGATAATGTGCATATCTAGTCAACCTGTAATCAATATTATTGAGAAAATGATCATCCAGCTACTCTCTTCCATCATTGCTTGACATTTATCAATAAGCATCACAGTAGAACAATATCTGAGAGAGAGAGAGGAACAAGATATGGTAAGTACAACGAGTGCTGTCACTTATCATGAGATGGCTTGTGTACAATGGATGGCACAAGAGAGCCTAATTATTAGCCTCTCATTGAGGCAGGACTTATGTGAGTGCAATCCCATAGGTACATTGGGGAGGATGTATTTATTGATGGGTTCACGTGCATGTTCATGCATCTAGTTGTAGTACAAATGTCATCCAAGGGTTACAACACCAGTGCCATGCCTCATGGTAACTAAAGCCATAGATTAAGGAAACCTTGACGATTCAAGATTACCAACAAGTGTGTTTAAACCATACATTGAAAACTCATTCATTCAGCTTACTCTGCACAACATGTGAGTTTTTTTGCATGCTGCATCAAGTCAATGTGACTCATGTGCCTAGTCAGGGTCAAGTTTTCATTGAGATTTGTGAATTTTTGATAGTGACTTGGCCGAGTTTTGGAGGGTGACTCATGGATTTCTGGCATGACTCACTTGGCATCAAAATACAAAAACTCCAGCAATTTTCATTTTTGCAATTCAGTTTTTTACATTTTTTCCTCTTATTATTCCCAACAGAAGACATCTTTAGCATTCACATGACAAATAATGCTAAGAGAAGGGTTTGCGCCATTGAGGTTGAGAGAAGGGTTTGGAAGTTCAAATATTTGAAAAGATTCCAAGAATGATGATATTCCTGATTCCTATCTTCAATTGCGTAGCCCTCATCATTTAGACTGGTCATATTCTCTAGCTTACCATTAGTTCTTTGAATAATGAAGATTTGGCTAGAAATACTAAGGACTTGGTACTGGAGAAAAGTTGAAAATATAGTGATAAACTTATGAAAGATGGCATATGCTATAAGGTCCGCCGGTCTCAAATACCATAATGCTGCCGTTAGACCTTGTGAGAGGTGCTGCCCCTCGATCCCCCTAGGGGCTCCACCTCCAAAACACCTTGCTGCTGTCCCCTTGTCACCAAATCCAAGCTGTTGGTCCCCCCATTCCAAGACTTTGTGGAACTATGTAATTTATTAATTTGAGGGTCATATGGAATATGTAATCTTTGAAATATGACAAGTTGATGATCAATATAGACTTATGTGTTTTTTAAATGATTTGGTTTCTGTTTTTTTTTTCCAAGTTTTTTGCGGAGTCCTGAGTCTGAGTCAAAAAGTTTGGGCTGTTGAGTGAGTTTTTGAACTATGGTTTAAACTTTAGCACCGACATCTTTGCACAAAATCTGTCTTTGTGTTTACTTTTCATCTTTAGTCTTTAAGGTTCACCACTAACCTCCTTAATCGATTTTTCTTTTGGGTGATCCCTAATCATATCCAGGATTCCGCAACTGTGTTTTGTACGAGTTACCCTCTAAACATCAAAGTGCACATAAGAGGGCTCACAAGCCATCAAATGTCTTGCAGAAGCCTGCCTTGGCTATTCACTGGTTCTCTCATCAGTATTAATGCCAAATTCTAAAACTAAAGTGAACAGGGATCATCTCGCAGACTCACACCAATTTCATGTTATCATCAGTGTGCCATGAAATGGATATCAATTAATTATCATGGATCAAGGAAGTAATGTTTTAGATATCCTGTGTTAAAATAGTTCCATTATATTTCTAAACATCCTTATCATGCCCTTTGGAATTTAAACTGTTGTTGCCTTGTTCTGTTGTTTTTTCCCATCCTCTCAGCTTCTTTAATCATCAATGTTTTGACATGCTATCGTAGGTGAACTTATACCAAAACTTTGTTGAAGAGTGATTACACTATTGCAAATCTCACAAGGATGTAAGTCATTTTATTTTTTTAAGGTATGACCACTGTTAATGTCATGTAGCCGTGGGCCTCTTACTTCCAGCGGCAGTAAGAAATAAAATAAATAATAGCCTTTGGCTATTTAATTTATTCTAGATCGAATTAAGTGAAGAGGCACTTCACTTCATTAAATAATTATTATTTAATCTGGGCCGACTTAATTAAATCACCTCTTGTATGAGTCACGATTTTTCATGTATGGCCGACCTTGCATTATGAAGGGATGCGTCCTCTCCACCGAATTGTATATATGTAAGATCATTTCCATTCATTTATCAATCAAGTTCATTCAAGATAATTCGCATTACTAGAAGAAGTTCGCACCTGAGCAGCAGATCATCATCTTGTAACAGCAGATCGATTTCAAGGAGAAAACATATATGTTTGTATTTTGCATCTAGGAGAGGTGCTATTATTCATCGTATAAAATCGGCATTGTATTGGGCCTGAGCTGTAAGCAGATTTCTGCTCTTATTCCTGCAATATATAAGAGATATATTTGTTGGGTTTTTCTCCCTCGAGTAGGAGGGTTTTTCCAGGGTATCTTTTTGTGTTCATTGTCTTATGTGTTCTATTTCTGCGTATTGAATTTCTGATCCTAAAACTAACATGGTATCGGAGCGGGTCTAAGAAAAGATCGTGATCAAATATATATAAGGAGCATTATCCTTCTCTATTATTCTCATCTGTGTGTGTCTATCTTAACTACGAAAATGGTGAACAGTCTCAAAGTGGAAGATAGACTCGAAGGTGACTCTAACTTCACCTCTTGGAAGTTAAGAGTTCTGATCGCAATGGAAGAAAATGAGATTCTGGAGTTCATGGAGAGCAAAGTACCCGAACCTTCTGATGAGAATGAGAAGACACAATGGAGGAAGAATGGCACAAAGGCCAAGAAGATATTGATTGATTTTGTGAAAGATCACCTTGTGCCTATTATCTCCAAGTTGTAGACAGCAAGAGAGATGTTCAAAACCTTGGAGGGATTGTATGAGATTAATAATACCAGCCGAGCTCTTGCATTGAGGCAACAACATCACATCAAGATGGCGAAAGGAGATTCAATCATCTCCTTCTTCATGAAGATCACTGAGATGAGAGATCAGCTTTGTGCCATTGGTAATATGGTTGATGATAAAGATTTAGGTATGTTGGCTCTTAACGGTCTTCCTCAATCTTGGGAGCCATTTATCCAAAGTATTAGTGGAAGATCGAAGCTACCAAAGTTTGATCGTCTTAGGGCAGATTGTATTCAAGAGGAATCGAGATTGGCAGCAAGAGGTAATGGACGGAGTTCTAATAATGAAGACAACCATGTTCTTGCTGCTCAAACATCGAAGAGTAAAGGAAGAGAAGGAAGGAAAGGCAATTTCAAGAGGAACAGAGATATAAGATCAGATAGTGCTCCTGAATCTAAGAAGAAGAAGGATCTCTCCCATATACAGTGCTTCAGATGTGACAAGTTTGGTCATTATGCAAGAGATTGTGCAACAAGACCAAAATAGCATGCTACTACCGTGGATGTGGATGTGGATGAGATCTCTCCTCAGAAGGATTCAAGAGACAATTCAAGTGGATTTCTATTTATCTCAGCCCTATCAAGCAATGTTCCAACCGATAGCAGCACATGGTTGATTGATAGTGGCGCCTCTTGACACATCACTGGATTTAGAGAACATCTTTCAGATTTGGTAGAGAGAGATACCAACATTCAAGTCATTATTGGAGATGATGCATGCTATTCAGTGAAAGGTGTTGGAGCCTCCTCTCTTCACCTAGATTTCGACATCTCTCTTCATTTGAGCGATGCGTTGTTCGTTCCAGGTATCAAGAGGAACCTTGTATCAATTTCAGCCTTGGAGGACAAAGGATATCAAGTTGCATTTTTTGAAGGAAAAGTTCTTGCTTGGGCAAAGAACTCTAGCATTAAGACAACTCGGGTGATTGGTGTTTGGCATGAGAGTCTTTATAGACTTTCCATTCGTCCAATGCAGGCATTGTTGCATGATTCCACCAGCCCTAGTGAGCTTTGGCATAGAAGACTTGCTCACCTCCATTTCAGAGCTCTTCCATCCATGCAGAAGATGGTCACTGGTCTTCCAAAACTTTGTAAAGTGCATGAAGGTACTTGCCGAGGATGCGCATTGGGTAAGAATACTAAAGGTCCTTTTCATAGTAGTGAAAGTAGATCTAAATGCATTCTAGATCTTATTCATTCTGATTTGTGTGGTCCAATGTCTGTTGCATCCTTGAGTGGGTTTTGGTATTATGTACTTTTCATTGATGACTACTCTAGAAAGACTTGGATTTATTTTTTGAAGTCTAAGGAATCTGATGAAGTACTTGACAAATTCAAAGAGTTTAAGGCTCAAGTAGAGAATCTATCCGGGAAGAGGATCAAAGTTTTGAGATTTGACAACGGAGGAGAATACTCTTCTGGAGTCTTATGTAATTTTTGCATCAAGGTAGGGATTAAGAGGGAGTTTTGTGTTCCCTACAATCCTCAACAAAATGGTGTTGCAGAAAGGAAGAATAGATCCATTGTTGAAGCATCCAAAGCCATGATCCATGATCAAGACTTGCAAACCCTCCTTTGGGCAGAAGCATCTAGAACCGCAGTGTATGTTCAGAATCGGTGCCCTCATCGCATTTTGGAAAATATGACTCCTGAAGAAGCCTTCACAGGGATAAAGCTTGAGATTAGTCACTTGAGAATCTTTGGTTGTCTTGTGTACATTCATGTGCCTAAAGATAAGAGGACTAAGTTAGAACCTTCAGGCACGAAAGGAATATTTGTGGGTTATAGTGAATCTTCAAAAGCCTTCAGGACAGAAAGTGATAGAGATCAACAGGGATGTCACTTTTGAAGAAGATGTTGCATACAAAAGATCTAAAGGTTCATACGTGGAGATAGATAATGAAGACCTGGAGAATCCTCAGGACATGGACGTTGATCATACTCCTAAGATTCAGAGGGAGTCTACTGAACCGGAAGAGGATGTTGATCTAGTTGAGCCTTTGGAACCAGTTGATGGGCCAAGAGATATTGTTATAGGTTGAAAGAGATCTCTATGGGCTAGGCAAACAATGTAGGAGGCAGAAAAGTTTGCAGCTCTTAGAGGCACATTCAGAGAAAGCAAAAGACCACAGCAATTTCCAAGCTATGTTGCATTAATGAGTCACATCATTGAATCTGAGCCTTTCAGTGTTGAGGAAGCAGCAAGTCAACAAGTATGGAAAGATGCCATGGCTGAAGAATATCAATCTATCATCAAGAATGATGTTTGGGATATTGTACCTAGATCAGAAGGGAAATCTGTTGTATCTTCTAAATGGCTTTTCAAGATCAAGCATACGGTTGATGGAAGCATTGAGAAGTACAAAGCTAAATTTGTGGCTAGAGGTTTCTCTCAGAAAGAGGGAATATATTATGAAGAAACCTTTGCTCCGATTGCTCGTTATACATCCATCAGAACCATTATTGCTATTGCAACAGCTAAGGGATGGAAGCTACATCAGATGGACGTGAAGATAACATTCCTTAATGGTGTGATTGAAGAAGAGGTATACATTGAGCAACCTGATGGCTTTGAGATTCATGGGAAGGAGTCTCATGTTTGTAGATTGAAGAAGGCTTTGTATAGCCTTAAACAGGCTCCTCGTGCTTGGTATGAGAGGATTGATCGATACCTGATGAGCTTGGGTTTCTCCAAGAATGATGTTGATTCAAACCTGTACTTCAAGGTAGTTAATGGTGAAGCATTAATCTTGGTTCTTTATGTTGATGATCTATTTCTTATTGGAGAAGAACATATCATTGTCAAATGCAAGGAGGAGTTAGCTTTTGAATTTGAGATGAAGGATCTTAGATACATGCATTACTTCCTAGGATTAGAAGTATACTATAGACATTTTGAAGAGATTTGGTATGATGGATTGCAAATCCATGTCTACACCGATGGAAACCAATTTGAAGAAGTTGAGTGAGTCTGCAGCTAGTTCGGATTTGGTGGATCCCACTATGTATAGGCAGTTGATTGGATCATTGACGAATCTAGTCAATACTAGACCAGATATTTGCTATGTAGTGAGTGCACTTAGTCAATTCATGTGTGAACCAAGGCAAATACATCTAGTTGCAGCTAAATATCCTGAGATACTTACATGGCACAGTTGGATATGGCTTAAGATATACTTCCAGTGTAGATCTTCAGTTGCAAGGATATTCTGATTCTGATTGGGCAGGGAGTGTAGCTGATCGGAAGAGCACCTCTGGTTGTTGCTTTAATTTGGGATCTGCAATGATTTCCTGGTGTAGCAGGAAGCAATCTTCAGTGGCACTAAGCACCGCAAAGGCAGAGTATATTGCAGCTTGTGTGGCAGCACGAGAAGCAGTGTGGCTTCAGAAGCTCCTTGCAAGATTGTTTGGACAATCATTGGAGCCAACTGACATCCATTGTGATAATCAAAGCTATGTGAAGCTTTCTATCAATCCAGTGTTTCATGACAGAACAAAACATGTTGAGATCAAATACCACTATATCAGAGATACGGTTTTGAGGAAAGCTATCCAGTTGAGATACATTTGTATTGATGAGCAGACGGCTGATATTCTCACCAAGCCTCTCTCCAGAGTGAAGTTTGTGTACTTCCAAGACAAGCTTGGAGTTGTGGAGAATGAAGCCCTAGCTGAGAGGGAGACTCAACATCAATGATCTTCTGTGATTTGCTTTAATGCATCTTTCTCTGTGATAGAGAAATTTGAGGTGTAAGCCCTTGTTAGTGCATCTTTCTCTGTGAGAGAAATTTGAGGTGAAAGCCCTTGTATCCACCCTCTGGGAGTAGCCATGGTGGATGTCATGTTGAGTGACTCCATGACAACATCACTTTGAGAGACTTTATGATGATTTCATTGTACTTGTGTTTATCCACCCTCTGGGAGTAGCCATGGTGGATGTCATGATGAGATGACATCACGTTGAGTGACTCCGTGATGGGCACTTGAGCACATGTTCTTTTCCATACATGGGAGTAGCCATGATGGACGATATCACGTTGAGTGACTCTGTGATGAGCTCTTTTCCACATATGGGTGTAGCCATTGTGAGTGTCATGTTGAGAGACTCCATGACTTGGATATTTGGAAGTATTCCTCCCTAGCTAAGAGGGAGTGTTAATGTCATGTAGCCGCAGGCCTCTTACTTCCAGTGGCAGTAAGAAATTAAAAAAAGAAATAAATTAAATAATAGCCTTTGGCTATTTAATTTATTCTAGATCGAATTAAGTGAAGAGGCGCTTCACTTCATTAAATAATAATTATTTAATCTGGGCCGACTCAATTAAATCGCACCTTTTGTATGAGTCACGATTTTTCATGTATGGCCGACCTTGCATTATGAAGGGGTGTGTCCTCTCCACCGAATTGTATATATGTAAGATCATTTCCATTCATTTATCAATCAAGTTCATTCAAGATAATTCAAATTACTAGAAGAAGTTCGCACCTGAGCAGCAGATCATCATCTTGAAACAGCAGATCGATTTCAAGGAGAAAACATATCTGTTTGTATCTTTGCATCTAGGAGAGGTGCTATTATTCATTATATAAATTCGGCATTGTATTGGGCCTGAGTTGTAAGCAGATTTCTGCTCTTATTCCTTCAATATATAAGAGATATATTTGCTGGGTTTTTCTCCCTTGAGTAGGAGGGTTTTCCCAGGGTATCTTGTTGTGTTCATTGTCTTATGTGTTCTATTTCTGCTTATTGAATTTCTGATCCTAAAACTAACAACCACTCCTGCCATAGTAACCATTAACTTTGTTTGTTTTCCATATGATGGTTCATAGTCTGTTTTTTTGTGCTTTGCTTGTGGTAACTTTTTCTTTATCAGCGGTATATATGTTAAGAGTGTTTTTAGCATTCAATTTATTCTTTCATTGATTGGCTAGTTTGACAAAACTGAGCCTATTTTCAACCTCAATTGGACATTGTATTCCTTGTTCATTTTTGCAAAGCCCATTTTCTCTATAGCTTATCTTGATTGATTGTTTTGAACCGTATCCCTTAGCACGCTTTTCAAAATCTGTGATCAAATTATCATGATCTATATTGAAGTATTCAAATGTATGTCCTGTCTATGCATTGCAAACTTGATTATTTTAGAATGCAATTTTGTTTGCATTACTTAAACATCATACAGTTTTAATTTTTTTTTAAACACATCTCAATTGCAATGAGATTGATCATTGCAAAGGGCTGTATCATTAAATACTCCATGCAGTTAATCCCAAAAAAGGATATCTCATCTTATCTGTATTACTTATTTGAGTTTGGCATCCAACAGATGTTCTCTTTGCAAGCAAATTAAGTTTACAAGCTAAGCATAAAGCATGAGATCATTCTATTTGTGAAAACCTAGTGCGCCCTAAAGAAGATTTGGGATTCCATAGCATCACCAAAACACAAGTGCCAAGCATTCTGTTTTTAAATCTGATGATATTTTATATCTGGAAATCTGTCCTTGTATTGTCGTGGGAGGTCAGCTTGGTGGAGATAGTGGTTAATGTAAGAGTTGATGATCAACCCCATAGTACCCTAAGAATCATTTGCAGCCAAAACAATTTTCCCCTAAAGAGAGAAGCAATGGAAATGCTATGAAACCAGAGAATTCTTTAGATGCATAGAATGAAACTAGTATGATATACAATGATGAAAACGTTGTTATAAAGATAAGGATGAAACCTAGGATAGACTAAGATCATGACAAGTGTCTTAATCCTACAATATGAGAGACAAAAAGTAAATGATCTAAGTAAGCTTAAGTATGTATATGTGAATAGGACCTAATAACAAATTAGTTAGGTAATGTACCATGTTCACACCAACACCATCTCTTAAGTGCAACCTAGGGAGTATGAAAAAATATGCAAAGATCAAATATGGGTCTCAGCTATAAGGCCATGTTAGGTACCCATGTACAAACAAATCTCTCACAAATGGAGTAAAGGAGAAAACCCCATATGAAAAAAAAACCCTCTCCAAAAAAGAAAATATGCAAACAAACATGTACAAGTGAAAGAAGGAAGGACTCAACATGACTCCCCAAGGACTATTTTTGTCACCAATGTATAATTAATGTTCCCCATATAGGAGAAAAAGAGAGACTATGTAGCTCCCATCTCTTGCAATGATGGTGTATGCTTTACAAAGGATGATGATGAAGATCCAAGAATGCCAAACAACATTCCTCCCCTTGGGAAGAAACAATTTCAAGTATAGATGTAGGATGTCTTTCCATGGAAGAAGAAAGATCATGACAAATGATGATGATGTTGTCTTTGAATTTTGCTCAAGTGTCCCCATATCAATATGAAAGTATGCCACAATCAAATTAGGTACAATCCCAATAAATGAAGAAGGTGACAAACTAGGACCACGTGGAAGAAGATGAAGAACAATATCTAAAGACAAAGATGATATGACAACAACTATGATGGGATTGTCATTAAAGAGGAGATAAATATCCTCAAGTGTGTCTGTCAAATCTGTAAGAGGGGGCTCACAAAACAAACCTGCAATATTTATTAAGTACTCATCCCAATGTATCAAATCTAGAAGACTATGATGTACCTACTGCAAAGAATTACTCGAAGCGACATGTGATGAAGATGATGTGATCTTGATGTATGCCATCCAACTATATTGGCATTCCCATGAGGATGTGTTTGTTTATTGCTTTGTCTGATAAATTAAATATACATAAATTGATAATGGAGAAGACAATGAGTACCAGATACATGCATAAAATATATCTTTATTCACACATGAGATTATTATAGAAGAAGACCAGAGATGGTCAACCAAGGATCAGAGTTGATCCAACAGATCATACTACTCTCCTTTGCGATACACAATGCATTTAAAGCACCCGATGGTTGCTAAGAAGAACACAATTATCAACCAACCGACGCTTGTAACCGCCCGAAGTCAACAACCCATTAATACAAACAATTAATACATAGTCGGATAACCAAAGCATAATAATAGACATTGTACATTGACTACATCATCCCCCCAAAAAAAAATTTCGTCTTCCAAATGACAAGTAAGCATCAAGTAACATTAGGGAAGACTTTCCAAACTGATGACGATGTTGTGAACAAGGATTGGTAACCAAACTTGGAAGTACTTGAAAACTCGGACTTGTAGTGTACTTGGCAATTCAAATGAGTGCAATGGGGGTTTGGGGGCGACTCCCCCAATGGGGTCAAGGGGTAGCATCCCTTGTGGGGGGTTTGGGGTTAGCACCCCTAGCAGGGTCAAGGGGGTAGCGCACCTCATTTTCAAGCCCACATAGAACTTCATGATGAACCTCATTTTCATGATTTTTTGAGAGACCAAAAACAACGTTGACACAACCAAAAAATAGAGATTTCACAGTGTTTAACCAATGTATAATGTCAACTAGGGCAGGAAATTGTCGTATGGTGGTTAATGGTTGTATAATGTTGATGTTAGGTTTGGCTCGTGTGCAAAAGGAATTTACAGATTGACTAGAAAATGGTGGAGCCCGTCTCACGCACCGTACTATAATTTCCAAGGCATTGTATGCTAAGCAACCCATTCTACCATATGTTTGATTAGATCCCCTCAAGTCGTATGACCAATGTAGTTGAAGGTCATACAGTGGAAAGTTTTATGTCTGATCCGTATGCTATAACCTCTTTTATGCCGTATGTTGTAATTTTGTACGATGCAATGATCCCTTTTGTTTTGATGCTGTATGAATGTACAATTCTCCTTTTGTATGTTGTACTACGAACATCATATGATGTATTCTTTGTTTCTTTTTCGTCGTTGTTGTAACTTGTACCCACTCATGTCGTACAATGTCAAGGTTTTTGGTTCACTAATGCTACAATACAATGATTAACCCCCAGGCCATACATTGCCTTCCAGTCCATGTTGTACTGTGATTATACAACCTTCTTTCCACCATACAATCTACTGTCGTACAAACTATACATTGTAGACTAAGTCTTGCCTTCACATGAAATATCTTCTCCAAGGCCTATGATGTAAACCTTTCTTGCATAGTGATAATTTCTTTGCCCCCGTACAATGAGGAAGGGAGTCATACAACATGATAAATTTCTTTATTATCAACCCTTTTATAACTTTCACTTGTAAAAATTATTTTTTTGCATTTCCAATTTGATTTGACTAATATTTGTACACTCTACATTAAATATTT
This sequence comes from Sequoiadendron giganteum, assembly GCA_007115665.2. Taxonomy (NCBI): domain Eukaryota; kingdom Viridiplantae; phylum Streptophyta; class Pinopsida; order Cupressales; family Cupressaceae; genus Sequoiadendron; species Sequoiadendron giganteum. Next base: position 436,056,268 of record CM021107.1, on the reverse strand, counting down.
TTCTTTTCATACTCTAAGACATACCGTCCATTATTTTGCATTCTTCTACAAAGTTGGATACCTTTGCTACAATCGTCGTCTTTTTCCAACCATGGACTGCATCATGCGCACATAAACTATCCAAATTTCCAAAATCAGTTTTCATCAGCTGCTCTTTAGTGGGAGTCGTAGCTTTGAAAACATTACAAGTCGACAGAAATACCTCATAGTCCTCCATTTGCTAGTGAAATAGGCCATGAAGAGAATTTTTTTCATTGTCTGAACATGACTGTAACTCCAAAATTCCTTTGTCGTTTGGTTCCATAGTACCTTGACTCTCTGTCCGTTCTTCTATGGAGTCCAAATTCGATGAATCCGAGGAGGTTGCTTCCTCACTAACTGCTTGGTTTTTCGAATCAACTATATACTTTGACCCTTATTCTCAATGGACTTTTTCCTGTTGTGATCAGGTTTGGTTGCCACCAGCCAACCCTGACCAAACAATGCGTTGTACGTTTTCCTCCTTAATGAAATGACCACAAAATTCAACAAAAATGTTTGAGTTCCAATAATTACCTTTTGTCCCATTAAAACTCCAAGTACCTTAAGACCTTGTTGATCTGCACCCTCCAGTTGAAATGTTGGCGGCCAAATGGTCGGCTTCCCAAGACTTCTCCAAGTGTCTTCTAGAAGTACATTCACACCAAACCCACCATCAACAATTGTATTGGTGAGATTCCTTCCAAGGGTCTCCATATTCACCACTGTTGGTTTCTTTGCCGTGTTAACTGTCAGTAACATTGGGTCAATCACTTGGTATTGATATTGGAGGTTTAGTTATTGGTTCTTCATTATTACCAGATTCCAATTGGGTCGTAGCATGCAACATCTCATTCTCCCCCAATACAATAACATTTCGAAGTTCAAGAATACTTTGTAATAAATCCACTACTTTGATTGGTACAATAGCTTAAAGTACTTGTCGTGCAATATTTTTCTTGGATTGTAATTGATTTGTTATTGTACTTGCATTTGCATTTGAGTGGCATCATTCATTGTCCATAGCATTCTCCACTTCATCCCTTGCTTCACAAAACCTTTCTTTTTTTCTTTGTGGCTTTGGGTACGTAGCCTTCTTTGTTTGGGCACAAGTAATGGCCAATACTTCATTTTGTCTTGTATCAATTGTGTTGACGCTAGCCTTTTGCTTCAGACATTCGGTGTCTTCGTGATTTCCAGGTCGACACCACTTGCACATAATTGCACTGTCTTGCTTATTCTGGTAGTCTCTCACAAAGTGCCCCCATTCACTACATTGTTGACATTGTATGATAGGGCGTCCTTTGGGTTCATATTGTATTTGGCTTCATCCTCCTCTTTGATTTCGATAACTGCCTGAAGATGCATTATGTGGCATCAATGGAGTGGGATCCTCTCCCTGCATGAAGAGTATTTGTGTACTCTTGCTCTTCAAATTGTATGGGCACTCCTTTATTGAATTGCCTTTTGTGTGCCCCTCAATTTTGCACTCAATACACCATAGTTCGTTAGTTTCTTTCTCCACTTTCAATTCTTTCATCATTAGGAGCATGTCCCTCCAAAGTGCTTGTACGGTTCCTAATACATCATCACTATTGTCATCCGAACTTCCATCTTCCTCTATTTTTCTTTTACTGTGCAAGGACATTTTATCTTCACTTTCTATGTCCATTGCTCGATTGTAAGCATCAATGTATGATGATGGAGGCATGACTTTCATTTTCTTTCTTAATGAAGGAATCAATCCCTTAATGAACCATCTTTTCTTCAATCCATCGACTGGCTAGTTTCTAGTTTCACTAGTAATTCCTCGAGCCTATGATTATAGGCTCGCACAAACTCATGCTTTCCTTGTTTGGTATCGTAGATCTTCACCACAATTTCATTTTTGTCTCTCAGGAGTTTGAATTCCTCTTGGATGCTCTTTTCAATGCATCCCATGTATCCTTATCAGCTACTTCCAATTTTGTGTAGTAGTCTATGGCTATTACTCTAAGAGTTGTTGGAAATGTTCTCAGCCAATATGCTCTGTCATCCTGACCGTTTGCTACCTAAATTGTCTCACATGTCTTAATATGTCTTACAGAGTCCTCTACCCATTTGTAGTGAACTTTGGAAGTATTTGCCGCTCTACATTCGGACTTATTGGGGGAGTTGCCATCTTGCCTCCTTGTTGCACCCTTTGTGTCGATAACCTAGTTGGAGAGTTTTGATTCGTACGTTTTGGTGCTTTCATTACACTCTTGAACATGCTATAATCCTTCATTCGTTCCTCTTGATTGTTCGTCATCCTCGAGTTGTCTTTGGGGTCCTTTCGATGCTCCCTTTGTCCTGACATTATCAGCTCTGATCTTCCAATGTTTGACTCTCCCATTAGTGTCAAGTCTTCAATCTGGTGTATGGTCTCTGTTAGATCATTGATAGGTTCTCCCTCTTCTTGCCCTTCGACTGAATTTAATGGTACACATGATTCTCGGATGGCAAGGTTGGTAGTTTCTTCCCCGCCTTCCCTTTTGCCCAACAATGAATCTTCTCCATTTGATGGTGATGGTCCAGATGGTTCACCAATGGCGAGATTGGTGGGTTCTCCTTCACTTTCCCCCTCGTCCAATGATGATGGTCCAGACGGTTCGCCGATGGTCAGGTTGGTGGGTTCTCCTTCGCTTTCCCTTTCGTTTGACGTTGATGGTACAGACGGCTCTCCGGCTTGGTCGGCGAGGTCGGTGTAAGCTTTGTTGGACAGCAGTAGGTGTCATGCTATTTCTTCCCACTCTTCCTTCGCGTGTTATCTTGTCATGAAAGTTCTCTTTCTCTCTCGACTACGACTTCTACTTACACTTCAGCTTCTGCTTTTGGGCGGACTCGGGCTTTACCTTAGAAACCCTTTGCCTTTTGATCTTCACCCCTCAATCATCTCCTTCATTCTCTTTGTTCGATGATCCTTAAAGATCGACTGATCTCTTGATCTTGACCACAATGTGGTATCTTCCCACCTTTATTGGGGTCTAAGGGCATGAATCTCTCAAATCTGACCTGATTTCTTTAAGGCAACGATACCAAATGTTTACTGCTCCGTCTGATAAATTAAATACATGAATTCATAATGGAGAAGACAATGCATACCAGATACATGCATAAAATATATCATTATTCACACATGAAATTATTATAGAAGAAGACCAAAGATGGTCATCCAAGGATTAGAGTCAATCCGACTAGATCATACTACTCTCCTTGATGATACACAATGTATGTAAAGCACCCAACGGTTGCCAACAAGAACACAACCGTCAACCAACCGATGCTTAACTACCCGAAGCCTATGACCCATTAATACAAACAATTAATACATAGTTGGATAACCAATATTACTAAAGCATAATAATAGACATTGTATACTAACTGCAGTTTCCACACAAGATGTTTGAATCTGAACACCTAGCGATGAATTTGCCAATGTTGGAATACATGAGTTCTAAGCCTCAAGATAATGACTTGAAGATAAAGAAGTTGAAGCCTCTAAATCTATAGATTAGGAGTCATAGAAGCCAAAGAATCAATGAATATATTTGTAGGAGGAGAAGGAGCATCAAGTGAACGCTCGATGTCATCACAACTATCAAGACTTGCCAAGAATCAAGTTATTCTTTTGTGTCATTATCATATGGTAGGTTATCACAATCACCAAGGGGCGCGAGATTATCCATAACAAGATCATTTAGGAATGGAGAGTAATGCAAGTCTCCAAAGATCTCTCAAATTATGATTGAAAGAGTGCATGGGCACTCAATATGTGTGACAAAACACAATGTCAAAATCAATGCTGCTAGTTGCTACCAATCAATCCTAGGACATGATCATTCTCGTTTCCCATGCTATCTTCTAATTAGTTGTACTTGGTTGAGGGACAAGTCCATAGAGATGGGGCAAGAGATGAAGCCACCTGATATGTTTGAGGATGTTGCCTCACCAAGACTTATAGTCAAGGTGAATAAGGAAGAATGAATTGAAAAACCCATGATTTTTCAATGATAGACTCCTCATATATAGATTAGAGATCAAAAAATGTGAAATTGGAATTCTTGTAGCATAAAAAATAGCCTCATATTTTTCAAAACATCTAAAATACAAGTCAAAACAAAAAAATTGACTTCAAACTAAAATAACAAGTACCAAGATGGCTACGTAGTGCTTGGAACCAGCTTTTTGACACTTATTTGTTTGCAAAAATTTGATACCATATGCCCAAGTTATGGCTTCAAGAAGGAAGTCCTCACTTTATGGGACTATTTAGGTGGCCATAGAGCAGTACCACCAAGTTGGTTGAGTGGTGGGGGCAAATAAGCAGTTGGGTAGGTGGAAAGTTCTAGTGGTGGTGGCGATTTGAGGTGGTGCCGCTACTTGTAATCTAAGGCCTGTTAGGGCTAGTCCACTATGGCCACTCCTTACTCCATGCACGGGTGGTTGGATGGATGATGTGAACCCTACAACCCAAAAATTTTCCTACTTGTACCTGTTGGCAATTAAAATTGGAGTATTCCTTACAAGGTACAATTAGTGTAGTGATGGTAATGAATAGTGCAATTGTACAAAGCTATATAGTCGTACAACTTTTTGACAAAAGATTTTGCAAACTCCAAAAAACTTCTTTTTGGCACCAAACCTTGTCAAATTTTATATCGATATATAGGTTTTTGGGCCTTTGAGTTCAATGGTGAGGTTCTTTTTGCACCAGGATGTATTGTGTGAAAGCTGTTGGCTGAAAATTTCTGAAAAAAGGAAAGGGAATTGTAGATCTAGAGCTCTAATATCGTGTACAAGTTGATAATCTACCTCACAATAGTCCAAGGGTCACTTGCAACCGAAACAACCTTCCACACAAGAGAGAAGCAATGGAAATGTCGTAAAGCCAAAGAATTCATTAGATGCATAAAATGAAACTGGTAAAATATACAATGAGGAAACCCTTGTTATGAAGGCAAGGATGGAACCATAGATGAAACCCTGGGATAGACATATATCATGACAAGTGTTCTAATCTTATGATATGAAACAAAAAAGTAATGACCTAAGTAAGTTTAATTATGTAAATGGGAATAGGACCTAATAAGAAACTAGTTAGGTAATCTACCATGTTCACACCAACAACTAACCATTCACCACGAAGTCACATCACTTACCTTTGGCTATCATTTGTACTATTGAAGCTTCATTTATGTTCCTTGCATTCTACTTCTATACATTTCTTCAAATCATTCTTTTTCAGCAAAGTTAGTTTTTTGGCTAGTGATTATTCAATTCTGGAACATGTGGGGGATGTTGTGCACCTTCTAGAGCTTCTGCAGCTTTGTCATATTTTTCAGGACTGAGAAGGATATTCTTTGTTATCAGGAGCAATATTGTATTGTTTGGATTGTCTAAGGACTGTTTGTGTTATTAGATAGTGCCATGGAGCTCAACTTTGGGTAAGGATTGGTTATCAGGCATTCACAAACTCTTGACGATTTTTTCTAGAGGTGAGTGGATGGCTTTGCTGTTGGGCAGACATATTGAAAGGTGACAGATGAAAATGTATCCGTGATGGTCTTTCCAAGATTAGCCTTCATGGCATTATTGATTGAAAATCATCTATAAAATATGATCCCAACATAAATTTTCTCACTGTCTATACAATGAAGTGTGGATCACTGTCTCCGCAATAAGGCTTTTGAGAATAGGTCTTCACAGTTCTTATTCTCTAAATTGACCCTCACATTTCTAAGTGACCATAATCTTGACTCCATATGATGCAAGTGGTTCAAATGGCCCTCAAATGTTAGCTGTGAATGAGAACATAATAAATATCAATATTAGATAGAGCAAATTTTGTTCAAGGAAACAAGTTAGCAGTGTTTAGCTTTTCCTGGCTATGAGTTTTTGGTAAATTGTTTTGAGAACAGCAGCACATAAAATATTGTCTTAAAAAGATAGGAACAATTCTCAATCACAATCTGTATAGAAACAATCCACATTAACAAGAAAATATGTCTAATGGGATGAGCTCAAATGACAAAAGCACAAAACTTCCAAAAGAAACAATCTACTTTAGCAAGAAAATATGTCTAATGAGATGAGCTCAAATGATAAAAGCACAGAACTTCCAAAAATGAGTCTAAGATTCAAATCCTCAGGAGTCATGATAGTGTTGAAATTTGGTAAAATACCACATCTAACTCTCTGGGTGTGGTGTGCCCAAATGGATGACGCTTGGTGCAAGTCCTGGGTGAATTTGATGGAAGAGACACACCTCTCAGTTGTGGCATTGAAACTGAAGGTTAACCAACCAATCAAAGAAAAAAACATGACTAGAAATATGCTTCTTTTCTTCATTTCATATCAGTTTCAAACATTCCTCAGATGCAGAGGAAAGAGGCAGACCACATTAAAAACTTTGTTATGTAAGACCGGTACAGTTTTGAGGATATATGTTGTACAGAAATGCCTCTGTACTGCTTTTCTGGCAAACTTTATCAAAGAATATATTCTTTTAATCTTTTAACCTGACATAATTTTATTTTTTGTAAACAATGCTTTTATGATTACAGTAATAAGTGCTGAAAAACATATGATTTTGCTTCCTACATGGTGGATTAACTTTATGCATTGAAGGTAGAGGAGACGTGTTCCAGGTGAACTACTCTGATCTGATTACTTCCTGTTGTGATATGATTTGAAATCTAGGTTGGCGATGCCTTGCTCTCTCCCACATTATTATTTTCTATAAGTGCATGTCAGTTCCTTCAATTGGTTCAGTGATGTAATCATGATTGGTTTTGCTTGATAAGCTTATCTGAAATTCATATTGCCTCCCTATGCAAGAAAAGTTTCTCCTAGGTGAAGTTTTCTAGTAGACATCAATTTCCTGTTACACTACACAAGAGCCTATGTTAAATTCTGGGCTAAACAGACAACCTTTTTGTATTCTTTTGACACTATCTAATGGACATTCAACATGTGGCTCTCACTCAATATTTAATTATACACTCTTTGAATCTTCTGCAAACATGGAAAATAGTACCTTGCTTGTATCTATGGCATTAACCAGTAAGATGATTGTGTATTTTACATTGTCTGTTCAAACTTGGGAGATAGACAACCTTTTTGTATTCTTTTGACACTATCTAATGGACATTCAACATGTGGCTCTTGCTCAATATTTAATTACATACTCTTTGAATCTTCTGCAAACGTGAAAAATAGTAACCTTGCTTGTCTCTATGGCATTAATCAGTAAGATGATTGTGTATTTTAGATTGTCTGTTGAAACTTCGGAGATTTAGAAGAACTATAAGTTCACAAAATGACAACAAAATGGGGATTTTTGTGTGCACTGAAAATGATAAGGCATTTAAGTTGAATTTGTTACATTCAAATGTCATGGCTATTGGATAGTGTTCAAGCTGCCTGTTAGGATTTAAAATTAGAATATCTGCTCTACACAAGGAACTGCTAAATTTGAATATCTGATCTAGACTAGTCTCTGATTATTGTGCATTTGCAGACTTATTCAGAGCTACGAGGTCACAATTTTGAATTGACAGCAACATTTGATGACATTGATGCAAGGATGTACGATGGGTTGGTGATTCCTGGAGGACGGGCACCTGAGTACCTAGCTCTGAATGAATCTGTTCTTAAATTGGTCAAGCAGTTTTTTTATTCAAACAAACCCATTGCTTCTATCTGTCATGGGCAATTGATTCTTGCTGCTGCAGGTGTATTAAAAGAGAAAAAGTGTACTGCATATCCTACTGTAAAGCCTGCTGTCGTTGCTGCAGGGGGGGCATGGAAAGAACCAGAGCCAATATCGACCTGCTTCATTGATGGTAATTTGATCACTGGTGCAGCTTGGCCAGGTCACCCTGAGTTTATAAGGCTTTTTTTCAAGGCACTAGGAGGAGAGATTTCTGGCTTTGGAAAACACGTTCTTTTTCTCTGTGGGGTAGGCATTAACTTATTTGATTCTTTGTATCAGTCCCTGAGCATGGAAGTTATAAATTAATTATTTTGGCTTTGCAAAACTTAGAATTTTGTGATCTCTTTTAGGTTTTGATTTGGTTTTGCTCCCTCTGGCTGGCCATTTTGTATGGCTTTCATAAAGCACAAGTGCAACATATTCGTCTATCAAATGAAATTCTTGTTCATTCATCTCTCCTCGACATTTGTATAATCCTGTTTTCCTTTTCTTCGTAGGACTACATGGAAGATTATGAAATAATGGTTCCATTCCAAGCTCTGAAATCTTTAGGTTGCAATGTCAAATCTGTTTGCCCTGGCAAGAATGCTGGAGACATATGCCCAACTGCTATCCATGATTTTGAAGGTGACCAAACATATAGTGAAAAACCAGGCCATAACTTCACTCTTAATGCCAATTTTGAGGATGTCAAGGTTGAAGACTTTGATGCTTTGGTAATTCCTGGAGGTCGTGCTCCTGAATATCTTGCACTAAATGACAAGGTTTTATCCATTGTAAAGCTATTTGCAGAAAAGGAAAAAACAATTGCCTCAATTTGTCATGGGCAGCAAATACTAGCAGCAGCAAACATACTCAAGGTAGCTCAAGTTTGTTTGCAGATTGTTCGATGTCATGAGAACATGTGCTTAGAAAGTGTATTATTTCATCTAAGTATTGAAATGTTGTTTTACAGGGAAAAAGGTGTACAGCATACCCAGCAGTAAAACTTAACGTTTTGCTTGCTGGTGCTGAGTGGTTGGAACCAGAACCAATAACTAAATGCTTCACAGATGGGAACCTAGTGACAGCAGCAGCTTGGCCTGCACATCCTGAATTTATCTCCCAAATTATGGTATCGTTAGGAATTAGTGTATCATTTTGAGCTGATGGTCATGTTACCCGACAACTAATTGTATTTTGTATGTGCAAAAATGCTTAGTTGTATGGACCTGCTTTGTTTAATATGTAATAGAACTCTGTATTGCTATGCATTAGGCCACATTTCCCGACCCTTGGGAATGTGTCCATATTTAACACTTCTACGGAAATTTGCAGGTACTTAAAAAGATAGAAAATCTTTTTTGCTTGGTAAATCTTGTGTAAGGTCACGAGTTGCTTTCAACTTAGTGTGGTCTGCAAACCTGGTGCTGCTTGGTGCAAAATAAGAGAATTACTAAAGCATAAGCAAATGGTTCTTTAAGAATATACATCGCCAACTAATGGTGTTGCTTAAGAAAGAAATGTCTCAGTAAAAGTACCTATTTGGCATTGAACTAAAATGTAGGTTTTGACTAGCTGCCCTTTTTCATAGCTCTAGAAATAATAAATAGAATTCAAAATAAACCCTAAATTAGTAATGTTTTAAAATGCTACTGGTTTAGAGACTTGCCTTTGTGTTTTTATGGTGAGCCTTACTTTAGTAGCTGTGTGTAAGCTTAAGGCAGGGTCTATGTAAATTCTTTAGTGGTCACTCTTCTTCACATCAATCTACTGTCCTCTTTTCATCTCCATTTAAAAAGTTGGCTAGGTTTAAGTTGCAGTTAAAATTTAAAATAAAATAAACGTACCTTGACACTTGGTACTCATCTCTTGTACCGGAAACACACCCCCATCTCAGAGATCTATATGGAGGCATCTCCAAACATTAGGAGACTTCTATAAGCATCCCTTGAAAATGACAACTTCTAATAGAGCTTTTTCAAATATATCGCAAGTTACATTAATTTTTTTAAAACTGGGATGAGCCGTTGACAAAAATTAAAAGAACTAAACAATTTTTATTTTATTTTTCCATAAAATTGTACAATATTTTTTTGGTGGTAGAAATTTTCCTTAATTGAATTCCTAAGAGGTAAGGATATGAAGTGAAAGAATACTAAGACTTACTATGTGTACATGCATTAAGTTTTATCAATTGATTGAAAAGATAGTCATCTCGAAGGCACCCTATAACATGCTTTTAAAAGTAGTGCGATTCCCCTCTTAGTTTCTATCTCAAGGTGTTTATGGTTTTAAATATTTTTCTGTCATGGTTATGATTATAAAATATCAATACAATCGATCTATTTCAATACTTTAAAATGTTATTTCTATTTTTAATTTTAAGTATTTTAGTATTTAACATTCTTGAAAGATATATATTCTTATATAGAGAGAGAAAGACTCTCCAAGTACCCATTTTCGATCTTTTTAGAAAATGATATACTTGTACCCGTCCCCATCTCTCACACCAATTTAGTACCCATCTATCAAGAACTATGAAATAAACTAAATTTAAAAAAAAATGTAGGAGGGTTTTATGTCAAAGCTAGGTCATGTTTGCAACTTAATATGAGAACATGAATCTATGCTGATACATTGTTTGCTAAGAGTCAAGGGTTGAAGAATATCCATTATGTCGAAGTCGTTAGGGACATGATCTTGGTCTCATGTTTTATATATTGCACCTTTGAAGAATTGAACCTTGGTGGATGACATAATCAAGAAGCATTCTACCAACTTCATTAATTGTGTTCAACCAATTAAATTACAACCATTTGATGAATAGTAATTACGTTTTAAAATATTGTAGATTTAAAAATTTATATTTTAAAATGTAGTTGATTTAAAAACATTTTTACTTTGTGTGAGCTTTAAGGCATGGCATCCTTAAATGTAAGTTTCAAAATAGGTTGCTCTTCTTGTTCTCTTGTAGTAGCATACTCTCGACAACTAAAATTGCGGCAAGTGACTCTTTACTCACCTCCTACACAAAACTAGGAACCCATAAGCTATACAAGCAAGCAACAAGTAATGAAAAACCCAATTTTTATGTGCACAGATAAATCACATACAACATTTGGAATAATATGAACACATTTTTCTCCTCATGTTAATTGAAGATACCTCTTACAACATTTACATTGATTATAAGCATATAATTAGGGTTTTGTACCTTCCCCTATTCTCGACGCTTGTTAAGTTGGAAAAGAGAAACAAACACTTTAGAATGTAACCTTCAATCTTCCTCCACATATGAGAATAAAATGATATTTTCTACCTTTTCTTCTCGTTTTAATTTCTCTAACCTCTCATCTAATCTCTTTTGGTTCCCACATAAAATGCCCCTTCTCTTGATTTTCCCTTAATCTTCCTTTTCTTCTTACATGGTTTTTCTCCTTCTCTTTAGGGACAAACTATTTGTTCCTTAAGAATTGGCTTAAGGGTGGTTTTGGAAATAAGTCACATTCAGACTAATGATAGGTTGGCCGAAAAGGGGTCAGTAGCTCACTTGGTAGAACACTCTAATAGCAAATGGAAGGTTTTAGTTTTCAGTTCTAACTGGTCCATATGAATTGTAGCTCAATATGTGGTATTAGAGTTAGGCTAGGAGCCTCAAACATTTGTAATGTGGCTTAATGGGGGGTGTTAGGAATAAGCCACTTGAATCGACGATGGACTAATCAAAGAGGGGCTAGTAGTTCAATCAATAGATCATTCCAATAGCAAATGGAAGGTCCTTAGTTCGAGTCCTAGTTGATCCATATGAATTGTAGCTCATCAAAAACCATGACAGTGATAATTGCAATCCTTTTTTATAACCATATATAAACTAACACAATCATCTCACCCTAGGGATGCCATGCAGTTAAAAGAACTTTCTCACATTTAGATTTGCCCTTTTTTAACATATTATGCTAACAAACACAAATTAATACATCAATATACAAAAACACAACCATTAAATTTGGAACCTCATATATTGGATTTTTGAATTATTTTGATCGTTTATAATGCATATTATAGTGCAATATCTATATCAAATAGGTATTAATAATAAACTCATAAATAATAATAATTTAAATCTTTAAATTAAAGGAAGTTATCTTCAATTTTTTAAAAAATAAATACATATGCATCTAATAATTTTCATCTTCAATAATTTTAAGTTATCCTTAGAATTTTTTAAAATATATAATTGTTCAATAATCTTAAGTTATCTTCGCAGTGTTTTAAATATAATTTGTATGTAACAATTTCTATCTTAAATAAAAAAAAATTATTATATAATAAGCATGTTAGGTTCTATTTATATCTCAAATAAAATATAATTTTAAATTAAAGAAGATTATATATGTAACAAATTGTATCTTCAATGAAATATGAATATGCAATATGCATTCAATGAAAAATGAATATACAATATGCATGTTAGGTTCTTCTATTTAAATCTCAAATAAAAGATATTTTTAAAATAAATGTATATATATTAAATAGTTTAGTGTTACTTATGTTTAAATAATTAGCCCACAAATTAAAATAGTAATTTGAAACAAAAATACAAATTTTTAGATTCATCTTCATAATATTTTCAGAAAAGTTTGAATCTGCATAACATCAATATTTCATAGAATTTGTATTTATGTGACTCAAGATAGAAAAATAAAGGGTGGTTGGCCAAAATTAAAATTAGAATAATAATTTGAAAAGAAAGTACAAAGCTTTAGATTCATCTTCATAATATTTTTTAAAGAAATTGAATGTACATAACATCATATTTCACAAAATGTGTATTTATGCAATTCAAGGTAGGAAAATAAAGATGGTAGTTGGCCAAAATTTGAATTTAAATTTTGAGAAGGATAGGGTTAAGTCCATGATTGTAGGATTGACCATACAACTATGCAAATGATTCTAGGTGGGTATATAATTGTATTTGGTTGTATAATTTTTATATCTAGATACGTGTATGAATAAGTGTAATAAATACATGGATAATATGAATGTATTGGAGTATGTATATAAATATAAGGTGGGGTGAAATTTTAAAGAATATGTGTGTATAGGAATGAGTAAAGTTCAGGGGAATGACAACAACATTGAACAAGATTATATCATTTATCAATATGTAAATGTCTCAAAATGAACTCAAAACTAAATAGGAAATGGCATGTGATAGTGCAATTTTCAACATTACAATTATATATACCTACAAATATAGGTAGGTAAATTGGAATAAAAGTAGATCACATCCTTAAAAAAATGTCTAATAATATATGAGAGTAGTTTAACTTTTATAATGGTGAAAATTGCACACAATGTACTTTTCTTCTTTTTTTTGGTTTTACTTTACTGCATTACTCTTTTGGTTTTACTTTGCTCCATTACTCTTTTTGTGATCATAGGTATACAAGTGTGATTTTTCTTAAAAGTTGACATAAATACCAAGACATATTATGTTTCAAATATACACATTCCTAAAAACTAGTTTTAATATTCTATTATCGATTTTTCCACCCTAGGACAATTTCACAATTTTTAGATTTGACTAAAGTCAAATGTGCAATTTACATAAGTGACTCCAAAACTTTTAAAACTCAAATTCAAATCTTAGGGACAACCTAATAATTTTACAAATTAGGACAACCTAATAATTTTACAAATTAGAAGAACTTTCGTTTTATAGATTTAAAGGCTCTTGTCCGAGCATTCCTAATATTTTTATTATTATTATTGTATAATTATTATTTTATCCTAGGATTCTTAATGTGGGGTGTGTTATTTTCCCTCACATTATTCAAACCCTTCTTCTCTTCCACCACTTCAAGGTTCCTTCTTAGGTTTTGCATTCTAATTTTGAAATACCTAATTTTAGATATAAGAGTACTCATAGTAATTATATTTTAATCATGATGAGCATGTTGATAAATAAGACCTCGACATAACTACACAAGTTATCCTTCATGAGCCCATTGAGACTAAATATCTTCATTAATTTGGCTACAAATTTTTATTTGTTGTTGATTGGAAAACCTTTTTCCCATCAAATTCTTCAAACCATTCACAACAAAATTAATGTTTATATTGCTTTGCATAATGCACCTTCCCCTTTTATTATTGAACCCTCAATCTACCTTTGTCACTCCTACTCTCAAGTTCCCTACACACCTTCCTCTTATGGGTGACAACCCCTATACCTTCTAGTGGTTCTATCACCCTCACATGCTCCTTCCTTTAGTACTATCAATTCATCTCAACCTACCTCTTCTCTCATCCCTACCACTAACACCATCAATTTTGTCACATCCCCTATGTCAAACACTTTCCTTAGTGGATGACTATAAGGAAAATAAGTAAATAAATAAATAAAATTAAAATGTCATTAGAGAGGAGGATGGAGAGGAGATTTAAGTACTAGCATGGGCACAGACAATAGTGATTAAATAGATCAAAAGTATTGGTGTTTGTTGGAAGAATAAGGATATGTCATTGATAAACTTGTTGGCAACATGAGCATGTGGAATTCGCACAAGGTATACAATTATGCATTGCAATGTTGTCATTGATGTCAATATTGTATCCCGGTACAAAGACTATGGTGTAGATCATTTTGGGTGTCTTGAATATGTTTGAAGATGATTATGTAAGACAATTTTTCAAGAAGGTTTGATCCGGTGAAGGCAATAGTTGTGGAATTGGACTAAGTGTCTAGGTGATTTTGTGTACATGGGATCAAGTATTTGGGTCCGCACTAGTCTGTTGATGAGATTTTTATCTACGCTTCTAACATAATTTTGTTGGTTGATAGAGGAACCTGATTCCAGAGTTTCATCCTGTTTTGGTTTTTGGTTTTGGAGTTATGAGTAACAGAAGTTCAACTTGATAGTTTTAGTCATTCTCCAGTTCAGTACATATGCTTTGGTGAGTCCGCACTTCTTTGCGGATTGGTTTTTGGATTTTTCATTTTGTGGAGATATTTGCAGATGTCAGATGAGCTTATATTCTAGTTGGCATTGATATTGGAGGTCCACGTGTTCGAATGTGGGTGTACAGTTGGAAAATTTTGCTATTAGGTCATTACTAGTGTCGATCTAATGAGTTGGGTGTATTGTGGAGGTTGAACATGTTATGATCTACTAATTGGGTGTTATTTTAGGTCCATGCTGACCTATTTCAATTGTTATAAGGTTTAAATCTTAGCACAAAGTGTGTGTAGATAGATCTTGAACCAACAAGGTATATTTTGTATATTATATCTAATTAGGCCGACCTAATTGATGTTATAGGTGAAGCAGATATATAAAGATTTTTTCGATATTTTGAAGATGATGATATGTGATAAGAGTTAGTAGATGTGAAGTGTGCAAATATAGTGTGAGTGCATAACAAAGCAGAGTGTTGATTCAAATCAGTATGAAGAGTTTTGAGTCTATATTTTGGGCTTCATTGGAACTATATTTCATGCATGTGTTAAGTACAATTGTAATAGTTCAAATCTGGATGTGAGCCATAGTCTCTTCTATCTCTTTTATTTCTCAGTGGGCAGTGAGCACTTCTGTAATATACTATAACCGGTTATAATATATTGTGAGCTAATCCTCACTGTGGTTTTTCCCATTTTGGGTTTTTCATGTAAAAATTATGGTGCTCATGTGTTATGTGGTGTTGTTGAATGTTTACATGATTTCTTTCATTACTGTAATAGAATATTCTATGTGAGTTGGATGTTTAAATGTTTCAATGATTTAAAAGAAAACTAATTCACCCCTCCTCTCAATAATTTGGATGTTCAACAATTGCTATCAGAGCTTGGTTCCTTGGAAGGAGCATCACTGCTTGGGGAAGATCTTGGAGGTTGAACACATGGTTGTTGGATTTACATAAGAAGATTGCATATTTGACATAAATGGAAAACTCAAAGTTTCTCTTGAAGATCTGGAAAGAATTGAAGGTGAAAACAAACATCTGAAAGAAAATGTCAAAGAAGGAGATGAATGCATCATAAAATTGAGAGAGAAAATTAAGAAATTCAGGGAAAGGCATAAGGAGGTCAGTGAACAATTGAAGCAAGCAAATAAAACAATATTTTTCTAAGGGTGCAAGTTGAAGAAATAAAAATATTTGAATAATGCGTGAATGCAATGATGAAAAGAAAATCTAAAGAATGCACAAAGCTTGAACAAGAAGTGGTGAATCTAAGATCGGATTTAGAAAAAGCAAGAAGTCATGAAGAAAAATTCAAGATGAGTTCTACAAAGCTTGATGAAATGATTACAAATCAGAATGGCTCCAAAGATAAAGAAGGTTTAGGATTTGAAAAAGGTGAAAGATCAAAAGCAGATCAAACACCTAATGCTAAGAAGAAGATTAATGAACAAACAAAGACTGGAGACAAGAAGAAAAATGAGAAGTAGATCCATAAACAAAGGAATGAAGCCAAAAGATCATCGGTTAGACAACCAAATGCACAAAGGTACCCATCCTTTGATTGTTTCTATTATTCTTGCAATAGCTTTGGACATAAGGCTATGGAATGTAGAAGCATAATGAATTAGAATATTCTACCTTTTTTTGGTCAATGTTTTGCATGCAAGAGATTTGGTCATAGAGATAGTGAGTGTAGAAGTCAAATGATGAATGGCTATGACAATGGTAGAATGGTTCAATCTTTCAATGGTTACTGTTATACATTCAATGGATTTGGGCATAAAGCTAATCAATGCAAATATAGAGTGAGTGGAAGCAAGCTAGTTCAAAAGAATGTCATATGCTATAATTGCAATCGACATGGACACATTTCTAAGTTTTGTAGAAGTGGAAATATAAAGAAGGATAATGCGGTAAAGAATAATGGTCCAATACAAAAGATTCATTTGATAGAGACAAAGAAGGAGATGGACAAGATTTGGAAAAAGAAGGAAGAGACCGAGGTTAAGGATGAGTCTATACCAACATCTGGTGTAGATGTTTCCTCCATAAACTAGATTAAGATCTTTGGCTCAGGGGGAGCTTTAATGGAAATATTTCATCCCCTACCAAAGAATTGGTGTTGATGCTTCAACACATGGATATGAGGTGTAAATCATTGTGGTTGATATGTTGGAGAAGATCATGGTAGAAAATATCATCATGCAAAATATTGCAGAGCATTTGAAGCTGACTATGCAGACAGTTAGAGTTTTAACCAACTTTTCAGTTTGAGTATTCAATGCGAATTAGGTCACAACAAAATGTTTATAAGTGATTACACAACCAAAATTCGTTTGCAAACAAGTCTTCAAGTGAAGGAGAGCAAGTGAAGAGTAGAGCAATGTAGTTGAAGTGATTGAGCCTTGGTGTGTGAAAACCCTAGTTGGAAAACCAAAGTGAAAGGTGTTTACGGACTCTACTACCCTAATTTTTCAAAAAATTATTTGAAAGAAAGTTAGAATCTTTAGAAATGGCTACACCAAGTGTTGTGGATGTGTCTGAGAGACCCCGACCTAAATTTAAGAAGCATCTTGACAAATCCACTAAGGTCGATCCGAAAGGTGCTTTCTCGAGGGTTTTGTATGGAGTTTAACACATAAAGGACATAAGGATATATATTCATGACTAGCTTGAAGAGTATGATCACTCCAAACTGGGTGATGTGTGGATAAATGAGCTCACCGGTGAGGACTTTGTGTTGAATTTGGAATATCAAAATTTGGTTGCAAAGGGGCTCGACGTCTAGCAAGGGTTTCCTAACTTTTTCCTTGACTATGCTTTGGTAAGAATTGATTTTAGTTGCATCCATGATAATTTTGTATGGATATATATGCCTAGACTAATCACAAAGGAGGTGATTAGGGAAGTTATAGGGTTGTGTGCCACGAGACCCATTTCGGTACTCAAATATGTTAAGAATGGGATTGTAATGGAGAGAGCAAGAGAAAAGTATGATAGGAGGGCTTTGACCATCAAAGACATAAGGAATATTATTGTAAAGTACACCTCCATGAAGATAGGTTACAAGTTGTATTTCTCCAATAGGGAGAATTTTGTATCTGCCATCGCCATTAACACTACCTATGAGATGGTGGAGAAGAGATCTAATTATGACCTATGTGAGTTATTGAGGTAGCAACTCATGGAGAGTCTATAGAAAACAAAGGATAACAGGTATCCCTTTAAGTATGGAACTTTAATTGTGTGTTTTTTAACTTTTTGAAAAAAATCCTCAAAACAAAGACTTCTTATGAGGTCTAGGAGATGCAAGGCCCAAGAAGATGCCCTTGTGGCATTCTTTGTAGCTTTTTAGAAGAGGATTCAAGAGAGGGAGAGAATTCCCCAGAAGATGGTTGAAAAATATAAGAAGGATACCACCTTCCTAATTTCTAAAGATGAATGTATCATACAAGAAGTAGAGCCAAGAACAATGTGGATCTCAAAAATGGGATATGAGATTACTTAGAATGAGATCATGGCATCCGCAGATCATACATTGAGCAAACCTAAGGACACTATAGAAGGAAGATATGTGACTTATGAAGAAAAATCAATGGAGGTCCATCTAGACCAAAGACAACCTCAAATAAAGAAGAATGTGGATAAGATGACCAAAACGTTTGCAAAGGAAATGGGCCTCACACCAGAACAAGTTGAGGTAGCTAAGGCTAAATATGGAGCTTTAAGAAGCTCATGAAGCATTATAAGGTCTCATAAAGCTACTAACACTCCTTTGGGTGCTCAAAAGTCCTCTAGGATTGCCCCCTCACCAAGTGGAACTAAGAGGAAGGAGACTAGTTCTCCTGCAAAGAAAACCAGTGCTCTGGTGAAGGATAAGTCCTCTCTGATAAAACAAGCAAAGAGGCCTAAGAAGAAAAGTTTTCTTTGGCATCACAACAATATAGCTATGTGAGGAGAAGGGTTAAGACCAAATCTATGAGAAAATTATTTGGGTGTCAATGTTGAGGATGAAAAGGAAGAAGAAGGACCACAGTTGGTCCGGAAGAGAAAAGGTGAAGCTAGTACAAAAAGGAAGAAGTTTTATATCATTGATACATATAGTGAGGTTGAGGTAGAAAAGGATAATAAAGAATTTGTTATTCATATGAGAGAAAAGAAAGAAGAAGCATGCAAAAAGAGGACATTGAAAGAAAAGAAGCAAAAGCAAAAGAATCTAGTAAGAGCCCACAGTCCAATGAAATTTGATGCACTTTTTAATGACATTGTACAAAATTATATGTTAGCAGAGACTACAACATTATTTCCATGTCCCCTCACATAGCCCAACTAAACCAATGATCATGTCATTTACATATCAAAGCTGATCAATACCCCATAGAGGAAGACATCACATTTATTAAATATCATGATCGAATGCATTAAAGAGGAATAGAAAGAATCGATAGTATAAAATATAATATTAATTGTCTTTAAGATATAATCATAATAATTAAGAAATGACGATGGGATATCTCCAGCAAAAGGACATCACCAAAATAAAAGGACATAACCATCCCCACACATAGATATAGAGAAGGAATCCATTCATGGAAGATAACAATTAATAGGGAGCAAAAGGGAGATAGATAACTGCAAAAGAAGATATTGGGATAGTAACGTCATTCATAATAGGTGTATTTTTGCCACTTAACATATAAGTCGATTTGATATATATGCATTGATTAATTATTCTTTATTACAACAATCTGATACATTTGCATTGATTGATTATTCTTCATAATAGCGAACTAAGTATATGTGCAATTGATTACTTATTATTCATAGCATTGAATTATATATATATATATGCTTTGACTAAGTGTCTTCCTAGCAGTAATCTGAACATATATATATGCATTAATTCTTTGTCTACATAGCAACGAATCTAGTTACACATATGGATTGATTAATCATGCTTCACAACACAGATTTGATTATACATGCATTGATTATTGTTCCTTATGCATGATTAGTAATCCATAAGATTTATAGTTACTATTGTATACTAATGTGAATAAATAAGAATAGATATGAGTGTTTGAATCTATTTGTAAACCCACTTGGGGGAAAGGGCCCGAGAAAGCGGTGCATGCCTAGAGATCCCACTCAAGATCCACCCAATCCTAAGGAGAGGATGGGCCATGGAGGGGTGGAATTTCCAAGACTACTTGTGAGCTCCACCCATTCCCATAAGTGGGAAAATTATCTTCCAAGGTTGTGACATGGATGGGGAAAGCAAGTACAAGTCACCAAAAGGGAGAGTTGTGGTATACAACCTCTTAAGCTTGGCATATGGCTTTGAGAAAACCCACCATGTTACTCCTCCTAGTTCACAATAGGTTGCATTATTGATAGTCTATAAATGTGTTGTCATGGATTAATGCTAACAAATGTATATATGCATGTTTTGGAATCTTGTTCACGGGTTAAATGTAGGTTTGCAATTCCAGATTACATCATCAAGGAGCTATTCATTTGACAAGGTGAAAACCTTGACCCTAGTTTGTGACCCATAGGCAAATTCTAGGGTAAACTAGGACAAGGGACATTACAGTGGAATTAGAGCATAATCTTTCCATCCAGTGAAAAAGTGGTTAATGAAAACTTACCAAATAAGGCACTCTAGGAAGAACGACACTCAAAACAACACCATGAGTGAACAAATGAGCAACAAAATGAGAACCTTCATGGAACAAACCACTCAAGCACTCATGGTACAAAATGAGAGGAATGAAAGAACCACCCAACTTCTCCTCCAAGCCATCCAAAATGTGAATGGAAATAATGAAAGGGGTACTAATTCTAATCATTTGAGAATAATAACCCCATCTCCCCAAAAACACCCAACTCTAGGCCAACAAGACCCCCCTTCCTACCTAGGGAAGAACACATGGAAAAGGGAGAAGCCAATGAACCACCTATGGATAATATGGATAAAATTGTGGAACCATACAATAAACTTAAACCTGAATTTAGGGGGATTGTATGCTTTAAATATTATTGTGATGCCAAATTAAGAACTTCCCCTAGGAAGGAAAGGAAGAGAAAACACGATAATGACCTCAAGAATAGAGAGAGAAAGCTAACCCTCCCTAATTTCGATGGATAAGGAAATACCACGACATGTTCATGGGTCTAAAAGTTTGACACATATCTATTGCTAAGTCCCATGATAGTGTAGAATTCCATTAAGTTCGTCATGCTCCATCTAACAAGGATGGCCCACAAATGGTGGCACCACAATCTCATTACCAGAGGACACCAATACGTAACCACCTATGATGAATTCACCCAAAGACTAATCAAAAGATTTGACCAAAAGGACCCTGAGTGGTACTTTAAAGAACTCATCCAAGTAAGACAACATGGAACTATAGAGGACTATGCCACTGAATTCCAAAAATTAGCTTTCATGGTACTTGAAATCTCTCAAGAAAGACTCACCTAATTATTTTTGGAAGGATTGAGGGGATCAGTCAAGAGCATGGTAAGTGTATTAGATCCCACCAACATAGATGAAGCAGTTCAAAAGGCCATGAAATTTCAGGATAACCCACCAAAAGATAGACCCAAGAACTTTAATGCACCCTCCAAGCCTTCTTATAGAGAAGAAAGGAATAAGAGGGAAGCTTCATTAAAAAAATGTTCTTACTATAATGGAAAACAAGAACGAGGTCATATGTGTCAATCAATGGATGATCTAAAAAGGAAGGGTTTGTGCTTTACATTCCATGGACCATGGGAACGTGGTCATAAATGTGAAAGAAAGGGTTGGGCCCAAAATATAGAAGCAACCCCCAAAGGGGAAAGTGAGGAGAACCCCCAACAAACTGCCAAGATGCAAAGATGAAGAACATGCAACTATAGCCACTATCTCTCAAGATTAAGAGCACCCTCAAAGGAAATAGGGTTATCACTCTTGTAGATAGTGAGACATCCCATAATTTTGTTGATGAGAGACTAGTTGCACAAAAGAAATTAGAAACCATAAGCTTAAAAGTTTTTGCAGTAGCCACTACCACATGAGCTAGGTCCAATGCACAAAGATAGTTCCCCAATTATAAATCACCTTAGGGAAGCACCCCATTAAAGAATATTTCTATATGGTGCCATTAGACATTAATTTAATATTAGGCACCCCTTGGATATATTCCCTAGGTTGCTTCATGTTTTACCTTTTGAACTTAACAATTCTCTTCCAACACGAGGGACAAGAAGTCACCCTGAAAGGATTACTTGATGGATATCTAAATTTAGTTTCATTCAAAAGAATGGAAAGGATTTTTAGGCATGGGAAAGGAGAAAGGGTTGCATAATGCATGATCCTTGATAAATCCTCCTCGCAAGGCAAGGAAATTTACATAGATATCCAACCCATCTTACGTGAACATAAGAAAGTGTTTGGTGACATTCCACCAGGGATACCCCCAAGAAAGGATTTGAACACGCCATAGAGCTAGAAGAGGGAACAAAACCTATAATAACCACACCATATCGACACCCCCCACAAGTTCAAAGAAGAGATTGAAAAGATGATTAAAGAGCTGCTAGAAATGGGCCATATCCAACCTGGTTCCAGCCCTTTCGTGTCATCCATAGTCCTAGTCAAGAAAAAGGATGGAACCATGAGAATGTGCATAGACTATAGAGCTTTGAACAAGAAAATAATAAAAAATCACTATTCTATACCAAGAATCGATGAATTGATCAACGAACTCCATGGAGCCAAATACTTCTCCAAGATTGATTTACGATCGGGGTATCACCAAATAAGGATGAGGAAAGAGGATATTCCAATAATGGAATTTGGATGCCATTATGGGCATTTTGAATTCATAGCACTACCCTTTGGACTAACAAACACCCCGACAACATTTCAATCATGTATGAATCATATATTCCAGAAACAACTAAGGAAGTACCTACTAGTATTTTTGATGACATTCTTATCTACAACAAGACATGGGAGGGACATCTCCAACACCTTGAGGAAGTCCTAAACATCTTGGTAAAATAATCCTTGTATGTCAAAGCATCAAAATGCGATTTCAAGTTGGAAGAGATACTTTACCTAGGCCACAAGATCAATGCCCAAGGGATAAGTGTTGATGAGGAAAAAATAGCAGCAATTAGGGAATGACCGACACCTAAAACCCTCACACATCTAAGAGGATTCATGGGTCTATGCAGTTACTATAGACGTTTTGTAAAGGGTTTTTTGAAAAATTTCACCCCACTCATAGACTCAACCAAAAGAGGAGCCTTTGTATGGACTGAAACGACTCAACAGGCCTTCGAAAAACTAAAAGAAGCAATGATCTCGTGTCTTGTTTTATCCATCCCTGACTTCACACTACCATTCGAATTGGAATGTGATGCATCTAGGGAAGGAATTGGGGAATTCATTATGCAAAATAAATTCCCCATTTCATTCAAAATTTGCAAGCTCACTGAGGCCGAAAAACACTATTCCATTTATCATAACGAGATGCTAGCAATCATGCATGCACTAGAAAAGTTTTGTCAATATTTGGTTAGTGGGGAATTCAATGTGAAAACAAATCACAATAGCCTAAGATACTTCATGAATCAAAAAAGACCTCAATGAAAAACAACAAAAGTGGTGTAAGCAAGATACAATCTTACGACTTTGATATAGAGTACATGAAAGGAACAAACAATGTAGTGGTTAATGCTTTATCAAGACGACCCTACTTGAACACCTTGACCTGTATAGCCGTAGATTGGAAAAATGATATCATTTTGGAATATGTCAAGGACCCCCAAGCTAACAATATCCTTGAAGGAAATTCACCTGATGAAGAGTACAAAGTAGTGAAAGATCTTATCCTATATAAAGATAGGATATTCCTTGTGCCTAACTCCAAGACGAAGGAAAAAAGTCTTAAGGAATACCATGACAACCCCTTAGCAGGACACCAAGGGTATTATGAAAGCTACACACAAGGGAGAGGTACTCTTGGAAGGGCCTCAAGGAATATGTACTAAGGCATGCACATGAATGCATGACTTGTCAAAGGAAAAAAATTGAGCAAAGCCACCCAGCAGGTCTTCTACAACCTTTACTATTCCAAATAAAAAATGAGAGATAATTTTGATGGATTTCATAACAGGGTTGCCCAAAGTACAAGGGAAGGATTTCATTTATGCAGTAGTGGACCATCTTACCAAGTATTCCCACTTCTTCACCATATCCATGGAATATCGAGCACCCCAAGTGGCAGAAGTATTCTTTAAAGAGATCTTTAGACTACATGGTCTTACAAGGAATATAGTCAGTGATCAAGATAGCCAATTTTGGCAAGAGCTATTTTGATTGGAAGGGACTGATCTTACACCCAGTACAAGTTACCACCCCTAAATGATGGACAAACAAAAATCATGAAGAAGTGGGTAGAAGGATATTTGAGGAATTACATCACTAGCCAACAAAACACATGGGTGAAATTGCTACATCTTAGTGAATATTGCTACAACACTACTCACCACATGTCAATCAAGATGAGACCATTCAAATCATTGTATGGGTATAAACCAAACTCCTTCGGAAGCTTGATTTCACAAGAAATTTGAATATTGGGGGTAAAGGACCTTGTACAACAAAAAATGGGCATTATGAAAACCCTCAAGGACAACTTACATCAAGCACAAAATCAAAAAAAGATCTATGTTGATTGAAACCGCACTGAGAGAACCTTTGAAGTTGAAAAACTAGTGTTCTTATCATTACAACCATATAAGAAATCATCCATCAAGATGAGCAGGGCATAAAAACTTAAACCCTGGTTTTATGGACCTTATAAAATCTTGAGGAAGATTGGTGAAGTAGCTTATGAAATAGAGTTATCCGAGAATAGACGCACTCACAACATCTTTCACGTATCAAGGTTGAAGAAAGTTTTAGGACAACAATTTATTTCATGTATAGAGTTACCACCACTTGATGATGAGGGAAAGCTGATCCTTGAACTAGAAGTAGTCTTCAATGTGTGAGAAGCGATTAAGGAATAAGAATATCCCAGAATTTTTGATAAAATGGAAAGGCTTATCAAAAGAAGATGCCACATGGGAAAGCGAAGAAATATTCAATCACCCAAACGAAAAATTTCTTGAGGACAAGAAAATTGAGAGGGGAGGACTGTCATGTCCCCTCACATATCCCAACTAAACAAATGATCATGTCGTTTACATATCAAATTTGATCAATACCCCATGGAGAAAGACATCACATTTATTAAAGATCATGATCTAATGCATTAAAGATGAATAGAAAGAGTCGATAGTATAAAAGACAATATTAATATATACTAGTTGCCTTTAAGAGATAATCACAATAATTAAGAAAGGATGATGGGATGCCTCCAACAAAAGGACATGGCCAAAATAAAAGGGTGTAACCATTCCCACACATAGATATAGAGAAGGAATCCATTCATGGAGGATAACAATCGATGGGGAGAAAAAGGGAGATAGATATCCGCAAAAGGAGATACTGGGATAGTAACGTCATTCATAACAGGTGTATTTTTGCCACTTCGCATATAAGTCGATTTGATATATATGCATTGATTAATTATTCCTTATTGCAGTGA
Source organism: Sequoiadendron giganteum (assembly GCA_007115665.2). Lineage (NCBI taxonomy): Eukaryota > Viridiplantae > Streptophyta > Pinopsida > Cupressales > Cupressaceae > Sequoiadendron > Sequoiadendron giganteum. Next base: position 436,030,912 of record CM021107.1, on the reverse strand, counting down.
TCTGATACATTTGCATTGATTGATATTCTTTATAACAATGAATTGAGTACAAGTGCAATTGATTACTTAATATACATCGCATCAGATTATATATTTATATGCTTTGACTAGTTATCTTCCTAGCAGTAATTTGAACATATATATGCATTAATTCTTTATCTACATAGTAGTGAATCTAGTTATATATATGCACTGATTAATCATGCTTCAAAATACATATCTAATTATAAATGTATTGATTACTATTATTTATGTATGATTAGGAAGTCATAAGATTTATAGCTACTATTCCATACTAATGTGAATAAATAAGAATAAATATGAGTGTTTGAATCTATTTGTAAACCTGCTTGGGGGAAGGGCCTGAGAAAGTGGTGCATGCCTAGAGATCCCACTCAAGATCCACCTAATCCTAAGGAGAGTATGGGTCATGGAGGGGCGGAAGTGCCAAGACAGCTTGTGAGCTCTACCCATTCCCACAATTGGGAAAAATGTCTTCTGAGGTTGTGACATGGATGGGGCAAGTAGGTACAAGTCGCCAATAGGGAGATTTGTGGTATACAGCTTCTTAGGCTTGGCATATGGCTTCAGGTGGACCCACAATGTTACTCCTCCTAGTTCACAATAGGTTGCATTATTAATAGTGTATAAATACATTGCCATGGATTAATGCTAAAAAAATGTATATATGCATATTTGGGAATGATGTTCATGGGTTGAATGCAAGTTTGCAATTCTGGAATACATCATTAGGGAGCTATTGATTTGACAAGGTGAAAACCCTGACCCTATTTTGTGGAAATTGTGACCCATAGGCGAATTCTAGGGAGAACTAAGACATGGGACATTACAATTACATAATGAGGTTGATGAGGTGGATAGGGCTACCATAGTAGAAGCTATTGTGAAATATATCATAGTTCTTGAAGTAGACATGTAAAATATAGAGAAACAATTACTTGTAGAGATTTGGAATGTTTTGATTGCAATGAGACATGAAGTAATAGAAGAAGAGGCCAAATTGAAAGCTTATCCATTGGAGAAGATAAGTGTTCCTCTGTCCAAGGAAAATAAGGCCACATTGTTTAATAAAGAACTCATAACAAAACAAAGGGTGACAACCCTTATGGGAAGAGATCAAAATGATCTTGAGAGGCTTAGGAAGGAGAGTATTGAAAAAGCAGAAGGGCTAGCACAAAAGTTGGGGATGACCCTAGAGAGCAAAGAGGAAGTGAATGTGGATATTTCTACTTTGGAAGAAAATGTTGAAGATGATGTGTAGATGGATGATTCTCAACATGAGCATGAGGCAAATGAATAAGTTGTACAAGATAACATTCCTTTGGAAGTGGAAGGAACAATAAAACATAATGTGGAGGCTGAGAAGAATGCAACTATTGAATAATATGTAGCTAAGGAGTGTTGGATGTTGTGGTTGTGTTTCTGATATGCGGTTGTCATTGATGTCAACACTATTAGCATTAATGTCTTTAAGACTGTATATGTTGAGGATATTGAGAAAATTGTAATAAAATATGTTGCAGGTTGTCTGTGAAGCAGTGAAGATCAGTATGATGGAAAGTTCAGAATATTGATGGTGAGAAGTTGTGCATTAAAGGGTTTGTTGACAAGCCTATCTAGTTTATCCTCTGAAAGTTTCAGAGGTGTGCATGAAGATTTGAGCAAGTTATGATTTTTGTGTTCCAACAGTTATTTTGTTACTGTACCTGGTGTTCCTGGAAGAAGATGATGTGAATGTTCCTGTGATGTTCATGGATGTTTCTAGATCATGTTCTATATGTGTTGCACATTCACATTGATTATTGTGCTCGCGATCCATAATTTTCTCTTGTGTGTTCATGTTTTTCATGTTCATGACTGACAGGGCGATTGTAGCGTGTTATGGATCTTCGAGGAATAATCTTTGAAGGTGTTTTGTGTTCGAGGATATTGTTTTAGGTCTCTACTATGTTGTGTCTGACCTTGGCGGATTTGCATTAATAATATTTATTGTTTTGGGCCGACAGTTTGTATTCATTTTATTATTTTGTTGAAGTCGACATGAAGCGATGTAATTCCTTGTTGCGGATATATATGAGCGATTGTTTATCTCATTTGAGACATGGATGATGTGAAGTGTGTGAGTGTTATGTGTGAATACGGTTCAAACCTTATGAAGGTAGAGCAGAGTGTGAAGAAGAGTGAAGAAGAGTGAAGAAGAGTGAAGAAGAGTAAAGAAGTGTTCATGGGCTTAACTGGAATTGTAATTAGGCATTAGCAAATGCTACTTTCTCAGTTCAAAATCTGGATGGTTGTAATTTGAATGTTTATGTAAGACAGTGAGTCTTCCTTTGTATTTAAGCAGTGAGATCTAGGGAGTGTGCATGAATGCATGTGCATTCCCCATTTATTCTTCTTATACTTTTAACAGGGTATAAACTTGTGGATTGACCTCCATCATGGTTTTTCCCCTAACATGGTTTCCACGTAAAAAACGATTGGTGTTATGTGTGTTTCTGATGTGTTTTTGATTTATGCTTTCATGGTTATTAATCATATATGAGAATAGGGGTCAATAAGTTTAATAAGTTTGAAATTATGTGACAACTGATTCACCCCCCCTCTCAGTTGTTTTCCCTTGTGTTGCCAACAATTGGTATCAGAGCAGGTTCCTTGGAAGAATTTTAACAGCTTGAGGTGATCTTGGATGGCGACATATAAGAAGGATAGTTTGATATTCGATGGAAAAAATTATTCTCTATGGAAGACTCGAATGGAGTGTCATTTGAGATGCATTGGTGAATTCTACTAGAAAATTACAAGTAATAGGTATGTTATTCATCAAAATTGTCCTACTACTGTTGTTGAGATTAGAGATGTTGAATATAATATCAGGGCTAAGGAAGCATTGTTGAGTGCTTTGACTGATTCTAAGATGACAAATGTATGGATCTGAAGACTGCTTATGAGATTTGGAAAATTTTGGAAGCCTTGTATGAAGGTGATGCTAATGTGAAGATTGCTAAGCTATAAAGTCTGAAAGGGAAATATGAAATTTTGAAAATGGGTGATGATGAGAATATTACTACTTTCATGCAAAGGGTGAATGAACTTGTGTGTGGTATCAGATGTGTTGGTGGACAGTTGGAAGAATAAGATATTGTTGCTAAAGTGCTTAGATCCTTGACTGCTACATACAAAGTCAAAGCTACAGCTATTGATGAGCTCCAGATTGTGACAAATGTAACCTGAGATATGTTGATTGGTAAACTTACAACTTTTGAGTTGAGTTAATTCGGTGATGCCCTTCCTAAGATAGAATATGAATTTAAAGCTACTACTTTCAAGAGAGACGAGCAAAGATATGATCTGGGTGAAAGTTCTTCTAGAAAGGTATTCAAGTATGAGGAAGAAATGAGACAGATTGAAGAAGAAGAAAGAGAACTAAAAGAACTTGAAGCACTTATTGTCAAAAGGGAAGCCAAAGGAGAAGGTAAATATTTTCTTGCAATAAGATAGGTCATTTTGCATCAAGGTGTCCAAAAAGAGTTCCTAAGCCAACACATAACAAGCCTAGATTTCAAAAGAAGTGTTATTATGTTGTTGATGAAGGTGTGACAAATGATGAATCTGACAAAGGGAATGTAAGTGAATATGAGTTTGTGTTTATTGCTATCAAGGAAAACAATCCTGTGTCTACTGAATCTGCTAGTTGTACAAATGTGGAGAAAGCTCTAGCTTCTTGAGTTGAAGAGTAGGATGAATGAGTAATTGACAATGGATGCTCTCATCACATGATAGGTGATAAAAGAAAATTTGTAAGCCTGGAAAAGTATGATAGTGGTGTAAGATTTGGTGATAACAATGGTGGTATAATTTATGGCAGAGGATGTATTTCTTTTGATGGTAAGCATAATACTGATGATGTTCTTTATGTTGAAGGTTTGAAGCATAATCTTTTGAGTGTTAGAAATATGGTTGACAAGGGATACAATCTTCAATTCAAGGATGGAAAGTGTAGAATATTGGGAAGTTTTGAAAATGTGATTGCTTCAGGTACCAAAAAAAGGTAACATCTTTCACCTGAATGTTGCTAGTAAAAGTTGTCAGATTGCTCAAGTTGATGAAATTTGGTTGTGGCATAGGAGAATGTGTCATGTAAACTTTGACAATATTATCAAGATAAGTTCTACTCAGGCAGTGAGAGATCTTCCTAAGTTGGTAAA